>CM040245.1:245698513-246198432 GCA_022545495.1 Chrysanthemum lavandulifolium | reverse complement strand
GGACCATCTGTTGTCAATATGGTGGAGCATAACAACTCCACTGTACAATGACAACAAAGGCAAGCGCAAACATCATGATAACACAAGGGCGGATCCTAACAAGAAGGCAACACCTACTTGTTGGAAATGTGGCAAGACCGGTCACATTAAAAGGACCGCAAGGGTGTTAATGTTGGTGGTAAAGCCAATGGATCGTGCACTAAAAGTTCGTGGAGTGGTGGTTCACCCAACTCACCGAAAGGTCGAATATGTTTAATAAGTCTTTTCGATTTATTATGTTACATATGTATCTCAATCTTTTATGTGCAGGATGATGATGTTGCGTGGTGGGTTGACTGAGCAACAGCTCATGTGTAAAGATGTAGTCGGTTCAAGACTTATGAGTCAACGAATGATGGTTCTATTCTTCACATGGGAAATGAGTCAACACCTTGGTGCATGGTCGTGGTTGTGTAGATCTTATGTTTAGTTCAGAAAGATTGTAACTTTGTTTGATGTTATTCATGTTCCCGATATCGTGAAGAACTTGGTTTCAAGTAGTATTTTGAATAATCATGGATATAAACAAGTTATTGAATCGATAAATTTGTTCTTTCTAAATGTGGTGTTTTATTAGTTTTGGTTATTTATGTAATCAAATGTTCAGCTTAATATTACCACCGACAATGTTATTTCAAATTTTGTGACCACATATGATCAAAGTGATTCTAACCTTTGGCATGCTAGACTTGGTCATGTTCACTATAAAAGGATGCAAGATATGTCTAAGGATGGTTTAATCGCTTTTGACATGAACACCGAAAAGTGTAAACTTGTATGTTGACCAAGATAACCAAGAAACCCTTTCGTGGTGTTAGTCGTGAGACTAAGATCTTGAGCTTATTCACAATGACTGTGATTTGCATGCCACTCCTTCTTTGGGGAATAAGAAGTACTTTGTGACATTTATTGATGATGCTTATAGATTTTGTTATGTCTATTTATTACATACCAAGGATGAAGCATTAGATAAATTCAAAGTGTTTAAAATCAAGTTGAATTACAACTGGGTCTTTGATCAAAAGATTAAGGATCGATAGGGAGGTGAGTACATGGATACTCAAGACTTTCATCGTTGGAATAATTCATGAAACGATCGCTTTATACTCCTCAAGAAATGGTATTTCAAAGGAAAAACAAGGTGTCAAGGAGATGGTTAATTCCATGTTGTCCTATTCAGATCGAGTCAAGGGTTCGGGGTGAAGCTATGTTAACACTTGCTATTTGCTAAATAGGTTCCCAACTAAAGGAACAAAGTTACCCCTTATGAACTCGGACTAAAAGGAAACCCAACCCGAACTATCTCGTAGTCCGGGGTTGTAGGGTCGTTGTAAGACTTCGATCCAAAGCAAAAGACTTTGGATGAAAGAGGCATTGATCGATCTTTGTTGGATATGCCGAGCATTCCAAGGCTTTTAGGTTCTATGTTATTGAACCTAATGAATATGTTTCAATTAACTCCATTATTGAATCAAGGATGCAGACTTTGATAAGAATAGATTCTCATCGCCTAGACCAAGTCAAGATTCCTAATGGAACTCATGAAACGGTGTGTCGAGGTACCGATGATGAACCATCATGGTCCTCGATGAGGTTGTGGTTCAAAGAACCCGAACCTCGTACTGTGAAAAGCAAAAGGGTCGGACTCTAAAGTCATTTGGACCCGAGTTTCAACTATACTTAGTTGAAGGTACTGTGGATGAGGTCTCGCACAATACTCTTATTGCTTCATTGTTGAGGATGACCCCAAAACATTTGAAGAAGCAATGAAGTCCCGTGATATTGCTTTCGAAAGAAGCAATCAATGATGAGATGGATTCCATCATGGGAAACAACACTTGGGTGTTGGTTGATCTACCACCGTGTTGCAAGCCTCTGGTTGCAAATGGATTTTCAAAAGAAAATGAAGGTAGATAGAACTATTGAAAAGTTCAAGGCTAGACTAGTCATTCAGTGGCTTTAAACAAAATTCGTGAATAGACTATTTTGATACTTATGCCCCGTGGCTCAGACGATACTCATAAGACCGCCGATTGCTATGGCATCTATTCACAACCGTTATTCATCGATGGATGTGAAAGCACTTTCTTGAATGGTGAATTGGAAGAGGAGGTTTATATGAACCAACCTCGTGGCTTCATCTTGCTCGCAATGAAAACAAGGTGTAAACCGATTAAGTCTCTTTATGGACTTAAGCAGCACCTAAGCAATGGCATCAAAGTTTGATGAAGTGGTTTTGTCTAGTGGTTATGTTCTTAACCAAGTCGACAAATGTGTATATAGCAAATTTGATGAATCGTAAAGGAGTCATCATTTGTCTATATGTTGATGACATGTTGATCTTTGGCACCGACCAAAATCAGTTGACTCGACAAAGGAATTTTGTCATCAAGGTTCTCCATGAAAGACATGGGGAGGCGATGTTATCCTGGTATAAGGATTAAACATGAAAGTAAAAGAATTTCTATCTCTCGCCTCATTATATTGAGAAGGTAATCGAGGAAATTCAATTACTTTGATTGTACTCAATGAGTACACCTATGGATACTGAGAAGTCGATGCCTAATCATGGCAAGGTCAGATCTCAACTTGAGTATTCTAGGTAATTGGCGCATGATGTATGCCATGACTTGTACAAGTCCCGATATTGGTTTTGCAAGGGGAAAATTGAGCAGTATACTAGTAATCCTAGTGCTCATCAACGCAAGCGCTCGAGGGTATCAAGTATTCAAGAGAACTATGGATTATAGTCTCATATATCGTTACCCATCGTTGTTGGAAGGTTACACCGATGCAAGTTGATCAAGAACATCAAGACAATTCGCTACCAAATGGTGGGTATTCCTACTGTGGAGGTGCATTTCTTGGGCATCCAAGAAGCAAACTTGCATCACCGCTTAACAATGGAATCAATTTGTGGCTTTAGCAATACTTTGGTAAAGAAGTGAATGGTTGAAAAACTTGCTTCTCGAGATTCCATTGGCCTCTAAACCTATAGCACCTATTTCTATTCTTGTGATAGTGCAATACATTGGCTAAGGCTTATAGCCAGATGTACAATGGTAAGTCTAGACACTTAGGTGTCGGACATAGCATGATTCGTGAGCTTATCATGAATGGGGTGGTATCTATAGAGTTTGTGAGATCTCAATGTAACTTAATGATCACTTGACGAAGGGTCCGCTAGAGACTTGGTTATAAAGTCCGCTAAAGGGATGGGTTTAAGTCCAACTTAGTCATCGAATGTTAGGACACCCAACTCCTCCCGAGGAAACTTAGGAGTCGAGTTCAATGTGGAAAGTCGAACATTCAGCGGACCGGAGCACATGTTTTATTTACATCCCAAGGTTGTGCTCGAACTCACTGAAATGAGGATGAAGTTTTACTTCTCAATGGTTAATATTCTTTGAAAAGTGCTTAAGGTGAGCATGACTAAAGAGGAACCACCTAAATCCAAATCAATACCTCTCCTATCTAGCTCCACACGAACCGAAAGTCTTCCTCTAAGCGCCCTCCACACAAAAATGTTAACTTTCTTCGGCACCAACTTGTTCCAAATCGTTTCTTTATCACCAAAATTCGAACATAGAATCTTGTTCTCGATCAATCTAGAAAGCTCTTTAACCGTGAAATCTCCATCTTCAACAAACGACCATCTCCATCGATCCCTACAATCGTTGGAAACCACAACATGTTGCAAAACACTCAAAAGATCCTTCAACTCCATACAAACTCTACCCCTTATATCCCTTACCCAATCCCATTGCCAAAGCCACTTATTATCAACCCACAACCCTCTTTCCCAAATGCTAGCCTCCTTCCTCCTATCTAAATGATATAATCAAGGAAATCTATCACAAAGCCTCCTATTGTCCACCCACCGATCCACCCAAAACCTAATATCCCTCCCATCCCCCAAGACCCCAATGCAAGACGATGTAAAGCCTACGCCCAACCCGTCAATCTCCTCACCAATCTTCACAATATCCTCCACACGCCACTCCTACACTCCCCCCCCCCACAGGGACATTAATGTTTCCATTAGATGAAAAGATATCATTAAATCATGGGATCAACATTACACAAAACACGTAAATTCTCGGTTCACCTTGCAAGTCGCAAACAAGTAGGGTTGGATCGGTTGAAAACCCTGCCTCTCAACCGAGAGGTCGTGGGTTCGATCCTCACTCCCTACAAAAGGCAGAGGTCCTTTCTACCTTTGGTAGAACCGGAAGCGCCCCTCTACCTTAGGTAGGGGTAAGGTCATCTACATCTTAACCTCCCCAAACACCGAAATGGTATTGGGTACCCATAACTCGTGGAAGACGGCATTGGGAGTTACTTTTACCTTGCAAGTGCAAAAAGATGTAACATGAAATAATTAGATTAATCGATAATTATATCATTAAACCTTCAAAATATACAAAGGCATAGTAGCACCTTAGAGGTGAGTATATGAATGTCGTTGTTTGGATTGGGTGAATGTGGGAGATGCATGTTAGTAGATCTTGTAATATTTTGTGTATATTGGGCCAAGCTCATGTATTTCTCGGTGTACATATTGTAACAAACCCTTTCATTGTCAATAAACAAACACATTACATTCTACATGGTATCAAAGCCATGATCCTCTCCAAAACCCTAATCTCACAAAATCACGTATCATTTTTTTCCCTACCTCCTTCCATACTGCCGTCACAATAATATCCTCCACAATCAACTTTCTTGCTCTCATTTATCATTGCATCACGTTACCACCAGTGGCGGAGGCAGAAAATGTAGTTAAAGGGGGCAACGCGCGATAAGGGCGATTCAATTACCGTCTAATTTTAGATTAATTTTAAAAAAAATGGGTCGGGTCGGGTTCAATTCTAGGCAAACACCGCTATTTTAAGCCAGTTACCCATTTTGGTTGTTGCCCAGCGGGGTTTTAACCGAATAAATTAAGTATAACGAAACAAATAACTAAAAACGACTTGTATTAACAATAACGTATTTGGTTTACAACTATGTTTTGTACAATCTGATATATCTAACGAGATCATTCGACCCTATTTATACTTGGTGAAACGACACCCTTGTGCCTGCAGTATTCCTCCAAACGGTATGATGTTTGGGTTGTGCTTTCTCACATAAAATAACCGTTATTCAGTTTCTAGGTTTAATATAAACTGTAGCAACTGGCATTTTCGAGCAATACTTGTTCATCAAACTCGAAACTACTGTGACAAACCGCCACATTCCAGTACGTTGCCACTACACCAATTGATAATTTAATTTCTAGAATGTTTGCATTTAAATCACGCAATGGATCGACTATTAATTCACTTAACGCTTTTCACAATTTTCACGAACACACAATGGATCCGACACTTCCAACAATAAATTTTTTATACACTATTACACCTCTATAATACTTTTATTAAAAACACTTAATTATACATATTTAATCTCTACTACAAAACACATATATTCATACAAAAGTTACACATTTTCTTATCTTGCCACCCTCCTAGCTAATACATATATTTTTATTACAAGCCATAATTACACAATATGTAATTTGACTTTGACTCTTGTATACAATGGATTCTAAAAAAAATTGAGGGGCAAGAAATAACTTGACACTCCCTTTTTTCTTTGCTTTGTCGACCAACCACCCCAAAATACCAAGCACATGCTCTTTTTTTTATACTAGCTAGTAGTGTAGCTTAATAAACAATCATTAAACCACCATGCCTAGTTGCTTGTAAAAGACCATGTGTTGTCCCCTCTTCTTTTCTTCTTTCGGCTGGAACAAGTAACCAAAGACAACCCCAATTCATTTTATTTATTTATTATCTTATTTAGAGTGTATTTTATATTCCAAATGCCATACCTTGTGTTTAAATAAATAGAACTAGTGTAGTTCATTAGTTACAAGTCTCAAAACATGTAACCCTTTCCTCAAAACAAACACACCAAAATACTCCTTTGATTCTCTCTTTGGATCTCGACTACCACAAGAAGAACAAGAAGAAAAGTAAAATTTTCTAGTTTGGAAACTTATTGAAGCTTAATGGGGGGTTAATAGTTAAGTTACCAAAGGGTTTTAGGAGTTTTTGGTTTGGGTAAAGCTTGAGTTTTTCATCTCCTCATACTAATCACCTCATTACTTCAAGTAAGTCATCAAACTAAACTTTCATAATCTTACATTTCTTAATCGTGAGCTATCTCATTTTCTAGAACTTAGTTTACATAAACATGAGTATCACCTTTGTACATGTTTGTAACTTTTCTTAGATATATTAAACTGGTAACTAGTTACTACGTCATAAACTTTCATTTTTATAAATACCTAAGTTTCATAACCCTCTTGACAAAAATGTGGTAGGGCTAGAGTAGATTTGAAGTGGTTGAAAGTAAATTGGAATGATTTAAAAACTAGAAAATACACTTTGAAACATGTTTATATAAAGCTGTCTCATTTGGTTAAATCTGGAAAAATCAGTAACTTGGAAGTAAGATTTGAGTAGAAATATAGAAAATAGACTCAATTACGAGAACGTGGTCGCTTGAATGGGTTAAAACGGACATATAACGAAGAAACTACGCTAGTTTTAAGTTGAGTGTCGGAAACTAAATTTCTGAAACAAATAAAGCTGTTAGACGACTTTTAAGAGGTAAAATCGAGTACTAAAAGTTAACTAGAGTATCCAAAGTACTAAAAATATGTTAGTATACTTAAATACGAAACCGGGGATATAAAGACCTTAAGAAACGGAGCTAAAACGACCAAGGTACATTGATTTAAAGTTACGACTACGATAACTATTTTACCAGCCCAAAATGTCAAAATATTTTCTAAGGGTCAGGAGCAGTTTTATGAGTGACCATGTTCAAGCCCGCTTTTCTCAAAGATAAAGTCCTTTATCGAAAAATTATAGCGATGACAAAAGTTAAGTAAACATGGCCTAGTTTCCATAAAGTCCAACCATTTGTCAAACGGATCTATAACGAATAAACTACAACCTCGTGAACTTGCCCGAAAACTTCCCAAAACCACGAAAACAACCCGAGTACTCAACCGAGGTCATTTTTACATAGGATCGGGTCGATTGAGTGAAGTTCAGTTCTCGACTTTTGTATTCCTTGTTCCATATTACCTAAATCCACTAAGTTGAGTCCCAATCTTGAATAACCGCCGCTTTATGACTAGTCTTCTTAGGTCACTTATCCATTTTGGCAACTTAGCGGAATATAAAATTATCGTCATAAAACCCTGTTTCCTCGTAAATAACTTATAACGACAATATTAACATGTAATAAAGTGCGCCGGTAAATTTTCCTTGATACATATTAACGAGACCACTACAACTTAATTACGAGAAATACTTGTTGAGACATTTAAAGCGTAAATAACGACTAATAATAGAAAACCTCGACGTAACTACATTTTCACAACTAAACTTTTACGCAAACATGTACGGGTGATATGATCTTTTAAAAATTGCATACACGACATTATCTATCGAACCTAAGGCATATAAATTATTTAGGTTGCGGTTAGAGTCACCGAACCTCGATTTTCGTGCACATCATTCCAACTTCGTTACTCTACTCAAGGTGAATTCGTAGCCCAGCTTTTATATGTTTTCCTTGGGGTGGAAAGGGTTATTGTACAAAAAATCACTAAAGTTTGCGAGAAATTTGTCCTAAGTCGCTATAGTTTAAAAGTTGTCATTCAGGTTACTCAACTTATTGTGACCGGTTATATTTGTTTTGGTAACCTAGAATTACCCGTAATCATACTACGTGGCAAATATTTTAGATTTCATTTGTATTAAAAAAAAAAATGAGTTAATATACAAATAAGTTACTAAAGTTTGTCAAAATGTTCATTTAAGTTACTATACGTTTACATTCTTTTACATTTAAGTTAATATACAAATAAGTTGCTAAAATTGTGTATATTTTATACGCTTTTTACAACAACTTTTTGGTCGTTATTATCGTTTACATTCTTTTACATTTTGTCTGTTTTTGCACGTTTTTACAATTTTGCACACATTTGTATTTTTTTTATTATTTTTTTTACATAATTGGACGTTATTAGACTTTTTTGGAAGTAATTTTTTGTTTTGATATGTTTTCATACGTTATTATACATTTTTGGATGTTATTATAAGTTTTTGGATGTTGTTATACGTTTTCTTACATTTTATACGTAAAAACGTATAAAACATACAAACGTTTTAAAGAAGATAAAACGTATAGAACATAAAACCATATAAAACAAAGAAATGTATGAAAATGAACAAAACCATACAGTAATGTATGAAAACGTAAAAAGGTATAGAGAAAAACGTACACACACATATATAAAAACGGATAAATACATACAAAAACGTAAGAAAATGGACAAACATATATACAAAAATGTACGAAAACGTAAAAAAAGGTACGACAAGAGAAATGCATACACAAACGTACAAAACGGATAGAAACGTAAAAAAACATACGGAAATATACAAAACGCATGCGAAAATGGAAAAAACTTAAAAGAAGAACGACAACAAGTAAAACGTACACAACGATAAACACGTATAAAAGCGTGCGAAAATGGAGAAAACGTAAAAATAAGAAAATGATAAAACATACATAAATGTATAAAACGGATAGTAACTTTTTAAAAGTTCAAGAACCTATTTAATAAACCCGTGAACTATAGTAACTTGTTTGTAACATCTCAAACTATAGTGATGATGTGGACAAGAGAACCGTAAATCATCCGGTTGCCCACCCACGTAGTAACAAGAATGTCACTTTTTAAACGTTGAGTAACCCATATAATAAACCCGTTAACTTGAGTAACCTGAATGACAACTTTTAAACTATAGTGACTTAGGACAAATTTCCTCAAACTTTAGTGACTTTTTGTATAATAACCGGGGTGGAAATGGTACTAAATGCTTTTCAACTGTTTTTATGCTGTGAACTATTCTTTTACATGATTTTGGACATATATGTGTGATGATGCGATTATGTGTGATAAAATGTTTTGTTACGTGTGGACATGCAATCACAAGAATCGTTAACTCTCTGAGAGCGAAACATTTTGATAGATCTATCGGGTAGCTCCCCACAGTGTCTTGTTTATGTGTGTGACAATCGTGGCGGTGTTCGGTTGGCTCGACACTATTTTCTTTTGACTTGTGCTTATAATTGGCTATCATGCTCACTTTTGTCCTCAATATGTATTCACGACTCATTGTTTTTACTCTTAAATCTACAAGCTCACCAACATTAGGTTGACGTTTTCCAGTACCATTTTTAGGTGATCATTGTTAAAGTATTTGAGGGCATGTTTATTGGAGTCTGATTATTTGGTACCTCGATACCATGTTTACAAGACAATAAGATTTTAAAAGGAGACACTTCTACTTTCAAAAGTTATACAAGAATATTTTGTGATGATGTAAACTGTTATTGAAGTTAATGTATGGTGTGAACTATAATGTTATGCAATGAGCCTTTCCCGTTACATCTCGTGTTTCCGCCATTGACGGGTGTGACATAAACCTATTTGGTCCTTGTGTCTTTTGAACTTGTACATGCATCAAAATGATGAAAATATCCTTGAACTTTACTTAGGGACGAGATTATGCCAACATTCACCCCTAATCTCGTACCTAATCCCTTCAGATCTTTTATGCCCAATGACTCTCTCATTTCTATCGGACTTTACATTTTGGTCCTTACCAATGCCTTGGTAAGTATGTCCACTTTTTGTAAGTCTCCACCACGTGCTCGACTTAGATCGATTCTTTTCAACACATTCTTTGATAAAGTGGTAGCGTATATCAACGTGTTTGCTTCGCCATGAAACACGGGTTCTTCATAAGTGCTATAGCCGATTTGTTGTCGACCTTGATCATAATCTTCTCTTTTTCCCAGCCTGTTAAAGCGTTTAATAGTCTTTGTAGCCATACTGCTTGACAAGCTACTGCTTGCTACCATAAACTCTGACTCGCATGATGATAATGCAACAGTAGGTTGTTTTTTAGAAACCCAGCTTATAGGTGAGTTCCCGAAGTAAAATACGATCGCTGTCGTTCCTTTACCTTCTTCTATGTTGATACCATAACTGCTGTCACTATATCCAAGTAATTTGCCTCCTCCTGTCTTGTGGTAAGTTTTACCAAAGTTTGAAGTGCCTTTAATATAATGTAACACTTGTCTAACTGTCTTCATGTGTTTCTCCCTTGGATCTTGCATGAACTGGCTTAATAAGCCAACTGAGTAACTGAGGTGTGGCCTTGTATGAAGTAAGTACCTCAAACATCCAATTAGACTTCTATATTCGTAGCATCAACTAGTTCTCCTCCTTCCGATTTTACTAGCTTTGTTCTGGGTCGATGGTAATCTTGGTTTCATTGCAATCTTCCATTCTTGCGTCTTTAAGAATCTTATTTGCATATCCTGATTGCTTTATTGAGATTTCATCCTTTGTTTGGATAACCTCTATTCCCAAATAGTAAACTAATAAGCCTAAGTCACTCATCTTAAATTTTTCTTCCATTTGTGACTTAAACTCTTGAAGGTCTTTCTTGTTACTTCCAGTAACTATTAGATCATCCACATAAACTCCCACAAGCAACATAGAGTCATTTCTGACTCTCGTGTAGATTGCTTGTTCTAATGTGCATTTCTTGAAACCTAGTGATTTCAAGGTTTGATCTAACTTCATGTTCCAAGCACGTGGTGCTTGTTTCAATCCATAAAGTGCCTTATCAAGTTTATACACTTTATTTTCATTTCTCGGTTTCTTGAAACCTTCGGTTGTGCAACATACACTTCTTCTTTAAGTTCATCATGTAAAATGCCGATTTTACATCTAAATGGTGAAATTCCATCCATGATAAGTCGCTAATGCAAGAATTAACTTGATTGTTTCCATTCTTGCTACATGAGCAAAGACTTTGTCGTAGTCTATTCCATGCTCTTGTACGTATCCTTTAGCCACTAAACGACCTTTGTGTTTTATAACTCTTCCATCGCATCTCGCTTAATCTTAAATACCCATTTTAGACCAATAGCTTCGATTGTCTAGTAGGGTGGCTAGCTTCCATATCTTGTTTTTGTTGATTGAGTCAATTTCTATCTCGCATTGCCTCAATCCACTTCTTATCTTTTGCGGCTTCCTTGTAATTTCTAGGTTCTTCCTCGATAGCATTAGTTCATCAACTTGAACTCTTAGTACGTGATCATATATGTTAGATAAGTTTATGTATCCTTGAACCGGAGTATGATCATATGGTCTTGCTATAGATGATGTTTGTCTAGTAGATTCTTCCGAGTTTGGTTCATAGATATGTGTAGGTGTTGATGGATTGTCCATTTGTTCAATCTCATCATCGATACACTATGAGCGATATTTTGTATGGGACTTGGTGTGTGCTCTCTACATCAATGATACTTGATGTTTGGTTTTCATTTATAATGAAATCATCCATTCGGTTCGCTTGGATTGGGATTATCCAAATAACCTTTCAAGTCCCATCCTTCATTCTCTTTGAACTTTACATCTCTACTTATAATCATAACCTTACTTACAGGATCAAATAATCGATAAGCCTTTGATCCCGGTTCACTTCCTAGGTAAACCAATTCCTTGCTTCTATCATCTAATTTCTTTAGATGTGGTTTGTTACCTTTGCATATGCTTTGCATCCAAACACTCTAAGGTGTTTCGTGTTTGGTTTTCTACCCTTTAGCGTTTCATAAGGAGTAGAATCCTTGAGCTTTGTAGGCACTCTATTTAAGATATAAATATCTTGCCTAATTGCTTCAAATTCAAAAATTTTGTGGCATATGCATAGCCTTTAACATACTTCTCGTTGTGCTCATTCTGGACCTATTCCGTCTCTCTACAATACCATTTTGTTGTGGAGAGTATGGTGTCAGAAGTTGCCTAAGTATGCCATACTCCTTACAAAGAGCTTGTGAATTCTTTTGATGTGAATTCACCTCTCTATCTGTTCTAAATGCCTTTAAGTTTTTCCCGACCTCATTTTCCACCTTTAACTTGAATTCCTTAAAGGTCTCAAACGCCTCATCCTTTGACTTTAAGAAGTATACCCACATGTATCTAGTATAATCGTCTACTAGCAAAAACATGTACTTCTTTCCCGATTCATTTATGGGAAATAGGTCCACATAAATCTCCAAATACAAATTTAAATGTTCCAAAGACTTAGTGTTTGTTTGATTTTGAAACGGAGCTCTACTGTTCTTTCCTAGTAAGCATGCATTGCATACTTGACTCTTGTGATTAATCTTGGGTATTCCTTCCACTAACTTCTTCCGAGTCATTTGTTTGATAGAATCGAAATTCAAATGACCCAACCTAACATGCCACAGCTATGCATGGTTTTCTAAATTAGCCAATAAACACATAGGCATACCAACATTCAAGTTAATCTTGTAAAGTCGGTTTATTGATCTCTCAACTCTCATGAGGAGTTTTTGATCCTGACCATAAAGCAATAAAATGTTGTCTTGCATAATGATCTTACAACCATTCTCTGTTAATTGTCCTAGGCTCAATATATTGCTTTTTAAACTGGGAATGTAATAAACACTAGGAATCACCTTTTGTTCCTTGTTTTTACATTCTAGCAATATGGAGCCTTTACCCTTAATCTCTACATATGACGATCTTCAAACGGACTCTTTTCGAAATTTTCTCATTTATTTCCTTAATGTGTGTCCTAACTCCGGTCATATGGTTGCTAGGACCATTATCTAAGTACCATAAGCTTTTATCGAACTTATGTACTTCTTGGGTTCAATCTCCTTTTCATTTAATAATATTTTCTCTCCGACGTCTCCTTTTCCTTCAACTGCCATCAAGAGTGTTGGTTCAATGTCTTTTTGAACCAAATTTGATTGCTCTTGTCTCCTATTCTTTTCTTTGCAGTTTCTCTTGAAATGTCCAAGCTTGTTACAGTTGTAACACTTTACTTTACTTAAGTCCCTTTTCTGAAAATTATTTTTCTTGAACTTATGTGAAGTTTTCCTATCATTGTTGTATTGCTTGGGTTTTCCATCTTGGTTATCTTCAGATGATCTAAACTTCTCTTGTCCACCATTCTTATGACTTGTACTATTGTCATAATTTATGAACAGAAGTTTGTCCTGATTGTCACTAGGGTTTCCATCAAAGAGTTTTACTCTTTCCTCAAAGGCTTTTAACCTTCCAATTGTCTCATCTAGGGTTGTGTTTTCTAGATCAGAAAATTGTTCTATGGCTTCCACGATTTGTATAAACCTTCGGGTATTGAACTTAATAGTTTTCGTACTAAGGTTTGTTGATCAAAAGTTGATCCTAAGCCACTAGCCCTTGTGACAATACTATTGAGTTTTGCCGAAAACGCCAATACTATCATCTTCTTTCATTTTAACATCTCAAATTCAGTTTGTAGCCGTGCTTTTTGCACTGCTCACACCTATGTGCCTAGTTTGTAGTGCTTCCCAAATTTCTTTTGCACTCTTACAACTAGCTACTTGTAAAATCATATCTTTTGGTAATTCTCGATACGTAAATGAAGTTGTAATCATATCTTTCTTTGTATCCAGTTCTTCATTACCCTTAGGTTCTATTAATTCCACAGCCCATTTGCTTTTAGTATGGTTTTATATCTGAAGGGCCCATCTTGTATAATTTGTAGGTTTTAAAACAGACATTGAAATTGGGAAAACGATGTAACCTCTTTGTGAATTACAATTTCCTTGTTTGTTTCCTTGCTTGTGTCTCGAGTCATTATGTCTAGAAACTATTTCTATCTCTAATAGGAATATATAGTAGGAATCTAGGAAATCTTATAACTTCTACTAGGAATCAAAAGCAAAATTTCTAATCTTATAAGACTAAAAATTATAAAATTCATATTTTAGTTTAGAATGTAAACCCGAATTTTGCGATTCCTCCACGATACGATTTTCTTTCGTTAGGAACACCGAATGTGTTCACTTTCTTCCTTGTACAATTAACCAAACGCTCCTTAGTGCCTCCTTTTTTGTTCGAACCGGATATCAAAGAACCAACTCTTTTCCTTTGTTTTTTTTTTCAAAGAAACAACAAAAAATGTTCCCTTCTTCTTTCTTTTTCGAACAAGCAAAACACCAACCCTAATGTTTTTGTTTCTTCCGTCTTCGCACCAACACATAAACAAAACGCCAAGATCCTTTTTCTTTTGCCCTTAATCTCTTCGCCAAGGAACAATTTGTTCCTTCCTCGTTCTGCTCGAACCAAACAAATTGTTATGTTTCTTTGATTCAGCGTTTGCAGAAACCTCTACCCCAACTCCTTGATCTTGTGTCGCAAAAACAAAAATAGGCTCTGATGCCAATTTGTTGCCCAGCGGGGTTTTAACTTCGAATAAATTAAGTACAACGAAACAAATAACTAAAAAACAACTTGTATTAACAATAACGTATTTGGTTTACAACTATGTTTTGTACAATCTGATATATCTAAATGAGATCATTCGACCCCTATTTATACTTGGTGAAATGACACCCTTGTGCTCGCAATATTCCTCCAAACATTATGATGTTTGGGTTGTGCCGTTCTCACATAAAATAATGTTATTCAGTTTCTAGGTTTAATATAAACCTATTTGGTCCTTGTGTCTTTTGAACTTGTACACGCATCACCTTGAACTTTACTTAGGGACGAGATTATTCGAACACCGCTATTTTAAGCCAGTTACCCATTTTGGTTTACGAAAGCCTTAAAAGAACACATATGTAACTAGTTTTTCATTGAAGAAAACGCTTACAAGATACCAAATGAAACTTAGAAATTCACACAAGCACAAATAGTATAACAACCCTTACATCATGCATCTAAATATTACACAGACATTGTAAGTTATCTCTTTACTAGATAAAGAAGAGAATTTACCAAAATAATTAATTATTAGAAAAAAGAAACGTGAAACTATATATACTTGTACTATGTTATTATGTTTAATAGAATATACATAATACTTATTGGACTTGATACTTATCTGATTGATTTGCCGAAATTAAAATTTTATTGTCACATATGAGAGTATGCAAGCATGACACATATAAAACTGTATAAATGGCATGATAAAGTGTAAATAATAGGGTAGTATTTGTTTAAAAAAAGTGTAAATAATAAATCTCATTTTTAAACAACCAATAAATCATTTTTTGACTTTTTGACACTACACTCTCCCAATCATCTTTCATTTTCATTTAAGAAGGGCCCACCCTCCTATCTCCTTTCCTCATCCTTTCCTTTGTATGATTGTATCTCTTCTTTTTCCATTTTCTCCGTCCAAACAAGACAACACTAGAAAAATTATTTGCATTAGAGAAGACTCTGATTCTTGGCAACCAGAAAGAAACGAGGGCACTCGGATTATTTGCTTGAGGGAACTCGACCAATCTTCTATGATTATGACATTTTTCCTTATATATTTTGTGTGCCTGGAAGAGGTTGGTTGTGGGCATCGCCCCCCACTGTCATTAAGGTGGCTCCGCCCCTGGTTACCACTGTTTCATCAAACAAACAACATAACCATGGTCAATACAAACGTACCTCCTCCCACCATCATCTCACAATCCGATAAGATGCTCGCAGTTCAACCATCGATTCCCACTCTAATCGTGATAAAGCTTGATGTTACCCAAGCTAACTACTCATCTTTGTGTTTTTTATTCAAAACTCAATGCGAAGGATTGGAGATTCTCGATCACATCCAACCTAAGGAAGCATATACAAGTGTCGTGGCGTTGCTCCACCTACTATGGAATGGTTAAAGGTAGATTCGTTAGTCAAAGCTTGGATTTTCTTAACTTGTAGTGAGGTGATTGTTGCTAGACTTGTTAAGGCTAATCCTAAAATCGCCTTAGATGCTTGGACCTTTCTTCTAAACATATTCCTTGACAACAAACGGACCAAAACCGTTGCCCTTCGTAGGGATCTAAGGCTCTTAACCATAGGTGCCATGACCGTAGATGCATATTTTGGTAAAATCGAATCAATTGCTACCCTTCTAGCCGATCTATGTTCACCCATTCATGATGATGACCTTGTCACGTATGCCCTTAATGGCTTGAGTTACCGTTTTGCTCACGTGGCTGGGATTATTGCACACCGTGACCCTTTTCCAAACTTAGATATTGTTAGGTCAAAGGTAACCATCGAGGACCTTTGCCTTAAACATAAAGCTACACCTCGATCGATTTAACCACCTCTTCGCCCCAACTGCTTTTACTAGCCGAGAGTTTGAACCGTGACACTAGACCCCGAGACACACGTGGTAATACTTCTCAAAATGTGTGTTGTCACTTTGCTCGAACGGGTCTTTGTGGCTGGGAACTGTTACCGATTTATGCATGGAAATAACATGCAAAATAATGCTTCTATCACTCGTGAGCATAACTCGTTGTCTTCCAATTATTCACGTTAACCATACAATGTAAATGGTGTACCTCATGTTACAAACAATTGCAATAATTTTCATAGTTTGGGTCGACACAACTAGTGCAACTTGTTTAGGCCCAACAAAAATGTTAGCCCAATATGGTTTAGCTAATAATCTCACTCGTGCACAAAGAGTATTACACCAAAGAATGAATTTTAAGTCCACAAGGTCCAATAATCCCTCCCCTACACCCCCTGGTTTCAGCCCAATACCATCCCGCAGGCCCACCTTTCAGCTATTGTTCATTAGGCCCAACAGCCGGCTCCTCCGGCCCATCAACAAGTTGCACAACATAGTCCGGTTTTGTTTGCGGGTTACAATGGTCAAGAAACACTTCTCCCACAAACCTTTAACACCTAGACTCTTTAGGATTTTGGAGACGTCAGGTGGAATATGGATACAAATGCGTCTTCACATTCAAATTCAAATGCAAATAATCTTAGTACTATTTATAATAAAAGCATTTATCCATCATCTTTGTTGGTAAGGGTAACTTCATTCCGTTACCAACACGGGCCATAGCTTGTTGGCTAACCTCACCGTCCCCTTCATCTTCATAATGTTTTAATTACTTCACATATTGTCAAAATTTAATTTCCGTGCGTCAATTTACCCGTGATAACAAAGTTTCTATTGAATTTGACGAGTTTGGTTTTCTCGTGAAGGATTATTTGACTCGTAGATTATGCTCCGATGTGATAGCACTGGAGATCTCTATCCTGTCACCATGCCTACATCTTACCACATGCTTTTCTTGCTAGTCATCAAACGTGGCATCAACGACTTGGACATCCTAGAAATGAAGTGCTACGTTCTTTACTTTCAAATAATAGTTTGTGTAATAAAGTGAAGTCTCCCCAACTTTGTCATGCTTGCTAACTTGGCAAGCATGGATACTGTAGTTAATTTTGCTTTCGATATTATTCATTCGGATTTGTGGACATCCCTACTTCCAAGCCAAAGTGGTATTAAATACTATGTTATCTTTTTGGAGCATTTTTCTCATTATTAGTGGATATAACCTTTGCGTAATAAGTATGATACTTTTGCTAAATTTGTTGTGAAGCTATGTTAACGACTTGCTATTTTAAATAGGTTCCCAACTAAAGGAACAAAGTTACCCTTATGAACTCTGGACTAAAACCAACTGAACTATCTCAGTGGTTTGTAGAAATTTTGTGTAAGACTCCACAGTCCAAAGCAAAGACTTTGGATGAAAGACGTTATTGCATCTTTGTTGGATATCTTGAGCATTCAGGCTTTTAGGTTCTATGTTATTGAACCTAATGAATATGTTCAATTAACTCCATTATTGAATCAAGGATGCGGACTTTGATAAGAATAGATTCTCTGGTTCCTAGACCAAGTCGGAGATTCCTAATGGAACTCTGTGGGCGGTGTGTCGGAGGTACATGATGAACCATCGATGGTCACGATGAGGTTGTGGTTCGTGACACGAACTGTACTAGGGAAAAGCAAACGGGACTCTAAGTCATTTGGACTGAGTTTCAACTATCTTAGTTGAAGGTACAGGGATGAGGTCTCGGACCAATACTCTTATTGCTTCATTGTTGAGGATGACCCCAAAACATTTGAAGAAGCAATGAAGTCGAGGATATTGCTTTACGGGAAAAGCAATCAATGATGAGATGGATTCCATCATGGGAAACAACACTTGGGTGTTGGTTGATCTACCACGGGTTGCAAACCTCAGGGTTGCAAATGGATTTTCAAAGAAAATGAAGGTAGATGAACTAGTTCAAGGCTAGACTAGTCATTCGAGACTTTAACAAAATTGAGGAATAGACTATTTTGATACTTATACAGTATCGATTACCATAAGGCTGCTTGATTGCTGGCATCTATTCTGTCTGGTTATTCATCGGATGGATGTGAAAGCGACTTTCTTGAATGGTGAATTGGAAGGAGGTTTATATGAACCAACCTCGGGGCTTCATCTTTTTGCGTGCAGAAACAAGGTGTATGGCAGTTAGATCTCTTTATGGACTTAGCGAGGCACCTAACAATAGCATCAAAAGTTTGATGAAGTGGTTTTGTCTAGTGGTTATGTTCTTATGGCGACAAATGTGTATATAGCAAATTTGATGAATACGGTAAGGTCATCATTTGTCTATATGTTGATGACATGTTGATCTTTGTAGCTGACCAAAATCGGGTTGACGACAAAGGAATTTTTGTCATCAAGGTTCTCCATGAAAGACGGGGGCGATGTTATCCTGGTATAAAGTTAAACATGAAAGTAAAAGAATTTCTATCTCGGTCTCATTATATTGAGGAGGTCTGAAATTCAATTACTTTGATTGTACTCAGTGAGTACACCTATGGATACTTGTAGGCGATGCCTAATCATGGCAGGTTTGTATCTCAACTTGAGTATTCTAGGTGGTGGGGCATGATGTATGCCAT
Organism: Chrysanthemum lavandulifolium; assembly: GCA_022545495.1. Classification (NCBI taxonomy): domain Eukaryota; kingdom Viridiplantae; phylum Streptophyta; class Magnoliopsida; order Asterales; family Asteraceae; genus Chrysanthemum; species Chrysanthemum lavandulifolium. Next base: position 246,179,461 of record CM040245.1, on the reverse strand, counting down.
GACTTGTACAAGTCGATATTGGTTTCACGGTGGGAAATTGGCGGTATACTAGTAATCCTAGTGCTCATCAGCAGCAGCGATTCGGGAGATCTTGAAGTATTTGAGAGAACTATGGATTATAGTCTCTCTGCTTAGTCTAGTTGTATCTCGACATTGGCACATTCATCGACTTGATGTCAAGAATGCATTTCTACATGGTACCTTATGCGAGGCTGTTTACATACATCGACCTCCTTGTTTCGGGATCCTCGACATTCCGACCATGTTTGTCTCTTACAACGATCGTTATATGGCCTTAAGCGGGAACCACGTGCATGGTTTTAGCGGTTTGCGAGTTATGCTACTCGTGTTGGTTTTGGTCATAGAGATGCGATTCATCCTTATTCATCTATAAACAAGGATCTCATGTTGCTTACTTATTACTTTATGTGGATGATATTTTGTTGGCGACTTCTTCTACAACATTTTTATAGAGGATTATCACTTCCTTACATCGAAGTTTTCTATGGTGATCTTGGTCCGCTAAACTATTTTCGGGCATCTCATCACACGTTCCACAAAGGGATGTTTCTTAGCGAAATAGTTTGCATCGAAAATTCTTGAGCGTGGGGAATGCGCAATTGTCATTCGTGTCGGACCCTCTTGATACAAAGTCCAAATTGGGAGCTAATGGTACTCGGTTTCGATCCGACCCTACGGGAGGCCTTGTCGGGCTTTACAATATCTCACCTTACTAGACCCGATTTGTCATATGTAGTTCAACAAGTTTGTCTCTATATGCATGATCCTTGGGAGCCTCACCTTGATGCTCTTAAGAGGATTTTACCAAATGTTTGTGGTACTTTGGATTATGGTCTTGATTGTATTCTTCCTCGACTTCTTTACTAATTGCTTATTCGAGATCTTGATTGGGCACGTTGCCGACTACTAGGCGTTCTACTTGAGGATATTGTGTTTTCTTGGCAACAATCTCTGTGTGTTGGTCGTCGAGGCAATACACTTTATCTCGCTCTAGTGCCGAGGTTGAGTACCGTGGTGTTGCCAATGTGGTGTTGAGACTTTTGGTTAAATTGTTTATTGTGATAATGTTAGTGCGGTATATTTGTCTTCTAATCCGAGTGCATCATCGGCACAAAGCATATCAAGATTGACATATATTTTGTTAGAGATCATGTTGCAGTAGGTTATGTTCGTGTGTTACATGTTCCTTTTCATTATCAGTATGCCGATATCTTCATCAAGGGTCTTCCATTTGCTTTATTTGACGAATTTCGGTCCAGTTTGAGAGTTCAGCGTCCTCCCGCTCAAACTACGGGGGGCTGTTAGTGGATAATATTTTGTGTATATTGGGCCAAGCCTATGTGTTTCTCGGTGTATATATTGTAACAAACCCTTTTATTATCAATAAACAAACACATTACATTCTACAATGCAATGCCTTTATTTTAAGGAATAGGATTAGGTCAGAGTTGAATTGATTTTGCGATAAATGTGGAAATGATATCTAATCAAACTAATTAACAAAAAGAGTTGAAATATGTATGCATACAATTCATAACTAATTCACAATCAAGAAGGCTTTTATTCATACAATTTATAACCAATTCATAATCCCAGTGAGTTCACTCCTTAGGGAGTAATTCCATCGATGGGTAATTTTAGCATTGAACACATGAGCATGTTTGCCTCGGGAGTTTGTTGAGTGTTCGGTGGCATTTAAGGAATGACATAGCTAGACTAAACTTGTAAACTTGTAATGGTTTTGACCTATTCAAGTGGCGGTTATAACGCATTAATGACTACGTTTAATTGGTCATGTAACCACTATTCCCTACTATTGTGGAGGCTAATTATGTGGTGAATAATGGGCCATTAATCACTCATAATTCCATTGAATACGGTTTGAGTGATCTCTAGTATAAATAGAGATCAACACAAATTCTTGAAATATACACCGAAAACATAAACTCTTGGATGCGCAAGGGTTATTGATTTGTGCCTAATTCAATAACATATATTTTGTCTTATCCGGTAGATATTCGTGATACCCAGCGCATCGTGGTCGAATAGTTTACTTTGGAAAGTGATAACACGATTCAAGTGATATCCGGTAACCATTCATTGGTATATTATCTGCTATTGATTATCTTCACCCTTTTATGGGCATATAACCACCAACATTGTCCTCTACTTAAGATGTGTATAATAGTTTGTTTTCAAAGAGATGGTTTTCTATTTATGTGATGTTGTTTCCACTATCTATGTTTTGTTTTTGTTTTTAAACAGAACTTGTATATAAACAATTAACATGTTTGTCCTGCATGTTACATAGTATAACACAAAAGCACTCACATGTTTGATTGTTAGTTGCTACTTAGTCATGGGTTCTTGGTGCTAATTAATTGTTTCAATTCTATTTTCATTTTTTTTAAAGCGTTTATTGTACTTGTGGAGCAGCTCGATCTCATTATTGATAATGGCTACTACGTCCATTCCTCATCGGTGGAAATATGATGTCTTCGTAAGCTTTAGAGGTGAAGATATCCATAAAAGCTTCATGGATCATATGTTCAATGATTTCAAGAAAAAGGAATTATTGCTTTTAGAGATGATAGAGAATTACCTAAAGGAAGAGATGTCTCCTCATCTCTACAAAGCCATTGAAGAATCGAGATTTTGATAGTTGTCTTCTCCAAGAATTACGCTTCTTCAACATGGTGTCTGAGGAACTTGTCAAAATACTCGAGTGCATGCAGATTGAAGATCCCAAACATGAGGTTCGGATTATCTTTTATGATGCCAAGCACGATGTTGTGAGGAAACAAAAGGAGTTACGCAAAAGCGTTTGCCAAACATGATGTATTAAATAGAACAGAGGTGGATAAATGGAAAGAAGCTTTGTCCATGGTGGCTAACTTATCTGGATGGGATCTCCAGGACATGACAAATGGGTAATTTTATTTTATTTTATTTTATTTTATTGTGTAATTAGTCTTGTATCCCTACTAAAAGCTTAACACTATGTAGTTTCTCTTACTTATTGTGTCTTTGTGGTTAACAGGTATGAGTACAAGTTCATCGATTTCATCTCCAAAGACATACTCAAAAAATTATGTGACGGGCCCTTGCATGTTGGTGAAAACCTTGTTGGCATAGATTTCCATTTTGACAAATTAAACTTGTCACGCTTCGTTGGGTCACATAAGGTTAATATGCTTGGTATTTGTGGTATAAGTGGAATAGGAAAGACAACTCTTGCCAAAGCTATTTATAATTTGATGTATGTCCACTTTGAAGGAAGTTGCTTTTGTGAAGATGTCCGAAAACAACAAGACCTAACTCAAGTCCAAATGCAACTTCTTGATGACATTATGAAAACAAGAGCTTTGAAGATATTGAGTGCAGGTCAAGGGATTATGGTGCTAAAGAAGATGATGTCATCAAAGCCGATCCTGCTTGTTTTGGATGATGTAGATGATCATGAGCAGTTAGAGGCACTAGCAGGTTCAGCTAGAGCTAGTTGGTTTTGCCCAGGAAGTTTGATTATTTTCACAGGTAAAGATAAACAGTTGCTAAGATCTCATGGAGTCGGTGAAATCCATGACATGAAATTTTAGATGAGGATCAATCTCTTGAGCTCTTCCGTTCCTATGCCTTCAAAGAAAGCGATTGTTCTATAGAATTCAAAGAAGTTTCTCAGAAAATTGTGAACTATGTGCAAGGTCACCCTCTGGCCCTCAAACATTTGGGTCTTTTTATACGGCAAAGCGGTGGATAAGTGGGTTAGTGAACTGGACAAGCTCAAAGTACATCCTAATGAAAAGATACAACGAGTGCTTCGTCTAAGTTATGATGGGCTAGATCTCCATCAGAAAAATATCGTACTTGATATTGCATGTTTATTCGTTGGGGAAAACAGGGATTTTGTAGCAAGTGTACTAGATGGCTGTAACTTTTTTGCAGTTACAAACATGCAAGTTCTAGTTGATAAGTCATTAATCACGATCTCTAGCAATAATTCACTTCAAATGCATGACTTGATTCAAGCAATGGCAAGGGAAATTGTTCGTGAAGAGTTTATCATGACTGGGAAACAGAGGAGATTGTGGAATTCATCTGAAGTTTACAATGTATTGAGTGAAAAGAAGGTAAGTAGTGGTATATGATTCTTTTTTCTCTACATTAAACTATTAGCAAAATATCCTAATGAAGCTACCTGTTCTTGCTTTTCCAGGTGGCAATAACTGAAGCAATTGAAGTTCTAGTCCTTTCGTTAGAAATTTAGTCAAAAGGTTCACATAGATGCTAATCATTTTGCACATACGAAAAATTTGCGGATCCTGAAAATCTATCAAGAGGAAAAAGTATCTGAGCAGAAATTTGAATTGAAGGGCCATGATGTGATCTTCTCAGGAAATATTAATTGTTTGTCCAATGAGCTAAGCTTGTTTTATTGGCATGGATGCCCTTTCAAGTACTTACCTTCAGATTTCTATCCAGAAAACATTGTGGCCATCGACCTGTCGTACAGCCACATAAAACATCTTTGGACAGCACCAAAGGTATTTACTTGTTCATACATGTGTTCGTGTTCAACACCTAATGATATCGAACTTATTGTTTTCTATTGATGCCAGTGCTTAAGAAGGTTGAGAGTAATGAAGCTAAGGTACTGTTGTAACCTAACAACCAGCCCTGACTTCTCAGAGATTACAAATCTTGAAGAGCTAGATCTTGAAGGTTGTGTGAATTTGGTTACAGTTCATCCATCAATTGGAATGCTCAAGAGACTTGTTGTCTTAAATATGAGAGACTGCAGACGGGCTAGGAGTTTTCCTAGCAAAGTGGAAATGGATTCTCTCCAGGTTTTGAATCTCTCGGGATGCTTAAATGTCAACCAACTGCCTGAACCCTTTTGGTCTAGATGGTGGACTTCAATCCCTGGTTTCATATGGAACCAACAACATCCCCAAAGATCACTTTCATTGGCAGGTTTACATATGTTAAATTATCTGAATTTAAGCTACTGCAATTTAGTACAAGTGTCCGATGCCATTGGAGGCTTATCATTTCTAAAGAAACTACACTTAGAAGGAACCATTTATTAGAAGTGCCTGAGAGCATAGGAGGCTTATCATGTCTAATGAGTCTAAACTTAGAAGGAACAATTTTACTAGCTTGCCTGGAAGTTTGACAAAACTTTCTAGTCTTACATGGCTTCAAGTTGATGGTTGCAAGAAGCTGGAAGTGTTGCCCGAACTTCCACATAGCCTAGATTATCTTAACGCATGGTTGCACCTCCTTACGTTCAATTACGGGATCAAACCCAGTCATGGGCAAAGGTCCACTTATCTCGGCAATTGTCCAAAATTGTTTAAGAATCTTGCCATTGATAGCCACGTGTCGATATCCGAAACTCAGTGTCTCGACTCATCGGTAACTCCTCAAGGCTCTGCAAACCAATTTTCTTCTTTCCTAAAGTATGCGCGTATCCAAAATAATAGATGTGGATTGTTCCGTTTGCAAGGAAGTTCCATTGATAATATGGATATATATTATCATGGAAATAGCATTCAAATTGGTTTACAAATAAAAGTACAGGAAACCATGTAAAGGTCGAATTACCATTAGATTGGAGCTTCAGTAAGCTAAGGGATTTGCAACTTGCATTGTTTTTAAGAAAAAACCTTCCAAAGATTTTGGATACTTTGTAAAGAACTTTGATGGAGCTTATTTGGGAGCATGCGGTCCATTCTACTATAGAAGTTATTTTGAGAGTAAGCCAACAAGAATCAATGAGTCAGATATGATATGGTTGCATTATACGTCAAGTGAAATACGGAAATGGGAGGAAGCAAATAGTTTTGTAACATTTTGTTTTGATGAGAGTGAAGAAATTGAAGTGAAGGAGTGTGGTGTAAGACTTGTTTGTGATGAAGATTTAGATCAAGAAGCAGCTATGTTCCAAGACCTCCCAACTTTATCACAACATGGTGGGGCCTTTTATCTGCTTGGGGAGCATGGAGAAATCAACTGGACATGGTAGTCCGATTTAAAAAGAATTGATGAAAGGCATGAGTAGAAATCATTTTCTATTTACTCTAAGAATTGATGTTTATTGTTTGTTATAAAAACTTGACATTTGTTTTGATTGCTGAAAACGTTATTCTTTGATACTTGCCTTCTGCGGCTGTTCTTCGTTACACTAATAGCTCAAGATTCGTTCCTTGAGGTAGCTGCCTGGACATGCTACATGTATTTAGACCCATTCACAAAAATTACATCTTTTACCATTTATGTGAGTATTAACCACTGGTGCTATTCCAAGATTGCCTTACCCTTATCATTGGTCTTCACCTTCTTTGTTCATATATGGGACAAACACCATACGGACACACACCTTCTGTTTCATCACCCTCACCCAAGTGGTTTCTTGAGACGATATGGATATCATTGTACATTCAGCTAGTTGTGGTAGTCTAGCTGAAAACCAAGTGGGTTGGTAGGAAAATCCATTGTTCTTTTTATTTAAGAATAATTAAAATTCAAAGGGGAACAACACATGGGCATTTTAGTCATTTCACTTTGCCCCATAGAGAAAAATAACTCGAAACTTTCTCATGGCCGCCTGCACTTTCAAAACCACTAGGACTGCACATGCAATTTGGCCAAAGCACAACAATGGTTTTTGCAACATGAACTTTTTATGTACCGTACACCAGTCGTTCTTTAGAATGGTGTCAGTAGAAATCATTGACTATTTATATTGGCAAACTGTCTGGTAGCTATTACTCATTAACTTGTTCGATTTTGCTACCTGCCGATGTGTACTTGCAGTCAAGAACAATGTGTTTTGTTTTGAAGTTCCAATTATTGTATGCTGACAGATTATAAGCCTTGTTGCAGTTTACATCTCTGGAAAAGATTATCGACCATGCTTGTCGAGACTACGTTCTTGCCTGCCAGTTGAGGTATAGTTTATTAGAAGAGTTATCCGTTTATAAATTTTACATGAAAAAATTCTGCAACTAAATGATGAGCAGAAAACAATATTAAAGGCTGTTTGGACTGAAGTACTTTAAAAATCTGTTTGGACAGAAAAGACCTTGAAAAGGCTGTTTGGACAAGTACACTTTTAAGTTTTAACGGTTTGATAGGACATAAACTGTTTAAAGGGCTGTTTGGACAAAATTCTGGACAAAATATCTTTAAAGGGCTGTTTGGAAAAACAGTTTAAGGGGCCATAGAACACTTTAAGGGATGTTTGGACACAATCTTTAGCTAAAACTGGACAGAAAAGTGTTTAATGAGACTGTTTGCACAGAAGCAAAGTTGAAATTCTTCACAGAACTAATTTAGAAATTAGAGCACAAACCACGTTTAACGAACATATATGCACACGATAAATTCATTATGATCTGGTTTAAACAATAATTTTATAATTAGTCTCAAACACAACTTACTACAAAACTGTTTGAAACATTAAAAAAAAAAAAAAAAAAAAAAAAAAAGGCGCAGACCTTGTCTTCAAAGAAAGACACATTTGATTTAAAAACTAAACAAGTTAGTAATATGTGTTTCACAGAACTGTTTCAAACAAAACTGGTTTGTAACAAACATAGAACGTTTTAAGAATAGATACAAATTGAAACGGGTTTTAAATCCAAATTGTTTTCTTCCTTATAAACGGCTACAAGGAATTTTTATAAGATTGTTGTAAATAAACACCGTTTATATGGAATTCAAAAATTCAATTACAGGAAGAAAATAACAATGCAATCAAAGTAACAGTGAGAATAACCTGAACATAAGTGGTATACAGGAACAATAAACAAATATCTGGCATGCTTAACTTTATTCGAATGATACGTAAATGCAAGTGCCTAGCATTGTAAAAGGCAAATTAGTTTTATCAATTTGAAAGGCAAAAATAGTCAATTGATGCTGAAATGTTAATGTAAAGTCTGTTTGAGATTAGAAGTAGAAAAAAGATACCTGGCATCACTACAACATCAACCACTTTTTGCTACAGACAGTGTTGTCGCCCAAAGTGGCATTTTGTTGTCGCTAATGCTTTTGGCGACAGCGTGTTGTCGCCTAAAGGGTTGTCGCCTATAGTCTGTCTCAGAAAGTTTTTGTGACAACAATTCTCTACTTTTAGCGACAGAGTGTGGGACCCGCTAATTTTCAACAAAAAACCTTGACCAGAATGGGACCCTCACATTCTTTTAATTATTTATTTATTTAATAAATATTAATAACTAAAATTAAGTTTTTTTTTTTTTTTTTTTTAAAACGGGCTGGTCAATTTTCTGGTGGTTTTAGCAACAACAGGTGGGACTCTGAACAGCAAAAAAAAAAAAATACAGCAGATGCTATTGCAGATTTTTTTTCAGAAAAAATCTACCAAAACCAAATCTATTAATAACCCAAAACTAGGATACAAAGTGCATTCATCCACCGATTCATTACAAAACAAAGAAATGAAGTCATAGTATTCAAAATACAACGATACAATCAAGCTAAAAGCTAAAGCACATATCCATGTATCCACATCATAACTTGAGGAGCACATCTCGATAGAATTCTTAACAAGAAGTGGAAGTCCCTCCGTTGCTCTTACACCAACACGAACCTTCAACTATAAATCTCTACAAAAACAATACTTGATAACTTAAACTTTATACTAAACAAAAACAATACTCAATAACTTAAACTTTATACTAAACAAGAACAATACTCAAAACAAACTGTATACATACATTATAGAGCCGGCTACAGTGATAAACCTTGCAAGTTAGAAGAAACAATACCTTGTGAAGGTGGAAGCTTACAATGTCTACGACGATAGTAAGATCACTTGGCAGACCTCCATTACAAAACCTGGCACAGTTAAACCAGTATTTCCAAGAATTAAATAGTAGATGTAGCTATCACCAACACCCTCATCATTGTTTGGAGCATATTCAACTAATTTGGTTAATATATCCATCAACCAAATTCACATACTTATCCAAATTCTAATAAATATTCCAATAGCTTTTCAATTATGAAGTAAACTACACTAAATCAGTGGACTGTATATATATATATTGAAAGTGAATTTGGAAAAAGGTCAACACTAAATCAGTGGACTGTATTCTATATAATATAGACAACTTTTTACGCTAACCATACATCTGTGCCATAGTCCTAGCTCTAATTCAAACTAGAATACACAGTACGTAATATATATAGCCGGCAAAGCATAGACAAGTAAATTACCAAGTCATTAACCGTGTCAAATTAAGCCATCCTTTTGGACCATTGCTTCATTATAAACAAAAAAGATCTTTCAAATTATATACCACCAAAAAACAATTTATCATACAAAATCGTCATGAACAACCTAATTAATCTCTTAAAAGTAAATAGCTCAAAACAAAATAGGTGTTAACCCGCTCACATCTAAAAGTTTTATAGCTAGATCACCGCAAACTATGTCCAAATAAACACAACACGATTCATTCAAAACAATCAGTCACAGCCTAATCTAACTTTCAACCAAAAACTATCACTAAACAAACACGACTCAAAACTAAACATCATTTTAACCGCAAATACACATACATATATCAACAGCTTAATATAAATTTTTAAGCATCAAATCTAACAAACCTTTAAACAAAACAGATGGGGATGGCTGTGGTGGTCGGTGGTGGCAGACGGCACATAGCTGCTGCAGCGAGCAAAAATAATACTTAAACATTTTTTTTTAAATTACCAAAATTAAAAAATTAAATAACTAAATAAACAAACTAAAACTAAAAATTAAAACATAAACAAACCTTTAATTTGTGTGGTGGGGGTGGCTGTGGTTGTGTGGGTGGCTGCGGTTGACGGCGGTAGCAGCGGCGGCCGTGGTGTCTTTTACACAAACATAAACAAACACAAATGTACCAAGATTAAAATTATAATAGAACAAAAATTAGAAAAATAAACATACCTTTATTAAAAGTATACAAAAAACGTGGTGTGGTGGTTTTGGTTGGGAGGATGAGAATGAGATGATATGAGAATGAGAATGAAGTAACAGCGTGGGAGGGAAGTGAAAGATTCAGATGTGGTGGTTTTTGTTGGAAAGATGATATGAGAATGAAGATGTGTGTGTGTTTGAGAGGATGAAGATGAGATGAGAATGAGTTATCAAAAAATCAGATTCACTTTTGGAAATGAAATTTTCATTTTGGCGGCATAAAGTAACAGCGTGGGAGGGAAGTGAAATTTTGGGTTTTTATACATGGGATATATTAGCTACAATTAATTGTAGTCAATTGGCTACAATTTTCTTCAAAAATATGGATCTCATTATTTTTGTGGGTCCCGATTCTTTTCATGAGTCGGCGAATCAATCTTTAGTGTATTTTTAATGAAGGATTGTGGAATTAATTACAAATATTAGAATAGGCTATCCCCTTTATATATTTAGCTACTATTAATTTTTGGCAAAAAAAATAATAATAATCTCACTTTGGGCGTCAATATGGGTTTGTCGCAAAGTGATTGGTCAAACATTTGCAAAATCGTTGAAAATTGTGGGCCGCTCTTCACATTTAGCGACCACCGTCTGCTGTCTCCAATTATGTCCGTCTCTAAAAGTCTTTTGTGGTGTAGTGCATGCTTAACTTTATTAGAATGATACGTAAATGCACAAGTGCGTAGCATTGTAAGGTTTGTGGTCCTAACAAACTAATCAGTTCCGCTACTATCTTAGTCTTATAAAAGTAACCAAAATTCAAGGGGCTTTGCCCAAATAAGGCCCGTAAGGTAGGTGGTTTTTTATATGATTTGGTCATATTACTGTAACATTAACACACTTCTATCACACAATAATACATCTGTGAATTAACTAGTTATCAACTTGTTAAATTTCAAAGGATAATTTCCAGTACAAATTTGCAGATTAACCACTGATCATAATAAGAAGCTGTGCTATCTAGTTGGACTAGTTGTGAAAGTAAGCTACAATATTTTTAAATCTGTGGACTAGTTGGACAAAAGGTGTAACCACACCATAAGTTAAGGGTTAAATTGCCACTTTAAGTTCTGATGCTGTTGCTTTTGTCATGAACAGAAAAAATGGGAGGAAGGATTCATACCTCATGCAATATGCTGAACAAGACTAAGAATCCTGAGATGCTTTTTCTTTCTTAGCTCATGTGGAATAGGGCCAAAAACACTCGTCCCAATTGGTTCACCTTGCTTGTTGACAAGTACAACAGCATTATCATCAAACTTAACCTCACTCCAATCACACCGACCCTTCTGCATGGCAGCTCGGACAACCACACCATACCCCGCATTTCCTTTCTTTACTTATCCACCTAGTTGGGCCTCCTTCACTGATGCAACTAATTTTTTATATAAAGAGAGATTTAATATGTGATTCTCTCCCATGGAGTCATAATTTAATGCTTCAAAATGACAGCAAGATGATTGTTTTGCTTCTTAAAAAACATTCATAATCACACAACTAACTAAGGCATATCATAAAAAAGGGCTTTGCTAGAAACACATGATCTAATTGTAGAAAGCTACGCGTATATATTAAACCTAGTTGCGCATTTAGTGATTGATAAAATTTGTCAACTTTGTTTTGAAAGATATCATGTAGTTTGTAGAGCTTGGGGGTTGAAAGTGTAACTTATGAATATAAAGTTGACTTGAGGTCAACCCAACTTGCATTATTTAACTTGTGATCCACATGAGTATAGTAGAATTATCATCCATTTCATTTTTGATACCCATTGATATCCTCGAGTGCTTGCTTCTTGACCAATCAAATAAATTGTAAGTCCTCTCTTCAACTTTGTTTTTATTTATCAATATGAATTTGTTGATTGTTTTTGCATTTGTATTTAATTATAGCCTTTGAACCTAAAACGTGACGTGAGTACAAGTGTATGTTTCTGATATAAAAATTGACTTCAAGTCAACCCAGTTGCATGTGAGTCAGTAGAATGATCCTCCATTGTTTATAACTGCAGACACAATTGTAGACTTGGAGACTTTTGTTGAGTCAACTTATGTTATTGATCAAGCCATCATGTTTTGGAGTTGAAAATTCTAATAAAAGCTTCATTCATTGATAATCATCTATTTTAAATTTTTAGACAACCTAGTTCATCTTTATCATTTAATTTATTATACTTTATGAAGTTTTCTTTTTTCATGTAAGTTTAGTCTTTATAAAAAGAATCACTAAACATTCATTAATGCCTTTGATTCAATTTGTTAATTTACCTTCAACATCTTTTATACAATGTTCATCAAGCAATCTACTATTTTTTACCAATAAGCATTCAAGAGGCTATTAATGTAGATTTTTACAAAGTATGCTAGTCGAAGCCAACGAAAGAAATAATGATATCTTTACTTATCTTGCATTATTTTAAGGGTTAAAGTCATCTAATAGCAAAGAATTTTCTCCCGTTTTTTACCTCCAAAATCCACGTCATCTTCCCAATGTAGATTCCACGTCATGATTTGTACCGTTATTGTCCACATCCTTTATGTTATATATGTGTTCTTCCTCAAATTGAAAGTTAATTTACAAAGAACCCTAACCCTTTAAACCCCCAAATTGCACCTGGTAAAACCAACAAAGTTTGATGGGTATTGTGCTATTTTATCGAGTCACTGATAAGTGAACATTTTAAAAAGGGAGGTGATTTGCACATTTTTCTTTTTTATTTGCACACTTATGGTTAAAGAAATCGAAGCAGGATGCCAATATGATACAACTGACTGATGCAGTAATTGGAGTGTCCCAATCAAAAATAAAAGTGTGCATATTAATTCCTTTTGAAAAAGTTCCTTGCTATTATATGGCTTTAACCCTATAGGTAATTAACTAAAAAAACCGCCGTAATGCGCGAGCGCCTAACCTCGTTGTTGTCATTTTGCTGAAGTTATGCTTTATTTCTAGCCTAGGAATAAAAAAAAAACCAAAAATTATGATTTGATAATCCAATTTATTCATTTCCCAAATTTGCTAGTTTTTTAAATTTAATGTTATAGGCTTCGCTACATCAAAGTGAGTAAGGTGTGTCTTATGTGTTCTAACACCACTTTTAAAGGCGTAATGGTTACCACTTAACTAATTACATAAAAATATATCATTTATACAAACATGCTCAACAATATGCCCCAAACACACTCACAAACAAAAAAATTGTTAGGTGGTCTCAACCACCCAACCATCACAAATAAGTAGACTCCACTCACCAAGGTGGAGGGCCGTCATGGTCTTGGCGTTATAGTCTAAGGAAGTAAAGAGTATCTTTTTGTTATAACGAAACTTGGTGCTTTTAAGTAGGATTAGCCTTTTTTTCTCTCTCTTTGTATCACTTAAAACAGAATAAATGAATTGTTTGAAATTTTTGCTGCATGTTTACAAACTAATTCCCTTTTTTTATGAGTAATGCTACATCTACACAAGTTTTTCAAAAGAAAATTCACACAATGATGTGTATGTTGATATGTGGATGGTGAAAAAAAGAAAAATAAAATAGAATACTAATGTGATTGATGCAACTAACATGGCACATGTGCAAGTGGAATTTATTTTGTAAAATATGTGTGGATCTAACATTCCTCTTCTTTTATATGCACATTTATTCTTTCTTTCTAATATTTTAAAAACCGAATATAAAATCCATTTGGAGTTGCACATTTAATTTGAGAAATTTGCATTTCTATGATCTAAGATACACATTTATGGCATATTGCTAAACCTATTCCTTAAAAATTTGAATTGACAAAACCTTAGGGCTCAGAAATACAAATTTCCCTTCAATTTAATTATAAACTTTGACTACCTGCGTTGAACATGAGTTCTAATAATTTTTGTGGGTTAACGGTTTACATTTTTGAGATATATAGTTTTTAAAAAAGATGGTTGAAAGTGAGTTTTAATTAAAAAAAGATTGTGATGGAAGGGGTGAAAGTCGATGTTTGATCTGGTCCCTTGGATAAAATGTTTTAAATGGTTGAGATGAGTCATAAGTATATCCAAAATAACTCAACTCTATAACAAAAGGGTTTTTTTTTTTTTTTTTTTTTTTTTTTCAACATCTTGACCAAGTACAAATTGGATTAGACGATTAGTACAATTTAACTAAACCGACATTCACATATTTGTAGGATTTGTGTTAAAATTTTAATAACGATAAATTAAAAAAAAAAATCGCTTAAAAATGTATGGTCCTTGAAAAAGAAGTACTACCACGTATTGTTTTTGGTGAAGATATTTATTAGAAACGTATGACCGTTGCATATTATCTAAAACCAAGAGACTAAAACCAAAATAACTCAACTCTATAACAAAAAGGGTCTAAATAACTAAACAACTTATTATTAATAAGGCATAATTTCATATATATCCTTCCATGGATGAATAATTACATGTATATCCTTTGTAGCAGTTTTTTATGCATAAAATACAATGCTTTTAATGCATCAAAAAGATATATATGTAATTTCCGAAATTTCCAAGGATATATATGTAAAAGCCCATTAATAAGCACAAAACTTTATGGAATTCCAAATTTTTAGATTTAAGGAATATACTATAGTGTCCAAATATTTTCATAGCATGAACAATAATAGAAAATAATTTAATCAAGATTGAATTGCAAAAATCACATATTATGACATGCAATCTTACAAGCTTCTTTCACCCACTTGCCTTAACTCTATTTAACTTTGAGTTTCCATAAACTGTAACGCATTAAAAGTGATACTAGATCCAATGGGCCAAATGACCAGGTTTAAATAACCAAATAACATATAATAGGTCTAAATGTTAGTAAGGCATAGGATTTATATATTTCTAACTTTTGATATAGCACGAAGAATATAAAATAATTTGATAATGGCTACACATTCTGATGATCTCTACTTCGAACGCAGCTCGATCTCATCGGTGATAATGGCTACTACATCCATTCCTCATCGGTGGAAATATGATGTTTTGTAAGTTTCAGAGGTGAAGATATCCGCAAAGCTTCATGGATCATATGTTCAATGATTTCAAGCAAAAGGAATTCATGCTTTTAGAGATGATAGAGAATTGCCTAAAGGAGAAGAGATATCTCCTCATCTCTACAAAGCCATTGAAGAATCGAGGTTTTTGATTGTTATCTTCTCCAAAAATTATGCTTCTTCAACATGGTGTCGAGGAACTTGTCAAAATACTTGAATGCAAGCAGATTGAAGATCCCAAACATGAGGTTCGGATTATCTTTTATAATGCGAAACCGATGTTGTGAGGAAACAAAAGGAGTAACGCAAAGCGTTTGCCAAACATGATGTTTCAAATAGAACAGAGGTAGATAAATGGACGGAAGCTTTATCCATGGCGGCTAACTTATCCGGATGGGATCTCCAGGACAAGACAAATGGGTAAATTTCTTGTTTTGTGAAATTAGTCTTGTAGCTCTACAAAAGCTTAACACTATGCGTTTCTCTTACTTATTGTCTCTTTGTGGTTAACGGTATGAGTACAAGTTCATCAATTCCATCTCCGAGAAATTCTCAAAAATTATGTGACGGACCCTTACATGTTGGTGAGAACCTTGTTGGCATCGATTTCCATTTCAACAAATTAAACTTCTCACGCTTCGTTGGGTCAGATAAGGTTAACATGATTGGAATATGTGGTATAAGTGGAATAGGAAAGACTACCCTTGCCAAAGTTGTCTATAACTCGATGCATACCCACTTCGACGGGAGTTTCTTTTGTGATAATGTCCAAGGAGTTGAAAAACAACAAGGCCTAACGCAAGTCCAGATGCAAATGATTGCTAAGATTCTGAAAACAGATGATCTGAAGATATCAAGTGTTGGAGAAGTTTCTATGGTAATAAAGCAAAGGATGGCATGTAAGCGGATCCTGCTTGTTTTGGATGATGTGAATAACGTGGAGCAGTTAGAAGCACTAGCAGGTTCACGCAATTGGTTTTATCCTGGAAGTCTTATTATTTTCACTGGCAAAAACAAACAATTGCTAAGATCTCATAAAGTGGATATAATCTATGAAATGGAGTCTTTAGGTTACTATGAAGCTCTTGAGCTCTTTAGTTTATATGCATTTGACAAAAGTATTGGGTTAATCCCAATCGACCCAACCCAGCGACCCAAGTCAACACCCACAATGACCCGGTCAACGAAAGTCAACCATACGAAAAGTCAAAGAAGCGTATTACACATGATTACATAGCAGTTACAAAATAACTGCTCCACATTTACAGAACCGACACAATGGTTCTTTGTACCGTTTCAGCTTGTATAAATTGTTAGGTTTTTGTAACAAACAAGTTAACCTTTTCCAGATTTATATATCAGTTTTAGTAAAGGGTTCAAACCCAAAATCCCGTGTTTTCTTTTTTATTGTTTCTTGAATGATGTATACATGAATGTTTGTTTGATCATATCGATCTTGGAAGTTTTGCAACACACCTGTGCAACAGTGGTATCAGAGCGAAGGGATCAAACAACACAACAATTCATGACTTAATCATCATCCAAGATTCAAAACAGAAATTCCCATCGAGAGGATAACACGAAGGCAAGAAAAAAAAGGAACAAACACACCTTTTTGAAGAAACAAGATTATCAGAAGTTTAATTGAGTCACCAATCGACTCAATCTCAATCTCCAATCATCAAATATCTATCGAATAAGAAACCCCCAATTCATTCGAAACCCTAGGTTTCATATTGAGGGATCCTAGGTGCTCGCGAAGAACACTGAATACCGAAGAAGAACCAGGCGGTTAACTTTTGGATTTGGAGAACAAGAAGAAGAGAGACAGAGATCTATTCTTAGTCTCAAGAGTGACGATTTTTTTTTCTCAGAAGTAAAAGAGACGTTTTGGTCTCAAGAAAGAGACAGCTTTCTGGTTTTATCTCCGAAGAAAAAAAGGAGGCGCAGAATATATTAGGCATCAAGTTCCAAAAGATACAATATACAACCCTCCACTTTTGTTTATTTTTTTTATAATATATATTAGTAGTATCTTTTGATATATATTGTATAGTTGTGTTGTTTTTTAAAAGGTTATTTTTAGTTTTAAGATTTAAAGTGTTTTTTTTAATTTTTTAGATTTAGTTTTATAAAGTAGTTTTAGATTTAAATGTTTTAAGTTTTTAAGGAAAAGTTGTAATAGTTTTAAAAGTTTAAGTTTTTTAAAAGTTTTTTTGTTTGGTTTATGACAAGAAAATTCCAAGATTATTAAAGTTTTAAGATTTTCTTATTTGGTTTATGGTAAGAAACAAGTTTTTGAGATTTTTCTTATTAGGTTTATGATAAGAAAACAAGTTTTTAAAGTTTTGAGATTTTTCTTATTAGGTTTATGATAAGAAAACAATTTTTTAAGTATTTTTACTTATTTGGTTTATGATAAGAAAACAAGTTTTAAGATTTTACTTATTAGGTTTAAGATAAGTAATATATATATAAAGTTTAAGGTTTATAAGTTTTAATGATTAAAGTTACTAAGTTTTTAAGTTCATATAAAGTTTTAAAAGTTTAAAGGATTTTAAGATTTACATTATCAAGTTTTAAAGAATTACAAGTTATGATTCACGTGTATCTATCATCACTCAAGAATCAAACTAACCAAGATGCCAGAGGAAAAGCACACCATTTGTGTTCTTATGAAGAAAATTGAAAGAATGAACAAAACCAGAATAAACTACATAGTTTGCGTTTTGTTACCAAGAAGAACATGATCAACCTGGAAATAAGGAAGATCACAGATCACAAAGGTGGAAATAACAAAACCAACATGGACATAATGAAGATCACAGAAGAAAAATATGGTGGATTTAACCGAATCAGGAAGACTTAAAGACTACGTCACAGCGATTGTGATTAAGGGGGAGAATATTGGGTTAATCCCAATCGACCCAACCCAGCGACCCAAGTCAACACCCACAATGACCCGGTCAACGAAAGTCAACCATACAAAAAGTCAAAGAAGCGATTACATAACATGATTACATAGCGATTACAAAATAATCGCTCCACATTCTGAACGAAACACAATGGTTCTTTGTACCGTTCGGTTTGTATAAATAGTTAGGTTTTGTAACAAACAAGTTAACCTTTTCGATTTATATATCGTTTTAGTAAAGGGTTCAAACCCAAAATCCCGTGTTTTCTTTTTTATTGTTTCTTGAATGATGTATACATGAATGTTTGTTTGATCATATCGATCTTGGAAGTTTTGCAACACACCTGTGCAACAAAAAGGCATCCTACAAAAGATTCCAAAGAGCTCGCTTCCCAAGTTATAATACATTTGCAAGGTCACCCATTGGCTCTCAAAATGTTTGGTGGATTATTGCGTGAAAAACCTGTGGATGTTTGGGAAGGCGAATTGAAAAGACTCAAACATATCCTAATTTAGAGATAGTACAAAAACTTGACCAAGTTTTGATACCTTGGCATCCGATCGTAAAAGAATGTTTCTTGACATTGCATGTGCCTTCATTGGGGAAAATAAAGATTTTCTTTGCAAGTGTACTAGACGGTAGTCATTGTTCGCAAATGCTATTATTGAAGTTCTAGTGATAAGTTCCTAATAACGATGTCGCATATAATATGCGCCTTCAAATGCATGAATTGATTCAAAGCATGGCAGGGAAATTGTTCGTGAAGAATTTATCATGGTCGGGAAAGCAGAAGATTGTGTATATCATCGCAATTTACAATGCATCGAGTGAAAAGAATGTAAGAAGTGGCATGCTCTTCTTTACCTTCATATTAATATTAAAGTTTATGTTACTCTTTCTAATTTAAGTTACATGTTCTTGCTTTTCCGGTGGCAATGATCAAGCAATTGAAGTTCTTGTGCTTTTGTTAAGAGAATCTAGTCAAAAGGTTCACATAAACGCTAATTCTTTTGCAAATATGAAAATTTGCGGATCACGAAAATTTATCGAGAAGGAATTTGAGCGAAACATGAATTGAAGGGACACAATGTGATCTTCTCAGGAAATTTGTATTGTTTATCCAATGAGCTAAGCTTGTTTTATTGGCACGGATGCCCTTTCAAGTACTTGCCTTCAGAATTCTATCCGGAAAACATTGTTGCCATCGACCTCTCTTACAGCAACATTAAACAACTTTGTGTTGGTTTTATGGACAATAAATTAATAGACGTGAGTTAGGATCGAACTCGAGACTATGGGATTGCACACTTTACGTATGAGAATTTAAAGTTAATAATTAAATATAAATGTTATATTTATTTATTTATTAAACGAAATAACTAACGAACGTTAAGTAATTAATGTAATGGACTAACGGTCATTAAATGTTTATGGAAAAGGACTAAATTGCAAAAGTTGGGAAGGTTCCGGAATCCCTTTGAAGAATCCTACACCGATCGGCCTCAAGAGAAAAGGAAACAACCTCAACTTGTTCACCAAGTTTAGTTGGGTATATAAACAAGGCTAGGGGTTTTATTTTTCCATCTCTTGTGCTCATTAGCTAAACCCTAAAACAGTTTTGTGTGTGTTTCTTTGATCCAAACCGATCGTACACCACTTCGTTGTGTCGATCCACTCTTTTCCTATAAACCAAGTTATTTGTTTTATAAAAACTAGCATTACTTTAATTCGGTTTAGTACGTGTGTACAAGAACATAGTAATAACATACTTTTGTTATTATCTTGGATTGAATTACAAAACGGTATGGGATAATTCATATAATCCTATAAACCCTAATTAGGGTTCATCCTAATTGCTAGTTTGTGGATTTGATTCTTGTTCGGCTAGAATCAAGAAAGGTACGCATATTTTATTCTTTAGTTAATTAATTATTCATTATATGTTCCTATACGCTTCCGCACTTACTTTGATGTTTATTGTTTATATTTATGATTGTCATGTTATATAATTCCAACAGTGGCATCACGAGTCATTGGTTTTAATGAGTAATTAATTACTAAACACGTAAAAACGGATATTGTATTGTGTTTGATATGATTTATTCTAGGGTTTTGGTTATGATTATATAAACCCTAATTTTAGGGTTAAGGATTTTGCCCTAATTTGGTTTTAAAAAACTATTATGGATCGAAAAAATTTTTTGGTGGAAACCCTAAAATTTTTGTAATCGATTTTAAATTTTTTTAGGGTTTATATTAATTGTTATGTTATCTATATCGAAACCTAGATTTAATATATTTGTTACGTGATAAATTCATGAATAAAGTGTTATGTGACATGGAATTGTATGCGATCTTGTGACAACCTGAATAATTGTTATGTTATATCCATGATGATACATGCATGTTCGTCATGGATGGTTGCTTTATTATTTAATTGTTAAGATTGGATTAATTGTTAAGTTTTATACACATGTATAATTATGATAAATCTTTAATTGGGGAAAACTCCAATTATATACATTAATGAATCAATTATGTGCAATTTGGTATATCATTAATTATGGGTTTACGCAATCGATTCGTCGATGTATGTGGCTCACTTTCAATTGAGAAAGTGAAAGCCCTAATTAATATATCGTTAATTTAACCTAGACATTGATTATTAATAGGGTTTTATCGAATAAGTTGCATGTGGCTACTTGTTTACACGTATAAATTGTTTATTATGTGCGCATTGTTTTTAGTTGTTTATATTTTTATTGGTATTACTTGTTTGTTTATTATGTGCGGCGCTTTTAAGCAAAAGGTAATTTTGAATAGAAAATAATACGGACTAAACAATGGTGAAATTTGATTTGTTTTGGAAGAGTTAAGTTTTCAATAGTTTAATTGATTGGTGACTTTGGTACAATGACCGAACAGCTCACCCATTCGAATGAACTATAAAGGGTTATTTAAGAAGTGCTTGCAACACACCGAATGGATGTCTAAGGTTATGCGTTTGCGCTACACGGTCCTCTCGCCCTCCAGAAGTTCGAATGGAGCTACTTAGTAAGCCATAAAAGTACAAGCTCATCTTAAGGCGAATTAGTTTTAATTCCATGCGCCACTTGGTGGTAATTATCCGAAACACTAAGTGTTTACACTTATGCAAAAGTACGGTATAATGGATGATAATTAACACTAAATTCCTTGATTGGTGAACCCAATACCTCATTCAAAACTTTGATAATTTGATCTTTATGAATTGGTAATAAAAGTTTTTATTAAAATTATGCTACAAGATGAATGCATGACATCTTTGTACATATTTGATTTGACTACATAAAATCAAAACTAGTACCCTTTAAATTAAGGTATATGCCATCTAATTAAAAGGAACACTTGAAGTTGCAATTTAAGTCATGAGAGTACTTGGCTAGATTGTGATGGAGAGGTAAATCTCTATGTTAAGTGAGACCTTACATGGACATATTTGCAGTTCTTTAAGTTAGACACTTAAGTTGAGTAGGAAGTGAGATCTTGGACTCAATGGCATAAGATGGGATAAAACATGTTTATATTTGCAACAACGTTGGAAAATATAAATCCCATAATGATCTAGGAGTTGGAAATTGTTTGCCAATTAATGTTCGACAGATTACCTTATTATATGCGTTCGTTGCTAGCAGATCAACTGATGAAATGAACCTATGATAATTTGGATCCTAGTTTTCGAGAAAATTCTATGGTTATATGAATATTACCTTGGGTATTTTATTTTCTTGAAAAGTTTAATTATCGAAAATACTAAAATTGAATTTTGCTAATTCTTTAAATGTATTAATGCAACATTAAACCGTAAACGTAGGTTATTCATGTATTGGTAAAATTGATCTACACCTGTAAGGGTTTTTTGGTAGAGTCAACTTTGCTAAGAGAATAAACCTAGTCCTCTTTTCACGCGAAAGAGTGAGATTCAACCCTATCCCTTTTCATGAATGAAGAAAGGTATGATAGGACAATTAGAATTGTCTAAATTCTAAATACATAACTCGTAAGCAAATTTTAATAGTTAAGAAAATTGCATATGTTCTGAGTTATTAAATAAGAAGCTGGACTAATTACTGTATAATTGGTAAAAGACAAACTAGCATATTTTATCTAGTTCTTGTGCTTTGACCATTTAAAAGTACTACTTACAATTGTTGGAATAGTAGAACTATTACGAAAGAAATTGCATGCCCAATTTTTCAAGTTAATAGCATTGATGGATAAATTCATCATCTACATAGTAGAATACATTCTTTTAAGTACATTAGTAATTGTTATGTATGGACTTTCTCAAAGGTGTAGGGAAGTAAATAGAACACTATTTTCTTTTACTGGTTAATGAAACACTTACAATGTTGTCAAATCCAGTGGGAGTATGTTGTTCTTATTACTGAATAAGGAATTAATGTAATGATCTCTTATTCAGTTGGAGTTACAAGCTTTGTCATATTGGTAGTAACCCAGATTATCTCTAGAATGTCTTAAGATAATTACTTTCCACTTGTAGACACTTATGTTTTTAAGGATAGTCATGTACGTTTCCTTATTAGACAATGAAGTAGTTCTACATCTACTAGTTATGCTAATATCAATGACACAATCATATTAGTCACATAAACAAACATATGTCGTGTTGTTTATTTGCTACATGCTGTTGTTCCATGCACAAGTGGGAGAAATCTATATTGTGTGCAAGGTACAACATATAGTTATATGATTTAACGGATTCTCTTGACTGCAAGGTAAGAGACTAACGTTCTAATATAACTTGTACATATCTAATTCTAGAAACACTTGGTGTTACAATTTACGTCATGTGAGAACTTGGCGAGATTGCAACAACAAAGTAAATCTCTATGTAAAGTGAGATCTTGCATGGACATATTTACAGTTTCTAAATTAGACAAGTATTTAGAACATGTGTCAAAATGATATATAAGACTACTTCAAATTAGATTTTTATGTATTATTAGAATGACATAAATGAAGTAATCTAATACTACTTAAAATTTGTTTATTTATGTATTTTGGAATGACATAAATGAAAAATAATGTAGTCCTACATTATTATGAAGTAAATAAATTAACTTGAAATTACTATTGAAACCAAGAGTTGTGTTCATAATTACTTTAGTTAAACATGTTTATGATTCATTGTAAAGACATAAACATAAAGTCTTTTAAGACTTATAATAAAGTAAGACGTTAACTTATTATGTTTTTTAATTAAGACATATACAAGAAGTCATTGAGTTGATCAATGATTTATAACGTATAATGGGATTATAACAGTTTATGTTCTTGTTGAAACATAGATATGAAGTGACTTGGTTAAAAGGTACTTGTGTTATAAAGCATGGAATTGGCTTGGAAAGTCTATTATATCATTAAGTTGACTTAGTTGGTAAATAGGTAAGTCAAAAGGAATATGTTTATCTTAAATATTGTTAGATTGTCTTACAATATTAATTCTAATGAATACCACAAGTTGATGGTATATTCAGTTAGGAGAATCAAATTCTATTTGATTTGTTTGATTCAAGATAATCATAACTTCTTTCTTAAAAAGTAACAAGGTTAGAAAATTGAGTATGGATTGAATATACTCAATATGACTCCAACCTAGAAGATTAATAAAACACCATTTCATTATGGAATGTGATGAATCACATTAAGTTTTTAAATTGAAGATTCTGAATTTGTTAAACTATTAATGAATAGGTTATTAACAAAGTAAAATCAGGAATTATCAATGTGTATTTGTAATGTCCCAAAAAGAGAACAATGTAGTTTTGCTCTAATTGCTAAGTATATATAGATAGTCTATATATTACAAAAGGCAAGTGGGAGTTTTTTTTTATCTTGAAAGATAAAATAACAAGATACATAATCTTCTAAAACACACTAGTAAATATCATGATGAGGTTAGACATGTAAATGATAGACCTCAAGATGATGGAATTATCATTCATAGATCGCAAAGATATCTCGGATATTTGACTTATATCTTTGAGAAATATGAGTTCTGGGATTATAGTAAACCCGATAATCATTATGATGGATTACCAAATATTGAATTGGGTAAATTACTCATACTATGAATGTTAAAGATGCGTCCATAAAGATAATAAATTTTGGAAATTTGGTTTGTCTTGATAGTTAGACTAGAGAATGGAAATGAGTTTCTTCAAAGAGATGAAAAACCCTAGTGGTTTGAATATCTATGTAGAAATCATATGGACAAAATATTGTACACATATTTAATTTATGACAAGATTATTAATCATACTTAAGCAATTAATTGTGATTGAATATTCTTTTCTAGACACATTAAATATATAAAGATGATAATTGTCATACTTGTTTTCAATAATATGAAATATGACAATGGAATATCAAAACTCTTTCTTGAGAAATTACTTGAGCGAGGACGGTAAGTAATTGAAAGGTTTTTTGAATTCATATAATCTTTGGAAGTGTACGAAGTGCAATAATTCATGAATGGATAAATGCATGCATCTATGAAATTATTCTTATGTTTAAATATTAAATCCCATTTTCGATTTATAATTAAAGTAAGATAAATTTTAAGTATTCCTGAAAGCTAGTGGGAGTATTATATTAAGTTTCTTAAATCTTATATGTTGTATAACATATAGTAAGTAACATTCCTTGTAAGCTAAATGTTAAGTCTTAGATTGGAATGAAACTTCACTTGTAAGATTTAAGAATTAAAACATATAACCTTGGAATATATGTTTATTATTAATAAACATGTGCAGTAAAATAAATGATTCTAATAAAACATGATATATCATTTGGGAAATTGATAAATATCTTTTGACAAGATAGAACATGAATGAGATCTAAGTTTGACATGTAGATTCATCATGTACATCATGTTGTGTATTAAAATTGTTGTATCATTCTTGAATAAGAAGTGATTTGACAACATTGATATCTAACTAAAAGTTATTAGATAACTTGTGTAATGAATATTCTAATAGAATTACATCCTTAAAACCTGGAATTGCTCCTAGATTCTATGGATGAACAATATGTCAAATGTTGTGAAAATTGTTATCAGCTTTAAACTTGAAAGTTAGGAAAGCATCAAACATTACACAATAAGATATTAAAGTTTACGGAGTTTTAATGAGCATATTGTTGTTTGTATACAATGATGCTGGTTTAATTGAGATGACACTCAATACTAGTCGTGGTAGGATTTCATCCTTGTTAATGGCCATGTGAACTAGTAGTGCTTATCTAAGAGCACAGTTGCATTATACATTAAAAGAATAAGAATACTTTAAACTTTGAAATGTTTGAAAGTTTAAATTGTCATAAATTGGTGAAAGAGGATGTCACACACTTTATGAATTATTATGTGGATTGGTGAATGCACACATACAAGGACTTCATTAATTGAATTCTTGAAATAAGTATTCTCAAAATTACAATAGATCAAGTTGGTTGATTTATGCCTTGTCAACAAGTATGATTGTCATTACTTGAGGCATAATTCATCAAACTGGAATTTTCATGCATTGATCTATTTGGTATTTGGATAAGGGATGTTAAACAATTGTTATAATAAATCAAACACTTGGTATGATTGATTTTATAATATATTGTATCCTATATTTGCATGTTTAATCCGTGGATAAATTTATTTATTCTAAATCGTCCATTGTCGATTAATGATATGGGAGTATCATTAAACTAAGACAAATCTGAGAGATGTGGTAGAATATACTTGAAAGTATATTGATGAGAATGCATACCAATTTCAGATGATATTCAATGGATTGAATATAGGACTTATCCCAACTACATAATTTACTTTGTGGATATTGTTATAAGTAAATTATGAATAGTTATCCTCAGACTTGAGATACCAGATAAGTGTCATGAATGTAGTGCACTTCTGTGGAACAACTTAACGCTATACGTGAATCGGTAGTCATAAGGGTTGTTTCTGAAGTGTTGCAAAGTTTGTGGGTTATTCTCGTAGTCAAGATAGAATTTGTTCCTTCAAATTTATTTGGAGTTTAATCTTCTTTGGGCCCTCGTAGGGTTGACAAGATGTTTTGTGGCCACACCCAAAGTTCTCCCCGAATATGTTCGGAAGATTTGGTAATCTTGCTCAATCACTTATAACGAGAAATGAATAGTTGGATAAAGAATGACTTAATTCCATATCTTTATTTAACATGGTATTAGAAACAAAAGGATAATAATAATGAGAAATCATTAAAGGTTTTCCAGAGCCTTGCTCGAGTTGTACTAGAGGCATCAAGTGTTGCTAGACGCTAACCGAATGTGATCACTCTATTAAGATATGTCCAGTGGGAGTCGTTGGTTTTATGGACAATAAATTAATAGACGTGAGTTAGGATCGAACTTCGAGACTATGGGATTGCACACTTTACGTATGAGAATTTAAAGTTAATAATTAAATATAAATGTTATATTTATTTATTTATTAAACGAAATAACTAACGAACGTTAAGTAATTAATGTAATGGACTAACGGTCATTAAATGTTTATGGAAAAGGACTAAATTGCAAAAGTTGGGAAGGTTCCGGAATCCCTTTGAAGAATCCTACACCGATCGGCCTCAAGAGAAAAGGAAACAACCTCAACTTGTTCACCAAGTTTAGTTGGGTATATAAACAAGGCTAGGGGTTTTATTTTTCCATCTCTTGTGCTCATTAGCTAAACCCTAAAACAGTTTTGTGTGTGTTTCTTTGATCCAAACCGATCGTACACCACTTCGTTGTGTCGATCCACTCTTTTCCTATAAACCAAGTTATTTGTTTTATAAAAACTAGCATTACTTTAATTCGGTTTAGTACGTGTGTACAAGAACATAGTAATAACATACTTTTGTTATTATCTTGGATTGAATTACAAAACGGTATGGGATAATTCATATAATCCTATAAACCCTAATTAGGGTTCATCCTAATTGCTAGTTTGTGGATTTGATTCTTGTTCGGCTAGAATCAAGAAAGGTACGCATATTTTATTCTTTAGTTAATTAATTATTCATTATATGTTCCTATACGCTTCCGCACTTACTTTGATGTTTATTGTTTATATTTATGATTGTCATGTTATATAATTCCAACACTTTGGACAAAACCAAAGGTATTTACTTGTTCATACATGTGTTCGTGTTTAACACCTTATACGAACTTATCTTTTTTCTTTTGATGTCAGAGTTTTAGAAGGCTGAAAGCAATGAAGCTAAGGTACTGTTGTAACCTAAAAACATCCCCTGACTTCTTAGAGATTACAAATCTCGAAGAGCTAAGTCTTGAAGATTGTGTGAATTTGGTTAGCATTCATCCCTCAATTGGAATGCTCAAGAGGCTTGTTGTGTTAAATCGAGAGGCGCAAACGGCTTTGAATTTTCCAAGTAAAGTGGAAATGGATGCTCTTCAAGTTTTGAATCTAACGGGATGCCTAAAAGTCGACCAACTCCCTCAAGCATTGGGTCGGATCAAAAGCTTAACTGAGCTTCATGTTGATAGAAGCGCCATTACGAACTTCCTTCTTTTGTATCCTATCTAATAAACCTTGAATCATTGTCATTTGGTGGCCAGAGAGGATTCAACCTAAATGGTGGACTTCAATTACTGGTCTTTTTGGTTTACTAGGTAAACAACATCCCCAAAGATCAATACCTTCATTGTCAGGTTTACATATATGTTAACGGATCTGAATTTAAGCTACTGCAATTTATTAGAAGTGCCTGAGAGCATTGGAGGCTTATCATGTCTACAGAAACTAAACTTAAAAGGGAACAATTTGTTAGAAGTGCCTGAGAGCATTGGAGGCTTATCATGTCTACAGAAACTAAACTTAAAAGGGAACAATTTGTTAGAAGTTCATGAGAGCATTGAAGGCTTATCATGTCTACAGAAACTAAACTTAAAAGGGAACAATTTGTTAGAAGTTCCTGAGAGCATTGGAGGCTTATCATGTCTAAAGGAACTAAACTTAAAAGGGAACAACTTTACTTCCTTGCCCGGAAGTTTTAGTCAACTTTCTCATCTTCGAGATCTTAATGTTGGTGGTTGCAAGAAGCTGGAAGTGTTGCCCGAACTTCCACCTTACTTATTTAGTATTAAAGCATCTGATTGCACCTCCTTAAGAGAAGTGTTGGTATCATCTAAACGCCAATTCAGGAAAAGGGTAACTTGTTTCAAAAATTGTCCAATGCTGTTTAAGAATGTTACCATTGACAGCAAGGGGTCTATATCGAAGAGTCAGTGTCTTGACTCATCCATAACTTCCCAAGGCTTTATTCACCAGCTTTCTGCTTTCCTTGGGTATGCGGGTTTCAAACTACCAGATGTGAATTCTTCTTGCATGACACTTTTATTCTTGTTTAGATATATTATATCACGGGAATAGCATTCCAAAGTGGTTTACAAATAGAAGTACGGAAAATCATGTAAAGGTTGAACTACCATCAGATTGGTGCTCTCGTAAGTTTAAGGGATATGGAACTTGTGTTGTTTTCAAGTGCAAAAAGCCTTGCGACTTTAAAGGATACTCTGTTAAGAACTTTGACGGAGTTTCTCTGACTCCAAAAGATCAGTTTGTAGTTAATATTAAACCTGAGGTGACGGGAATCCAAGATAAGATATGGTTGCATTATACGCGGGATACATGTAAATGGAATAATGCAAAGAATTTTGTTACATTTTGTATCGAAGAGAATAATGAAGATATTGAGGTGAAGGAGTGTGGAGTAAGACTAATTTGTGATAAAGATATAGAAAAAGAAGTAGATGTAAATATGCTCCATGGCCTCCCAACTCCAACACAACATGGTGGAATTTTACACTTGTTTGAGGCGCATGTACACATGCACTGGTGGACCTGTTGAAAACCTTTATTGTATTTCTTTAATTCATCTGCATGACTTTTGTTTATAATGAGCTTATTATGTAGCACACACCATGTGTTTGTTGAAACGTGTATGAGAAGAAATCATTGACTATTAAGTTAAATTGACTGTTAAGAACGTATTGACTGTATCTTCAGTTTCCTCATTGCTTTTGAGAAATGAAAAGTGCTTTTTTCTGAATTTCTTTGCAATCTCCTATTCGTCAATACAAATTGCACCAAACATTACTGGCTTACCATAAAAACAATGCCTCTTTGCTTTTCAGTCGATGATTCTCGCTTCTGCAACCTACGAAAGGGTAAGCTTCATCTCTCTAAATCTAAGTTAAAAATAATGAAAATGATTTACTGTTTGACGGTTGCAGGCTCGCGTTAACTTTGAAAAAGATGGAAAAAGAGCGTATGTGGAAAGTCATGAGTCAAGTATGGATCGAGATCTTAGCTTATGCTGCCACTCACTGCAGAGGTTTTCACCACAAGCAACAACTTAGGAAAGGGGACGAGTTTTCGACTCATGTTTGGCTACTGATGGCACATTTGGGCATCACCGAGCAGTTCTAGGTGTCTCTAGGTCATGCTAGAGCTAAAATCAGTGTGTTGTAATGCACATAACTGTGATATAGGATCCCACATGCATTCATTACTTACTGTTAGTTATGTATTCATATATTTGTACACTTCTTCATGAATGAATCAAACATATATGGATATGGATATAAATATGAATGATAAAAATTAAAGGGTAAACGCAAAAATGTTCCTAAGGTTTGCCATTTTGAGAAAATGTCATTGAAAAAATGCGAGTTGTGTACCTAATGTTTGCACTTTTTGCGAACAATGTCCCTCTGCATGGTAGTTTGTTGCAATTCATGTATTTTGGCTAACAAGTGTAACAAAATCCTATTAGTGAGTCCTAACGTGCGATCCACATGAGGGTATTTTTGTCATTTCACTTTTCTCGCCATAACATTCACCTGACACCCCACTTGCACACCTACCTTTGTGTTGACGGACATTTTTTGCAACCAAGTTTTCATTTTTGTGTTGAGGGACATTTTTCCACCTATAGCATTGCATATCAATATTCTTGTTGCCACTCTCGCTAGTCACATAAGCCCACCAAGTTTTAATAATCAACAAAAATTGGGCCCAACTCCCTTTAGTTACCAACCGGCCCATTATTTTCCCACGGGTCCACAACCTTTTAACCCACCCCCAATGTGTCAGCAGACCCACTACATGTAATCCACTCAACCCGGTCAGTCAGGTTAGCATGGTCCGATGGGTCAACAAGCTCCGTTTGGGCAGACGGGTTAACAGGCTCCGTGTGGTCAGATGGGTCAAAGGGCATGACGGTCATCGAGGACGATCGGGTCAACCGGCTTCATCGTGTTCGCAGGATCCTACTCCGTGGCGGAACATGGACACAAAGGGAGTTCTCACCTTAATGATTCTGTTTATAGTCTTAGTGATGTTTTTAATTTGTTTATTTATCCTTCTGTTTGGTTGGTGACGGTTATTCTATACCGTTACCGGTGTGGTGATTATTCTATACCCGTTACCAACTCGCCATAACATTTTCCTACACCCCATCGACCACTTCATCTAAATAATGTTCTCATTACTCCTAACATTGTCAAAATTTAATTTTGTTCGTCGCTTTGTTCGTGATAGTAATTGTATAGTTGAATTTGATGCTTTTGGTTTTCTATTAAGGACTTCATGAAGCGTCACATGCTTCTCCACTGTGATAGTACTTGAGGATCTTTCTTGTCACGAAGCCTTCTTCTATCCCGCATGCTCTTCTTACCGTCAAGATATGTGGCAACGCCTTGGACATCTAGGAAGCGAAGTGTTACATCGTGTTCTTTCTAGTAATTCAATTTCGTGTAATAAAGAGAAACATGCTATTCTTTGTCATGTTTGTCGACTTGGCAAAATTTATTAGTTCTAGTATTGTGGTTCAGTCTTGTTTTGACATTATTCGCTCAGTTGTGGACCTCCTCAATTCGAGTCTTTCTTGTTTTTATTTTGTTTTATTCTTAGATCATTATTCGCAATATGTTTGAATTTGTCGTTTGGTTAATATATCTAATGTTTTGTCTAAATTTATGTTGTTTCGTAACTTTGTTCACACTCAATTTAAGTGTGAAATAAAGTCCTTTAAGTGTGATCATGGTGGTGAATTTGATAACCACACTTTTCATAAGTTATTTGCATCTATTGGTATCCAGTTTCGTTTTTCATGTCCCAAAACCTCACAATAAAATTGTAAATCTAAAAGGATGATCTGAAGCATAAACAACCTTTTTCGCACATTGTTGTTTCAAGCTCACCTTCCTCCCAATTATTGGGTTGAAGCACTTAATATGGCCATTTACCTATTTAATATTTTACCTTTGAAAGCCATTAATGATGACATACCTTTTATCCGCCTTTTGGAACCAAACCCGATTATAGCATAAGCTAAAGTAAATTAAAACTTAAAGAGATCAAAATTAAAGTAAACTATAAATTTTATTAATCAAACTTAGAAGTTACAAAAGAAACTTGAGATTACAATTCGAAAAACAATTTAACAAAGATAACTTTACTTAAAACTACATACAACTGAGGAGGAGAGGGCCTCCTTATATAGGCGAGGTGAGATGATTCTAGTAGGTTAAGTATCAATTCCATGCTGGAAATCCGTGGGATTGTGTGTTTCTTTGAGCATCATAACAACCTTTGATTAACCTTGAGCATCACTCCAACAATCCTTGGCCCTTGGATCAATTTCCCACGCACCATCGACCAATCAAAAGCCTCCATTTCAATTGGGATTGCTGACATGTCAGTCCTGACATGTCAGAGACCTTCTAGAAGTACTAGTGAAGTACAATTGTACCCTTAATTGCTGTCAATTTGGGACGGGTAATTTTTAGGGTTCATGTGAATAGTAAATTCTTCTGGGTAACATAATTTGGGGCGCGGGAATGTTGGGTAAGGGGTTTATTATTATTGTTTGACCCAGTTTGACCCGTTGACTGACCGTTTGACCGAGGTTAAAAACGAGTTGGTATTAATTTGGTGTTGGGCGGGTTTGGTGATGGGTTTGTGTTTGGACTTTGGAAATGCGTGGGCTTGGGATGGTTTTGTAGGAATTAGTTCGAGATCGAGTAGTTTTAGGATTTGTAGTTTTGAGAATTTATGAATTAATCCAAGGACCATCTTTGCCAATATTGAAATTTAATGGACTAGATTTGCACAATCTCCAAACTATATTCCGTGGGTTGACTTTGCCATTTTAGAAACTTCGTGGACCTTTGTTGACCATTTGATAATAATTCCTCCCCGGCTACGGCTTTTTACCGTCTTTCGCTCTCGTGCTTGGTTTTGTCGGATTTGGCTCATTTTTGATCCATTTTCTCACAATTTCACCTGCACATGCATAAACACTAAAACAAGCAATCTTATGGCATTTGTTAGTTCATTTAGTCATTTTTGGGTCCGAAATTGGTCAAGAAAAGGTGTGTGAATTAACACATACCACCAGCGCCGCTTGCCCATCAGAAGGAAGCCCCAGCGCCGCTGGAGCCCAGCCCAGCGCTGCTGGGCGGCCCAGTTCAGCAACCTACCTAAATCACTATTTAAGCCGAAGCAGCCCTCAAAACCCTAGGAGAGAGCCGATTCAGCAGCCCTAGCCGCCCACATCAAACCTCAACTTCATTTAAGTGAACTCTGAGACAATCCCACGATTCTTTAAGTGATCCAAAAACTCTAGACTAGTATACTTACCACCTCGATCAGAATGAAGGGTTTTAATAGTCTTCCCAAGCTGATTCTCTACTTCATTTTGTAAGATTTTGAAAGTTTCAAAACTTCATGTTTATGTTTCAAAATTAAACATAACCGTATCTACTATAATCATTAGTAAATGTGATAAGTATGATTCACCATTTCTAGACATAGTTCTAAAAGGGCCACATCCATCAGCATGTATTAGTCCTAAAAGATCTTTAGCTCTTTCTTCTAAAACGGAGAAAGGTGTCTTTGTCATCTTTTCACATAAACAAGACTCACATACATCAAATGACTCAGAGGCAGTTGATTTTGAAAAGTCCATGAGACTGGAGTTTTGAAATGCCTTTTTTTGTTTATATGACCTAGACAACAATGCCATAGATAGGTTTTGTTAAGTCTTGCTTGTACCGTTTGGCAGTATAGGTATATAAATAATTATTATTTGAAATGGCACCACATATATCAATTTCAAATATACCACAACTTGTTGATCCCTATTGCCCACTCGTAGGTCTAGTGTGTCTTTCGTCGGTTTCATACTTGTTCTCATTCCCAAGATATTGATATAAATCATATATGTAACAAAATCACTAGAAAAGCATATAATTGTATATAGCATATACCTGATTGGCTAGTCTAACCCTTTCTTCTTCAGCTTAGATAGGCATACATGACAATTCCTTGTCCAATCTCCAACTT
Source organism: Chrysanthemum lavandulifolium (assembly GCA_022545495.1). Taxonomy (NCBI): domain Eukaryota; kingdom Viridiplantae; phylum Streptophyta; class Magnoliopsida; order Asterales; family Asteraceae; genus Chrysanthemum; species Chrysanthemum lavandulifolium. The sequence continues at coordinate 246,146,077 of CM040245.1, read as the reverse complement.
TTCCATAATGGAAACATTCAGCGGCTTTTGCTGGGTTGGGAGACGGTGGAATCTTAGTCCTTGTCATTGAACAACTTTCGATAAGTATTTTGCTAAGCAGCAACAGGTGGGAGGAATAGGTAAGGGTTTTTCAACTTCCCTTTGATAATTGAGGACAATTTTCAACTATTTTGTTGAGTTTTCACATATAACATTTACTTCAAAATTGCTTTAACTATAAACAAATTACCCAAGCGTAATTATATATATGTTTAGTAGTTTTATTGTTGTTCTAAAAAATAAAAAAATAATACTATACTTTTTTTAAGTGGGTGGGCTTGTGAAAGAACAGCTGGGCCGTTGTATTAACCGGATCGAAAGAAATATTAGGGCGGGTTTTCATATCTTGGATTCTTATTAATAGCATAACCAGGTTACTTTCAACTCTTGTTCTAATTCAGTTGAAACCGCTTTTTGATTTAATAATTTTGTTGACAGATTAATAGTCATTAAGGATGGGTCGCTCCTCCGTCATTCTAGCAATCGTCTTAATCGGTATCTTTTCTTTTTCTTTTGTATACGAATGTGATTTGCTTGCTCCAGCATTTAAACTTTGTGTATGAAAGTGAAGCATGTTGCAAAGAATTTGATATTTAGTTTTTCATTTGATAATTAAATTTGATTCAGTAATTAAAACTTTACTATTTTTTATGTATTTATAAATTCAGCAGGAAGCTGGTTTTAGATTTACTAAATCCTTAATTTCATTTTTGTGAATTTGATCATTAAATTTTGGTATAAGTTTTGTTTCTTAATTGCCAAAAGGATGTAGTAACAAACATTAAACGCCAACAGGTTTTTGCCTATCTGCAATTTCAATGGCGACACAAGAGGACAAAACTACTATCGGGATTGACCTTGGAACTAGCTCTTCTTGTGTTGGTGTTTATACGAATGGTCATGTTGAAATCATACCCAATGAGCAAGGAAATCGTTGTACGCCATCATGGGTGGCTTTCACAGACTCTGACACCCTTATCGGCGAGGCTGCAAAGAATCAGGCATCTCTAAATGCCAACAGGACCATCTTTCATGTTAAGAAACTTATTGGGAGAAAGTATGTCTGTATAACCTTACTTTTAATTGTTTGCTCTACGCTTTATTAATTAACATCCTTGTTTGATTCACAGATTTGAGGACCAAGAGGTTCAAAGACTCATGAAAGTCGCTCCATACAAAATTGTGAACAAAGACGGAACCCTTATATCCAAGTTGAAAACCAGGATGGGGAAACCGAGGTTTTCAGTCCCGGAGAGATTACCGCGATGATTCTTACCAAAATGAAGGAGACAGTCAAGCATTCCTTGGGAGGAGAGTTACGGAAGCTGTTGTCTCAGTTCCTTGTAAGTCAACCTTGCACTGCTTTTATGCTTCATTATGTTTAATGTTTTCTTTTTCTTTCTAACGTCATGCTTTATTTGAGGTCTTAAACCACTTTTGGTTGGTCTCTATGGGCTGCACAAATAGACAACTCAACATTTTCAAGGGTCAGAATGGGCTGTTAAAAAAAGAAAAATTGTTTCTATTTTCTCTGTATGTGTGTCATATGTATGTGTGGGTTGAACATTTATGTCCTGTTCATGACAAACACGTTAGAAACGTTATATCATTTTATTCAGACAATTTGTATACAAGCGCTCAAAGTTTGTCAAATCCCATCCTGACCCGGACCTAAATGGTCATTTTTTTGAACCAAAATGGTCAACCTTTTACCAGGTATAGTGGTAAGTAAAGTAAATATGCATCCTATGATCCTTAAACATTGGATTAATCGTTGCAGCATACTTCAGTAATGAGCAAAGGCAGGCTACGAATGATGCTTGTTCTATTGCTGGTTTGACAAATGTATCACTGATTCGCGAACCTGTGGCTCCTTATTTTGCACACGGTCTGCATGAGGAGGAGGATGATGGAAGGAACATTCTTGTAATTGACCTTGTTGATGGGAAATGTGATGTTACTATCTTGTTTGTCGAGTATGGCGTTTTTGAGGATCTTGCCACGGCCCGTCTTGGAGGTATGGAGCTGAACAATGACTTGTTTATGGGAGTCATGAAGAAGGCTATGAAGGATTCGGGGTTGAAGAAACACCAGATTAATGAAATCTTTCTTGTTGGTGCGAGTACCGAGGTTCAACAACTTGTGAGGGATTACTTTAACGGGAAGGTCGAACTGAAGACGAGTGTCAACCCTGATGTGACAGTCGCTACCGGTGCAGCTATTTTAGGAGACTACTTGACTAAGGGAGCAGGGATGAGACCCATGTGCTAATGGAATTGGTGTGGGCTGATGATTGTGAAAACTTGAAGTGATTGATCATTCTGCTTTGTTTCTTTCATTACCTTATTAAGCATTAATATTAGTATATCAATGAAGTTTGACTGTGGCTTGTAAATTTATATAATGTAGGAAACTAATATCATTATCTATTGGGTACACTGAGTACTGACTATATAGTACCGCAACATCTTGTTTCCTTAAACATGAAGTTTGACTGTGACTTGTAAATGTATAAATACACAGGAAACTAATAATGTGTAAGAGAATTGAGGCCACTAATTAAACTTCTGTAATAGCTCTGAATCTCGGATCAGCAGCCTATGCCTTTGGCCATAAGTGTGACTATAGTTTAAGCTCACAACACCTTCAACTTTATAGCGGATGTGGGTTATAGTATATAAGGGTAAAATACGAGGTACACAATCCCTAGGATGGCTGCAATGTCAGAATGTCTGTCGCCAAGAGGAGTTTGGTTGTCGTTTAGGAGCAGAAGTTGTATACTCTATTTGGTTTGAGGATTGTTCTAGACTAGCGATGTCACATTACCACAGCAGATTCAATCGCTCATAGTAAGTCAATGAGTTGTATTGTGATTGCATTAGTTCTGGAGAGTGTGGCAGGATGGGTGGATCAGTAAAGGTAAAGCTTGGTTTGGGCTATAAAGGGTTATTGTTTAGTACGGGTCGTGATGGCAAGATCAGGTACCAAACACCGTGTCCTTTTAATAATGATGCATCGTTAGTGTTATGATCCTGAAACACATTACATTAATAATCTAAACCTTTAATTAAGATTTTTAGGAGGTTGTCCGCACTCAAAAGTGGATTTTCGGCGACTTTAAACCCATTTGACCCGTTCCCTCTTTAGCTATTTTTTAAATATCCTGTTTGAGACAACCACAACCCAAGTTGGATAGTCCTAAATAAATTGGTCGAAAGTTTCTCCTTCATTCTTTGATTCCATGTGCGAGTATTCTGACTTGTGCATTTGAGCAGGTGCACTTTGATTGTGTTTATAACAAAATTACAGCAGTTTCAAGCAGGGAGTCAAAATTGTTAATTGGAAAACGTACATTTGAGGTCAAATCTATCCATAATATTTTCTTGTAAGAGTTGGAACCTCTTTGAGTTTCAACTTAATCTCACAAAAAATGTTTCTTCCATTTGAACATTTGACTTTTCAAGTCAAACCAAAGCACAGTGTTTGGGTTAGGGAGAGTGGGATGTGAAGATGAAAATGAGATTGTACGTAACTCATACGATAAACTTTCAGGATTATGAAGAGATAAGCGATAGAAGATCAAACCTGGTGCTGGAGCTAACGAACGTATTCCATCAACTTAAAATCAAGTATCATATTTATCCCCCAACAAGTTCTAATTAGCGACATTTAAGTGGTCAATACTTGATAAGCGGTTATATATGTTACTACTTTATTCATTCGTCTGCTAAGCCTTACGTATTTTAATATGTGTTTCAAGTGGAATTTTCAGTTACTTTTTGTTGTCTTATATTTCAGTACTTTAGTTAAATCGCATAAAATTAGTGAATTTTATCTGACGGTAATGGTTCTATCATAAGTACTGATATTCAGTTATTTCAGGTTATTTTACGACTTTCAATTTGAGGTCAGTAAATGTTACAGTATTATCTATTTATGATTTTTAAGACCCATGACCAGGTTATCATTGATGTTTTCAGACCAAATGAACTTTGCTCTGAACATGTTGGTAAATTGCTAACAGACCGAATGCCTTGTAGACTTGTAGTACGTTTTTCAAATGGCATTTGATGTTTTTATAATCTTTTTGAAAAACTGTGTGCATTGAAATGAAAACTTGCGTCTTCCACAACATACAGTCATACAAAGTGATTATTGCAGCAGACAAAGTCAGAGACTCATAGCACCGCTCAAGCCCAAAGAGCTTTTTGCCTATCTAACCGAAAAATAAGTGATTTAAAGGTAAACTTTCCTGATAAGTTGACAATTTTAGTCCGTATTTATTGTCAAGATAGGTTGTATAGGATCACATGTGTAAACTCCTAAACATAAACAGACCAGGTGAAAGTCGCTCAAACCATACTCATTAGGTTACTACTTACTAGTCATCCGAAATTGCTTCATTACAATATTGGTTATTATTTAAATACTACAGATTTTATAACTTAAAAGAAACGTATTAGTCTTTTGTAATACTAAAAATATCAACAAAAAGTGTTGGAGGATCAACCCATGACAATCTGTTTTGACCAGTAAATCAACATGCCTGTTTGCCACCAGTAGTAGTATTGTGGTTTATTCTGTGTTTATCTCCATTCATCATTGGCTATATTAACCAAAGGATTTGGTCACAATACAGATGTTCTGTACTATTGCTACATACTTATGGAGTTGATACAACCCCCTAACTACAAGTTTAAGAAGCATGATACACGGGCTCTGCCTATATTGAAACTGAATCTTGTTGTTAACAGAAATAGTCCAAAAGGATAGATTGCTAAATGACTAATTGACTACATTGTTGATCTTCAGAAAGAAATGGGAAGGGTTACTGCTGAGTTTATCTTGAACTATTGGAGAGACAAAATAAAGTTTGGCTAACAAATTGCAGAACCACAACTAAGATAATCTATTTAGGTCACCGCACTGCTATATAAACGCAGTGGTGATACTAAATAGGCCTAATTGTTAGCCTAATCCTAAATTAATGCCACCTGTTAACTTCATTATTAACACAAAATTCAGATTATTTTTATTCCAATTTTACCTCATGTTAAATTTAGAGATGTTTTTCAATTTTCATGAATACATATCATTATATTTTTTGTGTGCAGTATTTCGTTTATATACATGTTCGATCCAATTAGCCTTTTGACATTTTGTTATTTGCTATGTATTCCTCATTAATTTGATAAGCATGTAACTCCATACATGAAATTAAACATCGGTATAACAATACAAAATTAAGAATGTAATAGATTGATCTCTTTATAATAATCATGATCAATCCTCTTAGATGATTAGGATAAACTAATTATAACGAAATAATAGGTAGTAAAATCAATAGAGACTGAATTGTTTTAAAATCATTGAGTAGCAAAATCAATTAAAAAAATAAATTGGTCCAGAATTCAAATACCACTAAATACTACTCCCTCCGTCCCATTTTAGTTGTCCACTGTTGACTTTCAAAGTCTTTTTGCTTCAACTTTACCGTAAATATTTTTGTTTGTATTATATTATACTTGATGAAAGTTATATCATTGAAAAGTTCGTTTAAAATCAAATTTATTTATATATTTTATATCAAGTGTTATAGAATATAAACAAAAATATTTGCGGTCAAAATTGAGACAAAAAGACTTTGAAAGTCAACTAAAATGAGACGGAGGGAGTATGATTATTATTAACAATAGAAAAAGAAATTGTCTTCAAGATATTCCCAAAATAATCACGTTTGCTAGAAACTTAGACGTGCATGTATAATATCAAAGAAACAAGAGTTATCTATCCATCCAATATTATAATAAGTTCTGTAACTGAAAAAAAAAAGAGAATATAGAAACTTAATCGTCATTTGATTGTAACAAACTTGATTTCCACAAACTTGAAACACCTTTTGGGACCATGCTTTTGTAAACTCTGAATATTTTAAGAAATTAAACGATGTATTTTCTAAACGACACTTTAGGTCATTCAATATAATCAGAATCGTGGTGCTAGGAATTTCATTCCGGAATTCGTATTTGGGGTGTGACAACTAAACCACTCGTAGACGCGTTGAATGTAAGTTAAAGTAATGCGACTAGTAGATGCCTTTGTGGTATAACGTAGAAGCGCTTATAGTAACAATGAGATTAGACTATGGCTTAGATGTAAAGTGATCATTGCAATGTGTAGTAATTATAGAAGTAATGAGTTAGATGTGGGTTATGGATCAATAAAATTATGAGTTGGAATGCACGATGTTTATATGTACGCTACGTAAGCGAATGATAGTTCTTGTATCAGATAGACTAAAGTTTTATTTACGTGGATTGAGGTCTAAGAGGTTATGAGTTGTAGACGAAGTTACTAGAAAGTATTTATTGGTATGGTGACATTGTGATTAATGTTAAAGGTGAGAAGTATGTTTGGTATAATACGCAAAAGAGCAAGATTAACATAGATTACATTATTTTTGGTTTGGTGAATGGTTTGCATGTATGGTAATTGAAGGAATGATGACCTAGTTAGGGTTATAGAATTGAGTAAGACTTGTCTTTAGGAGAACGTTAAGGATATATAAGTCTGGGTATGTTACGAAGATTTACATGCTTTACCTCAATGATAATAGACAAATGGTATGACATAGACATGTTCAAAGTTTTAAATCATAATTTGATAATAGACTAATGAAGTATACACAAATAAACTTAAGCTAGCATGATAGATAGAAGAAAAGATAAAAAGTAATCGAACAACACATAGACATATTGGACGATTAAATGAATAACTCATCTTCAATAAAGCATGAGGTCCAGGTTGAAAACCTTACAAAGTCTGAAATTCAACTAGGGTTTTGCCTCTAAAGTGTTACCAAAAGTGTCACACATTATAATGAAAACATTTAATAGGATTTCAGTTCTGCGGCGTCAGGTTATGGCCTTTGACGTCGTCAACTCGCCTTGGATTAGGGTTTCATCTATGTTATGGCCTTTGACGTCGTCAACTCGCCTTGGATTAGGGTTTCATCTGTGTTATATTCTATTTGCAAGGTGTCATCATCAATAGAAGAGTAAGATGAGTCAGATTGTACCTCGTTTGGGTCATGAGTCATAGGAGCAACTTCATCATTATTAGGCTCTTCGTCATCATCTTCACTGTCACTTCAAGAACCACTAACAAATGCTCTTTTAGTCTTGTTCTTGGGTGGCTTCGGACACTCTCCTATTAGATGACTAATATCCCCACACCTAAAACACTTTCAATCTCCCTTTCCTTTCTTGTCATCATGGTCTTTCCGGGAGGATTTCTTTTCTTCTCGAGGTTGTCTTACGAACTTTCCTTGTCTTGTAAAGAACTTCTTGAAATCTCTTACGGCCATGGTATATTAGGTATGCAATTAAATTTAATCAAACGACGCATCTAATTAAAATTTACATGTCCAAGACGGTCATGCCACACATTAGAAGACTCAATCAAGTAAGCAGAAGAACTCATTTTATTGATAACATTCTTAACAACCATTACATTGAGCTTAAACATACCATTCAGGGCATATCCCCTACCAACATACATTTGATTCTTAGACAAAACAAACTTATTAGACTAAAAAACAAGACGAAAACCAAACTTGTTCAACAGCTAACTAGACACAAGATTCTTGCGAATCTTTGGAACATACAAGACATTAGTCAACTTGAGCTCTTTCTTGGATGTCATCTTCAAGATTACATCTCCTTCACCCTTGATATCAGCAGTTTCAAAGTTGCCCATGTACAACTTCTCTCCATTGTTAACCGCTCTAAAAGAGTGTAACATACTCTTATCAGCACACACATGACGGGTAGCCCCAATATCAACCCACCAGTCCCTGTTGTTTGAACCTACCAGGTTAACTTTAGAGATCATGGCAATGACGTTAGACACCGTAGCAATCATGTCCATATTATCATTCACCATATTAGCTTGGCGTGGAGTCACCCGCTTGGGCATCTTACAGTTAGCAGCACGATGACCCGGCTGGTCACAGTTCAAAACACACCCCTTGGAACTTCTGTTTCATAATTGCAGCTTTAGGAGCAAGGTACTCAGACTTCCCTTTGACCTTCTTGTCATACTTTCCTTTTCCTTTGCCTTTACCTTTGACATTGGACTTTGAAGATGACGAAGCATGCTTAACCATATTTGCCTTGGCAGAATCAGGCGTATAAGTGTTTTTCTAAGCCAGCTTGTTGTCCTCTTCAATACGAAGACGAACAACCAAGTCTTCAACACTCATCTCCTTTCGCTTATGCTTCAGGTAGTTCTTAAATTCTACCCATCTTGGAGGCAACTTTTCAATGATAGCAAGAACTTGAAAGTTTCACTCAAAGTCATTCCTCAACATGAATGTCGTGTAGCAAAACCTGCAGATCTTGACTCATCATGTTCTTTGAATCATCCATCTTGTAATCCAAAACCGAGCTACCACGAACTTCTTTGTACCAGCATCCTCGTTTTGTATTTATGCTCCAATGACTCCCATAATTCTTTGCGGTCTTGGTCTTGCGATACACGTTGTACAAAGAGTCCACAAAACCATTCGAACATAGTTGTGACACAAAATCAATGTTTCCATGCTTCAAGGCTTGAGCGGCTGTTGATTGGCGGGTTGACCTTCCTGCAGGAGGTTCCACATGAGGTGGATCCTCTTTAAGAACCGCAAGGTTCAAAGTAGTGAGATAGACTTGTTGCCACCTCTTAAAATTCGCCCATTGAATTTCTCTGGTTTCTCGACATGATTAGCAACCGTGTGGGTAAGCTGGCGCACGGTACATTCACAATAGTAGTCACAGGAGGGGTAGTGATGCTAGTCATCCGAAAATTCGCCAAACACAAGCAGTTAAGTCAAGCGTTATACAATCGGTATTTAAGAAATTCTATCTTGATTTCTTAAAACCTTGTACCCAATCTCCTTCAAAGAAACTCTATATTGGTTTCAATGAATCTAGATTTAAATAAACCGAATAAGAGACTAAATAAAATAGATCAGTTTAACGAAACTCAATCTTGGTTTCAATATAACCGATTAGAATAAACTACTTTAAAATTGTTTTAGATCGTACACCAAATCGAAAATTAAAATCTCGTTAAGAAAAGCGGTTTTCCAAAGAAACTCAATCTGGTTTCGTGAAACCAGTTTGTATATAAAACCTAATTAATTATTAATTCGATTATAAGAAAGGTGTATTAATTGCATTAAGCAGAATCTTTTAAGCGTGTGGAAAGCGGTGTAAAGGAGTAGAAGCGGAAGACATACACTATTCAACGAAAATTAGGCAAGCGGTAGAAGGTCGGTCAAGGCACGAGGCTCGTGTTTATCTGATTCCTTAAAAGCAGTTCGTCATCATTTCCCGGTACAAGCGCCAAAGGCGATGTCAGCCGGACGTGACAAACTTGCACGAAAATTCACGGAAGCTTGTATGTTTATGATCGAAGGACTGCTGGAATACGTCTGCTATTAGCTACGTTTTCTGGATATCGAAAACTGAATGAGTTATGGTTTTATTTATACTAAAAAGCTATCTTGTTCTCCAAGATTAAATAAAGACCATAATTAAACAAATCTGTTATATAAAAACACGATTTGCATATATTATATTAACACAACAATATATTCTGTAAACTTTTTTCATAAGTTTCAAATCTATTCTAAAACCACTAACAAGGTAGCCTAGCGATTAGATATGTCCTCACAAGAGGTCTCGGGTTGAACCTTTTCTAGCTATATGTTTAGGGGTAGCTAGAATCGGTCACGGAATATCTCGGTTCGGCCACGTACTACATTTGATCAAAGACTCGAACTCTATGGATAACCTCAACAAATAAAATCTCAACCGTTATAACATAATCACCCCAACACTCAACGCACATCCGACCCTCACCCCTTTTCCATGGCGTCAAATAAATTCGACCACATTCGCATCTCATTTCACGAAACAACAAGCAAATAACAAACTAAACACTAAATTCTCCTTAAAACCCCTAAAACCCTACAATTTACATTATCTTAAAAGTAATTTGCAAAAAATTGTTTTTGTGGTTTGGTCATATTACAAAAAGTTGTAAAGACTGCATCTACTCTAGCCAAACCACAAAGACAATTTTTCATGTTACTCTTACTCAAACAAACAAAGACACCCAAACTCACCTTTTCATAATCAACACACAATCCCGGTAACCTAAAGTTGTTAAAATAATGTTGGACCGTAATCGTAATGGATTATGGTGTTTGGTACAATAAGGGTGAAATGGGGTGATAGGTGTTTGGGTATTGAAGATGATGCATAATGGAAGATTGTTGATGCTGAAATTGAGATTGACATTTTATGTTAGTTTATATAAATATCGGAAAAGTTGTCTGATGAAATGTCTAAATGTAATCGACAAGGACAAGTGAAAGAAGGCGAGTGACCAAATGGATTTATGACTTTTGGGCTTTTGTCAAGCGTACCTTTAAAAACATTACACATAGAGATGCAAAAGAAACCAAACTCGAATACTCGATGGAGAACCTAAAACCCGATTTTTTTGGAACATGGCGAGGCATGCTTATCGGGTTATGGGGTGGGTTTCGGGTCCCAATATGGGAATCTTATTGGGTTTGGGGTGGGGATGGGGCACAACATCCCCAAACCCGCCCCACCGTGATACATAAATATACATATACATAACATATTATATTAGTATCCACGTACTAAAAATATAATTCACTAACTTTATTTATTTCAATTCGCAAAAATTATTGAAGCTTATATAATACAAAATGAAATGTTTTGGCATATAAATATTGAATTCATGTTTGGGAACTCGCCAACCTAAAATATGAGAGATAATTGTTAGAGTTCACGGTTAGGAACGTCACCAATTTATTGTCCATTATCGATTTTTACTACTTTCTCGGTTTAGCATATTTTGACATGAGATGAGTGAAATTTACTTTTATTTATTTCTATTTGCAAAGAATTATCGGAGCTTATAGAATACAGAAATGAAATAAAGATGGTTTCACAAAGCTTCAAAAACTTAGTAATATGAATCAGAAAACCAAATTCGCCAAAAGCTACAAACCAACCAACCAACCAAAAAGAGCTAGCATTTACATGAAGCCTATGGATATTTTGTGCTTTCAAGTTTCATCGGCAGGAGGTGAAAGCAACCCGTAAGACCGCATTCCATGTTACAAAATAGGGCCGCCAAAAACCACTTGCTCTTCGTCTTTCTCGTACATGCATGAAAACCTTGCAACGCTTTAAAACCTTCCAAGGGAACCTAAGAAAAACATATACAAGTCAAACATGCATTAGACGCAAATATTAAAATATCTTCTTAATAATATACTAATCACGACAAGGGTTTTCTGAATAAAATACTAACCTACTTGTTCATATGTCCCGTTTTAGTCATTCAACTTTTTTTTTATATGGGTGAGTCATTTTAAGATGTTTTTGTTACTGTTTGGGTCGCTCAAGAATAATCGAGTTTCAAAATTGATTTATTTTATAAATGATAAATATACATACGTAAATGTTACACTTGCAAATAAAAATGCTAAATTCATATATGATGATACCTTTTTACATAATTAACAAGACTATTGGTCACAAAATTACCCAACTGGGACACAAAACCATCTTTTAATGACTCAAATGACTAAAGAGAAGTACACAGGTTAAAACTAGACAAATGAGAAAGAATGGCAAAATAATTATATCGATATTTACTATACCTTTGATGTACCCGTCACAAATTGAAGCAATCTAGCCCTATCTTCCTTGTTAAATTCTTTGAAAACCTCCCAAAACCATATAACTACATTAGCTTAAATTGCATTTTACGCGTTTTTGACCCACGTTTCCAGCTTTAAGCAGCGTTTTTGCACCCAATAAGACTTATCACCCATTTTATATTTATAGATAGATTATATTGATAAGTTTTAACATATTTATAAGATTCATATTATTTGGATACCCGATTTTAAGTTTCGTGACTTTACGGCTTACAGTTAGCAATTAACGGGTCCAAAACTCACTCCGTAAACAAGATAATACCAAGCAACTCATATCTAGTCATCCTAGATAGGCCTTGAACGAAATTTAAGCCACATGGGGCGTTTTATAAGTGATCACCAAGATAAGGACATGAAACTTACATAGGAAGCTTATACATGTGTAGAAACTTAGCAACTAAGTTAAGTATATATCCTAAGTCTTGCACCTCCTCATCTTGCTATAAAAGGAAATCATTTTTCTCCCTTTCTTCTCCATCTAAACGCCCAACAAACAATTCACAACACCATGATTCTTTAATCTTCAAACTACAAGTTATATATCAAAGTTCAAGGCCTAGTTATTCTTTTTTGGGTAAAGGGGAGTAATCCTGCACCCTGGTAAATATATTAACCAAATAAACGTTAAAGTACAAAGGATATGAGCGAAATCCCATATCCCAGCCCGTTACATAGGCAAAAAGCTTACATAACAAGATACTTCCTATTTTCTAAAGAAAACAAACCATTACTCAAATGATAACATATGACACAACGAAATAAATTTACTTCCTAGGACCTTGAAACTTTGTGCCATACATGGCATTAAAGGCATCCAAATTCCTTGGAAGATCACGAACCTGTTTTGCATAGTCATCGAAGTCATAGTCATCATAGTCATCCTCAAACTCTTGGCCACCACCAAATATATTAGCAGACTCATCAAATGGGTTAGCAACAACCTCATCTTCAGAATCAGACACCTCAATCTCTCCCACTTTAGAAAAAGGGTTAACTCTCTTAGTAGAAGAGGTAGACGGAATAGGTTGACCATCATCATCCACAAGAGTAGCTTTCCCATCAATAAGTAGTTTTTCAAGCTTACCAATTTTCTCAACTATGGGAGTATAACTAACATCCATTGCTCCCATTGAATCACTCACAAGCGGAACATGTGATGTAGAACCAGTCTTAATCAACTCATCCTCATTAACCTCCATTGTACGACCATTATCCACATTAGTATCGTCCAAATTAAGAGCATCAAACTTATTAGACGTAGTGATCCTGGTTCCACTCGTACCAGCCACATCAGAAGCCATCACCTTACCGACATTTACTTTCTTGGGTTCAGGAGGAGGCTTTTTGGGCCGATATTCAAAATGCTTGCCCACCACAGATTTAGTAGAACCTCCTCGCCCCGGATTCGGCCCAACTTGCTTTCCCTTCTTCTTATTGTTAACAGTCTGAAAACCATCACTTACGTTCATATGAGGTTGAGCAATCGGAATCACAACCTTAGGACAATCCACCAAAATATGGCCAACACCGACATTTCTCACATCTAGGCGGTTTCCATTCATATTCAACACGGATCTTCTCAATAGTCGAACCCGTACCATCAAGTAAAGGAATCTCGACAAAGGAGGCTATCCCTAAGAACCTCATACGACTTCACTTCAATCATACACCTAGCAAAACTACTACGGCCCCAAGATTCTTTGCACATTTGACTAGTAAAAGCATCTAACCTTTTGGGCGTACCAATCAATGTAGCAAGAAGACCGAGCCCGTCATCGAAAACATAGCTATGGAACATCATGGAATTTAACCCACACAGAATGTTAGTCAAATCCTCTTTAAGCAAGTTTGTGTTCAATGTCTATGGTTTAAGAATAATAGGAACATTACGAATCAACCAAGGACCATTATCGAACATCATCAACGCCTTTTTGAATTAAACTTGAAGAAGAAGAATCCTTAGCGTTCATCATAACCTTTGTAAACCATACTTAGCCCACGATTGCGTAACATAATAGTCAACAACAGGAAAAGCAAGGCGTTGACCAAGGAAGTATCCGTAGAGAGTATTTTCAAACCTCATGTTCACCTCTTCCACCACTTTCATTGGGATTTGAAGGTCAACATCATCCTTTTTTTTGCCGCATTCTAACCTCCGAAAATTAGACACGTGTTTTTGGGATTCATTAGAAGCAACACCCACGTAAGAAACCGACTTAACTCCATTACCACTAGTAGTAAAAACCGTGGGTGCATTAGGATCAGAAGTAACACTATGATTAGTACCATACATCTGGGATTGCATAGCCACATCAAAACTCGACGGAGGAGTATTTGCTGAATAAACTTTAATACCATTCGACTTAGATTGAAGCCCAATACCACTCGAATTGTTCACATCAGAAGATGAAGCCATCTTAGCAATATTACTGTCAATTTTATTCATTGCTTCATCAAATTTCTGATGCGCATTAGCAATCAATTGCTCCACGTTAGGCTGTTTTGAAACAGTAGAGGCCGAATCAGAAGCAGGGGTATCAATTACATCATGTGGAACCGGCTCCACATGAGGTTCACGCTGACTACAGTCCATTAAGGCATCCATATCAATGCTAGGCACACTATCCATGTTCTCACATGACGCACCCTTATTCTGATCTGCTTTCCCAGCCAACTCATCTCCTTTCCCCACAAATATCCCACCTTCTTTATCCCTCTCTCTCGTAACCCCCGTCATGAACTACACAAGTCAAACGACCCTCAAACCACCAACAATCATACATTAAATGAACAAGAAAATCTTAACAAAAATTCAAGGTTTTAATCGTGCGCACCACCAAATCCTAACCTCCAGCCATAATGATAGTCGATTGATTAATGAATATAAATAATAATGATCAATCGACCAAAATAAATAACAAACAGCAAACCAAGCCAATAATCCTTAGCGATCAAATAAAGATAAACCAATATCGCATATGTAATCGAAGGAATAAATCACCGACCCACGATTGAGCAAGTCCCAACAATTGATCAATATAATAAATATATTAGATTGACCAATAAGTGAAATCGTTTGGTTACAGTGATGAATTAATTACCACATTGATGATTATTGAAGAAAAAGAATGATACAATCGTTTGTTTTTTCTTCAAAAAATCGCCAAAACTTGAGAGAGTTTTTCTAGGGTTTTTTTTTTTTTTTTTTTTTTTTAACCCTTATGGCCTTTGATTTCTTTTTCAACATCGACTTTCACGATATTGCTAATGACCGCATTCCATGGTTCAAGAGTTTGTTTGGTGATTCCATGGTTGGATTAGGAGCTATACAAGGTGAAAAGGGCTGAGTTAGAAGTGTTCTTACAAGGTTAGATCAAGCCTACCAAGGGTTAGCATGATGTGTTAAGGATTTGGAAGCTCGGGTTCATATTGAAAGGGTTTAGGTTTTAGTGTCCTAGTTCTTTCTTGATTTGTTTCATCACAAGGATTGTAAGCAAACTCTTATGTTATCATTTTCTTACTGTATATACTAGTATTTTAGGTATGTTACATGTTCTATATGCTTATTATACTTGATTGTGCTTGGATAATTGAACTAAAACACTAGAAACTGTCGAAAGGACTAGATTTGCAACACAGAAACTGGACAGGGGCTGTAAACGTAAATTCTGGGTAAAATTCGTGGACTGAGAAAGTTAAGTAATTACATAGGATTATAGATCCATGTCTTGTGGTCGTTTCTCCGGGTGGCTCGTGCCGTAACTCATCACGATGTTTAAATTAGAGCCAAAACGGCAAAACGTGTCCAAATCTGAGTAACAGATTTCAAACTGGTAACACTCATAAAACTTGCATATAACCAACTATTGGTCAAAGAATAAAAGTTGTAGCTAACACCCTAACTTGAACATGGCCACTGGCCGTGCTTGTAACGGAGTTGTAGAACTCGACTTATGACCAAAAGCGTGAGACAGTTTGCTGCTGATTGAAATAACTAGTACATCCAAGGGTAAATTGGTAATTTCACATTAGTTAAATAATTTATGGGGCAGTAGGGCCCAATAATATGTTTAGCTCATTCAATTACCTTTCCGAGGACATAAAAATCGAGTCGTGACTCGTGATCATTTACAGTTTAGAAGTAGCGGGTAGATTTATACGGGGAAAACTTAAATAAAAGAAACATAAACACTTATACGACTTCACAAATGTTAAGTATCCAAGCATAATTGGTGTAATAACTATATAAGGCATGTTTATACATTCACATCGTTATTTTAGAACCTAAGACTCACACATATTCTAGTTTGCGCGTAGAGGTTTCTCGGCTTATCCATCGATTCGTTATACATTGGATATCACATTTATTAAGGTGAGTTCTTAGCCCGTTTTTATACTCGTTTGAAACTTTTGGGGGAGATACATGCTCAACTACTTGCTTTTACTTTTACAAATACTCAAAACATTATACTTGATTGCATTATACATGATTGCATTATACTTGATTGCCTTATACTTGATTGCATTTACTTGATTGTGTTATACTAAACTTGAAAGTCTCCCAACATACACGGAGCAGTCCAATTCTAAAGTCTCCCAACATAAACGGAGTAGTCCAATTCAAAATTCTCCCAACATACACGGAGCAGTCCAATTCTAAAGTCTCCCAACACAAACGGAGCAGTCCAATTCGAAAGTCTCCCAACATAAACGGATCAGTTCTCTATTGAAAGTCTCCCAATATAAATGGAGCAGGCCAATTTGAAAGTCTCCCTTATCGACGGAGCAACACTAAGTGCAATAATTTGAACTATTATGACTGTATGTGTGCTTGACTATAAAATGTATTATATTTTAGCAGTGGGTTGTAAACACACAGGTTGCAAGTTTTGTATGTGCGAAACTTGGAACTGATTGGATTTACAATGCCTTTGCTGTGTGAACATTCTTTAAAGGCTTTACATGTTAAACAAACTCTATGAACTCACCAACCTTTGTGTTGACACTTTTTTGCATGTTTATCTTAGGTCTTAAGGCGATAGCTAGAGTTTGAAGCATAGTGTCGCACGACATATTTTGAAGACTTTATGCATTCGTATTTACCATTCGAAACATTTTGTAAACATTTATGTATTATACTTTGGGACCTCATTGTTTGTAACTCTGATTTCATTAATCGAATGGTAACTTTTCAAAACGTCTCATTTAGAGGTCGTTTTCTATAACTTGTACTTTGTATTATGAAGTAGCACCCCAATGACACAATCTTCCGCTTCGATATTTTGGGGGTGTTACAGATCATGTGTTATGGAAACATGTCTCATTTTCACATTCTTGTCTATCTCTTTAAGTGATAATACCTAAGCTACTCACACATAAATGCAAGATAGATCAAGATCACCTCAAAAACTCTCCTCTCTCTCCTTGTTTTGAACACCACACCCACCTCCATCATCATCATCATCATCATCCTTTTATTCATACAACAAATTATACTACAAAAGTGAAGGGTTTAGGTAGCTAGTTATGATCATTGGGTTTTTTTAAATTAACTTACCTATTTATAGTATATATTCTATTTTGATATATATTATTTTTGATAACTTACTTTATTTTTAAAAATTTTGTACTTGATCAATTTTTTTTAAATATAATAACCTAGTGTTTTAACGCTGCTTATTATAATTAAAAATAACATTTAAGGAGGAATTAACCTTACATTATTCGTTTTAAAATATATAATCTCCAAGGATAGTTTTGGATTTAAAAATCAGTCCTATAAAGTTTTATAGCCTATAAGGAAAAATAAAACATTTTTTCAACACACCTCGTGTTAGATTTTTGGAGATATTTTTTTTTATCAATATATTTAAGATATGATGAAAGGAAGTGGAAATAAGGAACCTAGTACTAATTTTACAAATAGTACACCCCAATTTCAATGCCCAATCCTAAAGCCCGCGAATTACTCATTATGGGCAATTCACATGCAAATTATTCTCGAAGCAAATAGCTTATGGGAAACAATAGAGCCGACTGAATCGACTCAACCCAATAAGAAAAAAGAAGAAACCGCTATTGCTTTCCTTTATCAAGCCTTACCCGAAGAACAATTACTTCAAATAAAAAAGCACAAAACCGCCAAAGACATTTGGAATGCTTTGAAAACTAGACACATTGGCGAAAACAAAGTTCAACAAGCAAGACTTCAAACACTCAACCCAATAATCCAATTTATTCATTTCCCAAATTTGCTAGTTTTTCAAATTTAATATTATAGGCTTCGCTACATCAAAGTGAGTAAGTGTGTCTCATGTGTTCTAACACCACCTTTAAAGGCGTAATGGTTACCACTTAACTAATTAATAAAAATATATCATTTTATACAAACATACTTAACAATATACCTCAAACACACTCACAAACAAACAAAATTGTTAGGTGGTCTCAACCACCCAACAAACACAAATAAGTGGACTCCGCTCACCAAGGTGGAGGGCCGTCATGGTCTTGGTGTGATAGTCTAAGAAAGTAAAGAGTATCTTTTTGTGATAACGAAACTTTGTGCTTTTAAGTAGGATTAGCCTTTTTTTCTCTCTCTTTGTATCACTTAAAACAAAAATAAATGAATTGTTTGAAGTTTTTTTTGCATGTTTACAAACTAAATCCATTTTTTATGAGTAATGCTACATCCACACAAGTTTTTCAAAAGAAAATTCACACAATGATGTGTATGTTGATTTGTGGATGGTGAAAAAAAGAAAATGAAAATAGAATACTAATGTGATTGATGCAACTAACAAGGCACATGTGCAAGTGAAATTTATTTTGTAAAATATGTGTGGATCTAACATTCCTCTTCTTTTATATGCACATTTATTCATTATTTCTAATATTTTAAAAACTGAATATAAAAGCCATTTGGAGTTGCACATTTAATTTGAGAAATTTGCATTTCTATGATCTAAGATACACATTTGTGGCATATTGCTAAACCTATTCCTTAAAAATTTGAATTGACAAAACCTTGGGGCTTAGAAATACAAATTTCCCTTCAGTTTAATTATAAACTTTGACTACCTGCATTGAACATGAGTTCTAATCTAGTCTTGCTAGTTTGTTAGTTGTATAATTATAATCAATTGCCTTAAAAAAAAAAAAAAAACTTTTCAAGATAGTGTAATTTTGTGGGTTAACAGTTTACAGTTTTGAGATATATAGTTTTTAAAAAGATGGTTGAAAGTGAGTTTTAATTAAAAAGATGGTGATGGAAGGGTGAAAGTCGATGTTTGATCTTGTCCCTTGGATAAAATGTTTTAAATGGTTGAGATGAGTCATAAGTATATCCAAAATAACTCAACTCTATAACAAAAAGTTTTTTTTTTTTTTTTTTTTTTTTCTTTTTTAATTTCAACGTCTTGACCAGTACAAATTGGATTAGACGATTAGTACAATTTAACTAAACTGACATTCACATATTTGTAGGGTTTGTGATAAAATTTTAATAGCGATAAATTTAAAAAAAAAAAGAAATGTCGCTTAAAAATGTATGGTCCTTGAAAATGAAGTACTACTACGTATTGTTTTTGGTGAAGATATTTATTAGAAAAGTATGACCATTGCATATTATCTAAAACCAAGAGACTAAAAATGCAAATAAATTGACTTGGGGTTCAACCAACTTGCCTTTCACTTTTTGTAACTTCCATTTTGATTGCAGTCTTCATACCAACTAGGGGTGAGCATGGTGCGGGTTTTGGTAAAAACCGCACCACATCCGCAATTGCGGTTTTTAAAAAATGAGAAACCACAACCGCGCGGTTTTGCGGTTTGCGGGTTCGCGGTTTTTGCGGTTTGGTTTTGCGGGTTTTGCGGTTTTTAAAGTTTTTTTGAAATTCTATTTTTTGGTATTACCAACACTTGACTCTCAGACTTTCATCCACTGGTAAACGGTAAGTCTTCTACTTATACTCTAATTGTTGTTAATATTTTTCTCATTTTATAACATTTCAATACAATAATCGATCCAATGGGCTATATGACAAGGTCTAAATAACTACACAACTTATTATATCAAAAGAAAAAAAATTTAAAATTGTATCCAAACTACTTTGGTAAACTATAATTTGTATATTCCAATTATTTTCCTCCAGATAACAAGGTCTAAATAACTAAACAACTTATCAATAAACACAAAACTTTATGGATTTCCAAATTTTCGACAGATTTAAGGAATCTACTATAGTGTCCAAATATTTTAATAGCATGAACAATAATAAAAAAATAATTTAATCAAGATTGAATTGCAAAATCACATATTATGAAATGCAATCTTACAAGCTTCTTTCTACAAACCCACCCACTTGCCTTAACTCTTTTTAACTTTGAGTTTCCATAAACTGTAACGCATTAAAGGTGATATTAGATCCAACGGGCCAAATGACCAGGTTTAAATAACCAAATCTATACTACTTTATAATGGATTTAAGACTTTCTATAAGAGGAAGTCTTAAAAAAAATAAGCCTACACACTTACTATAAAAACACATAATTAAAAGTTGATTAATTGTCTTAAATTGTTTAAACTTGTTACATCAACCCATTTCAAAAACATGTAACAACCCACTTTATAATGAGTATTTATGATTTAAAAGTCAAAGTACTAACTTTCTTTTTAATAAGTACATTAATGTTCAAAAAAGGTCTACCAAATGTCCAATAATATCATGCATTGATACGAAAACACTTGATAGAAAAATATGTTCGATGTTTTGACATAAGTGAGCTGGGTTAAATTGGACACGACTTGACCCGACCCGACCCAAATCGTTAACTATTTGAGTTGTTGAATTTTTGCTAAAGATGGGAACCACTTTGAATTTACGGCTGAAATACTATGCCATCGTAAAAAAGTATTTTGAGAAAGATTATCGCCGAAAAATATATAATCACACGGGTACCCGTCGCCGCAACGCGCGGATACCCGGCTAGTAACATATAATAGGCCTAAATGTTAGTAAGGCATAGGATTTATATATTTCTAACTTTGTCTAACTTTTGATATAGCATGAAGAATGTAATAATTTGATAATGGCTATTCTTTTGGTGATCTTTACTTGTAAACGCAGCTCGATCTCATCATTGATAATGGCTACTACATCCATTCCTCATCGGTGGAAATATGATGTTTTTGTAAGTTTCGGAGGTGAAGATATCCGCAAAAGCTTCATGGATCATATGTTCAATGATTTCAAGCAAAAAGGAATTCATGCTTTTAGAGATGATAGAGAATTGCCTAAAGGAGAAGAGATATCTCCTCATCTCTACAAAGCCATTGAAGAATCGAGGTTTTTGATTGTTATCTTCTCCAAAAATTACGCTTCTTCAACATGGTGTTTAAGGGAACTTGTCAAAATACTTGAATGCAAGGAGATTGAAGATCCCAAACATGAGGTTCGGATTATCTTTTATGATGCCAAACCTGATGTTGTGAGGAAACAAAAAAGGAGTTACTCAAAAGCGTTTGCCAAGCATGATGTTTCAAATAGTCGACAACGGATGGGCTTTATCCAAGGCGGCTAGCTTATCTGGATGGGATCTCCACGATATGACAAATGGGTAAATTTCTTGTTTTTGTGTAATTAGTCTTGTAGCTCTACTAAAGTTTGACACTATATAATTATTTTTTTTACTTCTTGGGTCTTTGTGATTAACAGGTATGAGTACAAGTTCATTGATTCCATTTCCAGAGAAATCCTTAAAAAATCATGTGACGAACAATTGCATGTTGCTGATTACCTTGTTGGCATTGATTTCCATTTCGAAAAATTGGAGTTGTCACGCTTCGTTGGGTCAAATAAGGTTAACATAATTGGAATATGTGGTATAAGCGGGATAGGAAAGACGACCCTTGCCAAAGCTATTAATGAATGCTTTTATTATATGTCATATCGAAAGCAAGCACATATCTATCTGTTGTATCTTCTCGTGACATACCCTGTTATGTTGCCAATAGGTATTGGCATGATCACGATTATGCGACAAGCGGTTGAAGCAATGGGTTTTTTCAAGGAAAAGGTCAACCGAAAAGTTGAAGCATGTCTAAAGTCACGGAAGTTGATTCTCTCTAAGTGTTGCCTAGTAAAGTGAAGGGGGTCGATGCAAATCGCACTTTGCTTAATGGTTGCAGTGGCTTTTAACTTGGAAAAGATGGAAAAGAGCGTATGTGGAAAGTCGTGTTAACTTATCTTGCTACTCATCGCAAAGGATTTCACCTTGAGAAACAAACTTAGGAAAGGGGCGAGTTTTGACTCAAGTTTGGCTACCGATGGTACATTTGGGCATCACAGAGCAGCTCCAGGTTTCTCAAGGTGATGCAGAGCTAAAATCAGTGTCTTGTAATGCACATAAACTTGAGTCACTCTGGTCACTGTTAACCATTAACCTCTACGAGTACGCAACGGATATTGGATCTAGTTAATGCAATTATGTTAAGCACGTAATTAATAAACAAATAATTAATACAATATTAATTAATTAAAAGGTATAAAGAAAAGCTGACCTTGCTTGGCAATTAATCTCTAGTAACGGAACAAAAAAAAACCAAAACGAAACATTAAGTATCTAAAATAGATACCTCTACGGTTGCTCACACAAACACTTTAACACGAATACGCCCGATAAAGCTAGTCGTGCAACGTTTAACCAAACAACCCTTGTATGCTCCAACCCTCGAACAAAACCCAAAACAAACTATTGTTGCTTATATCCGAGAACAAACAAATCCTTATAACCAAACAACACGTGTTGTCCTATATCCAAAACTGACCCTAGTAAGGGCTTATACTGATATAATAATCATACAGTATAATATCATATACATGGTACCGATAACGCCACACGCCGTTCGGGGTCAAGGAAACTTCCTTTCTTCGAGCAAGTTTTATAACACCCTAGGCAAAGTGAACCTAATCGTTGTAGTGTAGTAATTAGGGTAAGCCACGGGTATTGATATCGCTCTCAGGGAATAGGAATGCTAGTGAGAAGTTACTACGCTAAGGTTGAGGTTGAGGAAGATTATTTTTATCTTTTTATATTTTTAGAAATGGAAAAGGTACGAATCTCGGTATTGATTTGGGGGTTGGTATTGCTACCGATTACTCTACTATTATCTAATTATCTAAGCTAAAGTTGTGATAGTCTATGTCTAATTGATGTGTACTCGTATGATAGTTTAAAGATGTGTTTACTTAGGTTTTACTACTCCTTAATTTTCTCCTATTGATGGTTGATTTGTCACATCCTTATTCCTAGTTGCGTTGTGATTCTAAGGCTATAGGGCGTGCTTATTTCCTAACTCTTTGAAACTACCAAAGGGTCTTGTTTACAAATCCTCTAGTGATTTATAGACGCTTACTCTACGGTTGTCCTTGAATACTTTATCCTACAATTACCTAGATAATTATATTCTAAAGTTCACAAAGAAATTCCAAGCATTAAGTACACAACGAATAATCTAGCGACTCTAGATCATTAGTCAACTAAGATAAGTATCAACCAATCAATATTCAATAATTAAGTTTCATATTCCCTAAGCAAACACACAAATAAATTAGCCGGACATGGAGAACATGCAAGCATACACACAAATAATCAAAGACATAATTGAATTAATGAAGTAAATACTTAGCTTGATGTATAATAGGGTTTAGAACCCTAAAATATCGCACAAGAAAGCCTTGGTTCGGTTTTAGGTTTTACTCCAAAAGACTACACACAAAACCGAAAAATTCGGATTCTATATAAGATTACATCGCGACGCGCCACCTTATGTTTCGTGACGCCGTGTCGCCGTCATTAGGTTTCGCCTGGCCACGTAAACCTTTCGACGGCCACCTTATGATCGTGACGCCGTCCCTTCACCCGACGCCTTGGCCGCATCTAGGCCGCCCGAGTAACGACGGCCTACTCCTTTAGAACCCGACGCCGTTCCTTGAAAACATGCAATTTCGCCATCGACCCGTCGCAAAATTCCTTCCCGACGGCGTCCGCAGATATGCAGTGACGCCGCCGCTTTATGTTTCAAAGAGCTTTGAGTGTCTCGATTCGACTTTGGCCATTTTCTTCAGATATTCGCGCCTTTTCGTCCAAATAAGCATCATTCCAAAGATTTTGCCTTCAAGAGACCTAAAAAGTGAAAAGGAACGATATTAAGCAATAACGGATACAAAAGTGATCGAATAAGGGCTTAAATGACCCTCAAAAGGTACCTTTAAAACCTTATCAAATATCCCTACACTTGGTATTTGCTTGTCCTCGCAAATGTGCTTTTAGCCAATTAATTTATAAGTTGGGGTCATGAAGCATCCATTCAAAACGGTCCACAACACATATAAGCCCCAGAAAGTCATAACAAGCACGGAATTACATACTAGCACCTCACATGGGGTGTTTGGATACTCACATCTCTCGGTGTATATATGAAATATAACAAATCGAAATGGAAGATAAACACTCATTAACCGGTCCTAGTACATAGATTACCATAGGCTTGAGAATAGATCAAACCTCCGTCGCTTGGCGAAGCACCTAGGAAAGACTATCAAAGAGGTCTTTAAAGGGTTGTAACGTTAGGCTTACTGGTAGGGAAATAAGGGTTTGGTGGGATAGGCTATTTAGTGGTGGATAGTCAAAATCTCTATGTTGCAAGTATGAAGAAGAATGTTGCTAAGCCAAGACTCGACACTCTAAAACTCTAGGCAACGAAAATAAACAAACATAATTTAAAAGATAGATGTAGGATGGTAGCCCGTATGTTTTTTTTTTTTTTTTTTTTTTTTTTTTTTTTTTTTTTTTTTTTTTTTTTTTTTTTTTTTTTTTTTTTACATACACTTTTACTCTACCATCCTCTACGGTACATCAAAATGATAGGGATTTATAGACACATCCCTACACTTGAGTTTTATTACTCTAACACTAATTTGACCCGAATTGAAAAGATCAAAACACTTGAGTACATTATTATGCAAACAAAGGAATTTGAGTTTAACGTTCTCTTTCCTATGTTTCATAAACTTTAACTTTTCCCATGAATCCCAATCATCCCAAAACAGATACAAAGGATATGACTCGACTTAGCAACTCATGCAAGCAACCGATAATTGAACTAAGGGTTTTGGGTGATAACATAAATTTGCACTAAAAGTGAGTGCAATAAAGGTAGGCTAAGGCGATTTGGGTGTATATTGGGGTGGGGTGTAAATAATGCTCTTCATTGATATTCGAAAACCGAAACATCACGAGAACCGCGAAAAGGATAGGCTCGAGGGTTAACTAGGGGTATCGTGTACTAAAGATGAGTACAACGCAGGGTGTGGGGAATTACTCAACCGATATGGAAGAAGTAATTATATTACGGTATCAAACAAGGGTTTATCCTAATGCCTCTTATCATTTAGTTATTCCTAACTACACAAGTGTAGTCTCACTAGCGATCTCGGAATGCATCACAAAACAAGTTCTAGAATCTAATATACTACCGGTTCACACTCTAAGCATTAAAGATGAATGCTTTAATTCCTACTAATCTAAGGGTGATCCTCACATTTGGGTGGAATTTAGGTGGTAAAGGGTTTTGTGCTAGTCATGCAACTTCCTATCCATGAGACGCTTTTGTTAAGACTAATGGCCCACTCTTATACGTCATGAAAAATTTTAAATTTGGCTAAAATTACCCTAACCTACATTTTCTCATGGTTTATTACACAAATACACTTGGACAAAGCAAACAGTCAAGGATAAGCATAGTTTCAAAGTTCCCGCTTATTTTCCTCCCTACATTTAAACCGAACATTGTCCCCAATGTTCCCAAAGTATCAAAGTTATGATAATAGAAGGTAATTAAAACGAAAGAAACTAATACTCCCCCGATTAGCTCGGTAGGATCCGTAAAGTGGTGGTTAAATCTTTTCCAAGAAGGGTTTTTTGCGTGAAAGGCTCCTTCCAAACTTGTGTAACTTCTTCTTGACAAACTAAACTCGCACACTAGAAGAAAACAAACGAAACCTTCGTAAAATCGCGGTAATAATATACATAAGACTCGATTTAAACTAGGATATAATGCTTGTGGAATGGATGTTTACGAATTTGTTTTGAAAATTAAGATCCGAAAATTCCAAAATTTTACAAGTAGCTCGTAAAACGAGAAAAGTAAGTCGATGTTTTATTCCTTCTCGACGTCGTCAGTTGCAATCTCGACGCCACGATTATCCCGACAAAACCGATCCGCGATTTTCGAAAAATTCGGAAAATTTGCATCTTTAAAACTGAAAACTTCGCAATAACATCCATTATGACTCGATACAAGCATTTGACTCGAACAAACAAACATATATATCTTTAATTAATTGTTATTCTCATGTTCACGTTTCTTATGAAAACGGTGTAATCCTCCCTACACTTATCCTTTATGTAAAATACCTTTATATGTAATTAAGACGAGGTTAAAACAAAATAAAGCATTTTACAAATTCAAACATGAGGACAAACAATTAATAAAAGATATATGACACTAACAAGCAAACAATTAAGCATGGGTTGCCTCCCTAAGCGCTTTTCTTTATTTAAGAGTCTTGTAGCTAGACTCGTAGTCCTACCCCTACGCTTTTTGCATCACCGCTTTTCGTCATTCATTTTCTTCATCAAGCGGCGTGAGACGTTGTATGTTCACCGTGGATTCCGTGCCATTGTCACAATTATGGTGACGGTTTCTTAAGTTGGTCTCTTAATCGTGAAAAGCCCAAACCATCTTGGGTTGTTCTTTCCTTGTATTGCCCTTTTCCTTGATTTGTCTAAGTACTTTTTCTCCTTTTAGAAATTTCTTAGAATCCTTTTGTGACTTAGGTACCGAAAGGGGTTGCTTCCTAACTTATTATCGGGTTTCCACAATCGTCGATACAATCCTTGGACCATGAAATCTCTAAGCCCTTTTTCCTACCATTCATCTTTTCTTAACATTATGGCTAGGGTTTTTCGATTCCTTTCGTAATCATTTCCATGATTTTAAGAGGATATCTTGGGATGATGGGTATCCTAGCATACCCTTTTCCGCTTTGAGTATCATGACGCCTCTCCGCATTTGATGGTTGCCTTGGCGGTAGCTAGAAACGGTGTTCCAAGAATGAGAGGTATGTTTTTATCTTCTTCAAAATCAACGATCACGAAATCTACCGGATAAACAATGTTAGCCACCTCAATTAGAACATCCATTGCGACTCCTACGGGGTGAACATAAGTGTGATTAGCTAAGGAGAGTCTAAGGTCGGTACTGGCTGGTTTCTCCTTAGTTAACTTATTATAGATTGATAATGGCATTATGTTCACATCACCCCCGATCGCCAAGGCATTTATATTATCAATGTCACCTATGCTAACCGGTATTACGAAATTTCGTGGTGTTACGCTTCCTTGTTAGAGGTTTTTATAACTAACTCATATGGGGTCCCATAGGTAAGGCGCCATACTCTTCTTCATCATTTTTCATCAAGGGCTTCCTTGAGAACTTCATTGTACCTAAAGTTGTTTACTTGGTTTGCAATGGTTTTCTTGTTGATTTCGTGCTTAAGGTAGTATTCAATGGTCTCGTGCTCGCCGTCATGCACCGACTCCTCCTTATTACTTCCTCCGCTTTCCGCGCCTCAACCTTTGCATTCTCGGCATAATGGAAACGGCGTTGACAAATGAAGTGGAGGGCAATCGTTGCTTTACGAGCACCTTTTCGAACCTTTGTTTTGGTAAACTCAATTACCAAATTCATCATTTCCGCCATCTTTGCTTGCATCTCTCTCTCTCGCCTATAAACTTCCTCTTCAAACCTGGCTAATCTTTCCGTATGAGCCGCCATGTACCCTCATTTGTTCCTTGAAGCTTGGTGAGAGTGGTATTGGGAAGTAGAGCGGAAACGCCTTCGAAGTTGGGTTTTATCACGACTTGAGACTCAAGGAGGTGGGGTGGTAGGTGGAGTTGGCGAATTTGACGGCCTCGAGGAATTTGTACGGGGCTCTTTTTCGCCTTTCCATAAGATAATCAATCCTCTCTCAATGGAGCTCAATTGTTCCTCGAGGGTGTCGAGGATTTGGACGGGTTGATATGGCGCTGATTACGTTAATCGAGTCTCGGAGAATCATTCCAATCTTCGTAGCTTTGATCGCCAAGCCTCTATAATGTCCCAAGATTTCTCTCGCATTGAAGTCGCCGAGCCTTCCACCGCGGCCCGATCAATGGATCGTCGAGTGATGAAGTCGGTATGATCATAGAAGATTTGGATTGAAGCCAAAGATCGATGCCATGATGGGGAAGTCTACGGAGTAGATCCTTGAATCGAGTCCATGCTTTGTAAAGTGATTCACCTTGGAGTTGTCAAACGTTAAGATTTCTCGCCTGCTTAGTGGTTCTCCCGTGGGAAAAATTGAGCAAGGAAGCGAGAAGTAAGATCATCCCAACTTGAGATGGAGCGGCATGGAAGTCGCTCAAGCCAATTACTAGCTTGGTCCCGTAGAGAGAATTGGAAGAGACGCAAGCGCGTGGTCTCCCGAGTAGTAGCATCAAGGTCGATGGAATCGACAATTTTGAGGAAATCCTCGATGTCGATTTGGATCTTCTAACGAAGTCCATGGAATGCACATCCGCTTTGCACCAACCGGATGGTGTCGGATCGCAGGGCCGTAGTTTGGGCTTGGTCGGGAAGCTCAATGGTGTTCCTATAACCTAGGTGGTTTGGTCTCGAGTACTCACCAAGAGTACGGGCTCTTGGCGGGTCATTTGGTGGTGGGTTGATGAGTGGTGGTTGGTTATCACCTTCCATGGTGAAAAGTGATGGGTGTTACGAACAAAGGTCACGAAGAAGGGGGATAGACTAAGAGAAAGCTAAAAATGAGAAAAAATTTACTTGATATGAATCAAGCAAAGAAACCTAAACGAGGTGGACTACTAACTAGCTATTCTATTCCCGCGTGCGCGCCAAAACTTGATAACGCCACACGCGTCGTCGGGGTCAAGGAAACTTCCTTTCTTCGAGCAAGTTTTATAACACCCAGGCAAGTGAACCTAATCGTTGTAGTGTAGTAATTAGGTAAGCCACGGTATTGATATCGCTCTCAGGGAATAGGAATGCTAGTGAGAAGTTACTACGCTAAGGTTGAGGTTGAGGAAGATTATTTTTATCTTTTTATATTTTTAGAAATGGAAAAGGTACGAATCTCGGTATTGGATTTGGGGGTTGGTATTGCTACCGATTACTCTACTATTATCTAATTATCTAAGCTAAAGTTGTGATAGTCTATGTCTAATTGATGTGTACTGTATGATAGTTTAAAGATGTGTTTACTTAGGTTTTACTACTCCTTAATTTTCTCCTATTGATGGTTGATTTGTCACATCCTTATTCCTAGTCATGTTGTGATTCTAAGGCTATAGGGCGTGCTTATTTCCTAACTCTTTGAAACTACCAAAGGGTCTTGTTTACAAATCCTCTAGTGATTTATAGACGCCTACTCTACGGTTGTCCTTGAATACTTTATCCTACAATTACCTAGATAATTATATTCTAAAGTTCACAAAGAAATTCCAAGCATTATACACAACGAATAATCTAGCGACTCTAGATCATTAGTCAACTAAGATAAGTATCAACCAATCAATATTCAATAATTAAGTTTCATATTCCTAAGCAAACACACAAATAAATTAGCTGGACATGGAGAACATGCAAGCATACACACAAATAATCAAAGACATAATTGAATTAATGAAGTAAATACTTAGCTTGATGTATAATAGGGTTTAGAACCCTAAAATATCGCACAAGAAAGCCTTGGTTCGGTTTTAGGTTTTACCCAAAAGACTACACACAAAACCGAAAAATTCGGATTCTATATATAAGATTACATCCGCGACGGCCACCTTATGTTTCGCGATGGACGCCGTGTCGCCGCCATTAGGGTTTCGCTTGGCCACGAACCTTTCGACGCGCCACCTTATGACCGTGACGCCGCCCCTTCGCCTCCGACGCCGCCTTGGCCGCATCTAGGCCGCCCGAGTAACGACGGCCTACTCCTTTAGAACCCGACGTCTCCTTGAAAACATGCAATTTCGCCATCGACCCGTCATAAAATTCCTTCCCGACGGCGTCGCAGATATGCAGTGACGCGCCGCTTTATGTTTCAAAGACTTTGAGTGTCTCGATTCGACTTTGGCCATTTTCTTGTACATAAAGCATGCATGTATATAATATTCATATAGTGCATATATCATTGCATGGATCTTATATATAATATAATACGCATGGATACAATATGCATGACAAATTATAAGTGAATATATATAAGAGTCAGAGATTACAATCTACTGCAAGTGCATGTGTTGTCTGACTTTAGGATTTGATGTGTCGAAGTTATTTAGAGAACTATGGTGTGTAAACAAAAATCGTACATGAATAAGCTAGGTTAAGGTCCTTAAATAGCCTCTACAACCCTAGCTTATATGGGCTTCAACTTGTCCAACAAGTTACCCTACATACCATATTCTTTCATAATACTACTAGCCCAAAAACCCATCCCAAACGCCCCTCATTGGACCGGCCAATGGGCTTATGTTAAAGGTATAATTGGGTCTAGTTTAACTGGTCAAAGTTCAGGTCAATACATGAGCATTTAAACGAATAACGCATTCTCGTGTGTTAACGTGTGTGCCCCCAATAGGCTCATACACTTCGAGTCGTTTACGTGTGTTTTAACTCCCACAAACCAACACCTCCCACTTGGGAGTTGGTGTGTCGAATGGCACACAAAACTAACGACGGAAACGCCTAGCAAACGCTCTCACTCGCTTTTTAACTAAAAGTGTCTGAGAGAATAGTTTCGTAAAAGTTTCTCAGTAGCATGGTCATTCAATGTCTTGCTCTAATCATCCTTTGTTATAGATACCGTTAAACCATGGATTATGGATCTCAAATCATTCCATATAGTTTAATCATTTATAATCTCGTTATCGAATTTAATTCAGATATACCAAATGTAATCAAGCATCATCTTGCATTACCCTTTGGGTTCGGCCGAACAATTATCTGATTAATTCTGGAGAGGCGCCATGGTATCTTTCTGCACATATCAAGTGGAGTAACAAATCCTTTATTGACTACAAGTGTTGTGGATGCTGCTCCACATCACTCCGAAATATAGCTTTTATAACTACCTTGTTCAGATAGTGTTTTGCATATACTTACAAAAAGTGATATCCACACATAACAAAACTTACTTGCATCTCAAGTCTAAGGACGAAGATAACAAACCATCTTCAATATTTTACTTATGAAAAGGATCCAAAAGTAAATGTTTGAAAGTTGGGGAATCCAATATGCATCTCTAGTGAATACATATGAGTTTGGTGGGAACAATCCAAATTCTCGTTAGAATTATAACCAACACTCACATTTGCCTTATCATAACAATATTCCCATATTGTTAACCGACAATGGACATATTTAGAATAATAAAATTATTCAAGGATTAAACATGCAAATATAGGATAACAATTATTATATGAATGAATAACAAATACCAAGTATCTTTATTCATCATAATGTAAAAATTGTCTATCAATCCCAATTATCCAAATACTAAAACAGATATGCATGAAACTTATTTAGTAAGTTGAACCCTAATGTTTCCAACATTCTCAACCTTTCTTTTACAAGAAAAACTAAATAGTTATCTGAGTAAACTTTCCAAATACTTGTTTCAAATTTCACATATAATGAGTGATTTGAAATATAAGATGAGTGTCTTATCTCATATGCTCATACTATTGCAAGAATTATAGTATGGAGATGTTGTCTTACCTTGCATGAGGTAGTAAAAGTCAACAACATACTGACAGTCATCTTTACAGTTTCCAAAAGTGTAAAGTATTCTCATTCCTTAATGTGTAATGCAACAATGCTCTATGTTAAGCATAACTAGTTAGCAGATTTATCATAAATGATAAAATTCTACTACAACTAGTATAAATAATCCTCTAGCATCATTTGTACTTATACAACACTATGCTTTATAATTCGTAAACATCTATATAAACAATAATCTAAAAAAACTCTCAATTAGATATTGTTGTTGTCAACTCATTTTGTTCTTGTACAAAAACGACAACTAGTCTTATACACAATACAATATATACATGATGAATCCTTAGTTAAAACAACATAAGGTTTCCATCCATGTAATAAATTATTTCAAGTGAAATATATCATTGAAGACTTGCTTGAATGATATATTGCATTTGTGTCAGACTTAATTTTCCGCATTTGTTTATTCCAGATAAACATTTTTTCCAAGGTTGTTTGTTTTATTCCCTAAATTCCAAGTGAAATTTCATTCCAAGCTTAAGGATCAATATCTAGCTTAAATAGAATGATATCTTCAACATGTAAATTTTAAGAAAAAAACACAATGCTCCCACTCAATGTCAAATATACTCAAGAGTTATCTTAATTCAATCAAAATCATATTGTAATTAAATTCAAGATCTCAACTCTTAGATGCATGATTCAATCCAAACTTGGATTGCATAAATATTGTATACTACATAAAGATTATATAGATTCATATCCATTTTGATTACACACCGTCCTCGCAAAAGGTAATCATAAAGAAATAGTTATAAAATCTAATTGTCATATTCAACATACAAATCACATGTATGACAATTAAATATATTTATATAATTAATGCATGTATTATATAAGAAAATTTAATCACAGTCAATTGCTTAAGTATGATTAAAAACTTCTTATTAAATGCCAAACATTAATATGTATACAATTTTGTCCTTGTGAGTCTTTCTTCAAAAGAAACTCATTCCAACCTCATAGGTTAACTATTAGGCGAAATAACAATCAAGCTTAAAACTCGATTTGCCTTTTAAGGATTGCATCTTATCATTCATAATTCTAAAACATTTATCAGATTCAAGATGTGATAATATATTTTAGTAGTTAGCTGATTTACAATAATCTTCTAACTTATATCCCTCAGCATTGATATAAAATATCACTCAAGTGATGAGGCATCCTTTCGGATTTATGAATGAGAGTAATCATTATACTTCAGTTAACATTTTCATGTTTAAACTTAGTATGACATTAATAAGTAGATTTTAGAAGGTTAAGTATTTTGTTCTCAAATATCTTTGAGATTTGTATATGCTCCCACTTACTTTTGTAAGTAGAGACAATTCTCTAAATACTCGGTATTTAAGCAACAATAAATTGTTCTTTATTAGGAACCACAAAATACATTTTAAGTTCTCATCTCTAGATTTGTTAATAAAATGCTTCATAAGATTTTAACAAATTCAGAACTTAAATCAAGACATAATGGAATTCCTTCCAACTACTCAAATTAGGGTTTATAGAAAAGCTCTAATTTAGTATCACTCTTTAACCAAAAGCTCTAGCAACAGTTTTGTGATTCGTCAAGCTAGGAAGAACACCAAAACTACAATCTTCAAACTAGGAAGTGTAGAAAATCAAAAATCCAAAAGGGTTTATGATTCAATTGGTTTGAGTGGTAAAACCTCAAATCCCTAATGAATTAGGGTTTTCAGTTATGTTATGTCTTGAATACCTTCTAAGTTTGAACTCTATTGAGTGTATCCATGACACACTCAATTTCTAACCTTGATATGTTATGGAGGTAGAGCAATTAAAGTTATCAAGAACCAAACAATATGAATAAGGTTTGATTCAACACATTAGACATACCATAATGAAGTGGTATCCTATGAGTTATTAGAATTGTGAAACTATATCAGAATTCTATAGATAACTTAATTCTCTTTGGACCAAATACTTGTCAATTGGGTCAAGCCAAATTGCATATAAAGTATTTATGAACCAAGTGCATGCAATAATGTATATTCATTGAACAATACAAGAAACTTATGTTCACGTGTTCACAAGAAGACATAATTGTTCAAGGATTATATGTTCATGTGTTTACAAGAAAACAGAACATGTCAATAATACATTATAAGTCTTTGAGTAATTCAAATGCCTTATGTTTATGTGTTAACTAGAAGACATAACATTTTTACTATATATACTTTATGTTATAAGTCATTGATTAATTCAACGACTTTATAATTTTGTCTTAACATGTAAGCATAATTATACTAACAAAAGTAATTACAAACGCAAACACTTGAGTTCTATAGTAATTTTCAAGCTAATTTTATACTTCAAAATTATGATCATTATCATATAACCATAATTATGTTGACTAATACATGTAGTCTAATGTTGAAGTATCTTTACACTATATTATGACATTTGAATGTAGTAGGGCAACAAACATCTAGTGTGTTCAAGTCCTAGTAGAATCATTATTAGAATGTAGTAGGGCAATAAACATCTCACTTGTTTAAGTCCTAGTAGACTTATTAGTTTCCTTTACCTTGCGGTCAAGAGATACCAATAATATTGTTGTTCCTTGCACACACTTTGAGATTTCTCCCACTTGTGTAAGGTACAACATCATATTATGAAAACAAACAACACGTGATTGATTGTTCAAACGATATGATAATGTCATAGATATCATAAGCAGTTTTAGAACCATAACCTGCAATAAGGAATTGTGGATTATTATTCTATAGATAACATTTCAGGAAGCGACAGCAGGAAGGCAACGAGTTATCTGATAAAATAAAATGCAATTTTTCTTTAAGCAATGGTTGTTCATATTCGGAAAGTAATAGATTATTTCAAAGCTAGTTTGAAATGATGTGGGTGACTAACGAGAAATAAATCCCGCAGCTCCCACTGAAATTGACAACATTACATGAATGATATTTCAGTAATAAAATGCAACTGCTCCCACTGGATTTGTCAACATTGTAAGTGTTACATTTTCAGTAGAAAGCATATAGCAGTTTTATATACTTTCCTATTCTCTTCAATTTCCTACGAGTAGCATGTACTTAGGTATTGAGCAGAGTATATGAAGTTCTACTTATGTAGACAATGGACTAGCCATTCTATTATTCAATTAACTTGAATCTTTAGCATGCATTCCTCCTTTATCGTCTACATAGCCCCAAGGGTAATTAGCACTTTAGGAATAATAAGAGTCCAAGAAGATTACCTAGCAAATATGCTAGTAATTCCTTTACTCTTTGCGGTTTAAACTCATACATCATGACAAGTGCAGGATGTTATTTATTTTGGTAGCTATAAACACAATGTTTCCAGTTACACAAAATTTTTTATCTTTCAATTAACTCTAGACCACGAAAGGGTAATGAAAGATCATAAACGAGTTTATCAGTTTTGGAATCCTATCTTAGTTAGTCAACTAAAGAGAAAAGATAGGTATAAGTCTCACTCTTCTTACTAGGAAAAGAGACTAAGTTTGTCTTTCAAAGAAAAACAAATTTGTTTACGAATTATGTTGCAATAACACAATTAATCAGAACATAAAAAGTTCAAATCTAGTATTTTCGATAATTACATTCTTAAAAGAATTAACTACCCAATTAATTACTAATTAAGACTAAGATCCATCTTGCAAACCCACTTAATTACCATAGGTTTGACCAAAGGTGTAAAAAATAGGACAAGAGGTAAGCGACAGCGTTAATTGCAAAATGCAACTCTTAGATTTATGAGACCGATTAAGGCATTAGTATCAAGTAATAATATCAAAAGCATGTTTAGTTCTCATCTTATGCCTCGGGTCCGAGGTCCGACCAAGTTAACTCGATATAAGTCGACCAAGTATGAACGTGTAAAAATAACCGAGGTCGACCGGTGAGAAATAATTACCATGGGTTGGAAAGGCCCTTAGGTCCGACGGAGAAGTCAATCCAAGTGCACGTGTCCATAGTTGGGTGGCATAGACTTAATATTAAAAATAGGTATGCACATATAAATGTGGTAAAAGTTGTGTACAAAGAAGCATGCAAAACAACTTTGTAACACTAATTTTAAAACTTTTGGTAATGACACCGTAGTGATCATCATGGTTCACGGTAGCTCCAATCGAACGCACGGGGAGGCAGAGGACCGTGTGTGCTGAAGCATAACCTTAGACATCCTTTCGTGCGACTATGCGCACCTCTTTGAACCCCCTTTGAGTTTGTTCTAGTGGGTGAGCCGTACATCCCAAGTGTCCATAGCGTCTAGTTTTTAAATTCTTGAAAACATGTTTCATATATTAGGTCACTTTATTTTACAAAAACAATTTTCCACGAATCAAATAGCAGGTCACAATGAGCATGATATTTAGGCGTGTAAATAAAGACCCATATTAATGTTATGGTTTCGATATGTATTATTCCATATTGCATACAATTAGGTGTCAAAGCAAGTAACAATAATGCACATAATGGAATCACAAACATATAAACATAAACATCAATATAAATAACCACATATTGTTCCGAGTTCTCTTGCGAGTCTTCTCCAAACGGAGAACCATAAGACCGTCACTAGGATGTAATACCTAGATCGCCCCATACATCACTTAGAAAAGCAATTGAGTGGGTCTTATGGCCGGAAAAACACATAAAACATGGCAGTCTCAATTAACAAGTAATATCGCAATTTATGTATTTAACAACCAATATGTAATTCTAATTATCACAATAATTCTAATTAACAATTAATAAATTCTAATTAACTTTTAATTCTAATTAGCAAGTAATTTTAATTAACATGTAATTCTTAATTAACAATTTAATTTCAATTAACAACGTAATTTATAATTAACATGTAAATTAAATTCTAATTAACAAATTAATTCCAATTAACAATTAATTCTAATTATCAATATAATTTTAATTTGTGTGTGACTAGTTATTAGTTATTAAAAATTGACAAGTATTGCAAGTAATTGTCAAAATTAAAATAAAACAAATAACTAAACTAGGTTTCATGCAACCTTTTAAAACATGTTTATTAATTAAGAAACGTGTAACCCATAATCGCAAAAACGAGTTGACTCGTGATGCCACTGTTGGGATTTTAGAACCAGTTAACCATTAACCTCTACAAGTACGCAGTGGATATTGGATCTAGTTAATGCAATTATGTTAAGCACGTAATTAATAAACAAATAATTAATACAATATTAATTAATTAAAAGGTATAAAGAAAAGCTGACCTTGCTTGGCAATTAATCTCTAGTAACGGAACAAAAAAAACCAAAACGAAACATTAAGTATCTAAAATAGATACCTCTACGGTTGCTCACACAAACACTTTAACACGAATACGCCCGATAAAGCTAGTCGTGCAACGTTTAACCAAACAACCCTTGTATGCTCAAACCCTCGAACAAAACCCAAAACAAACTATTGTTGCTTATATCCGAGAACAAACAAATCCTTAGAACCAAACAACACGTGTTGTCCTATATCCAAAACTGACCCTAGTAAGGGCTTATACTGATATAATAATCATACAGTATAATATCATATACATGGGTACATAAAGCATGCATGTATATAATATTCATATAGTGCATAATAATATCATTGCATGGATCTTATATATAATATAATACGCATGGATACAATATGCATGACAAATTATAAGCGAATATATATAAGAGTCAGAGATTACAATCTACTGCAAGTGCATGTGTTGTCTGACTTTAGGATTTGATGTGTCGAAGTTATTTAGAGAACTATGGTGTGTAAACAAAAATCGTACATGAATAAGCTAGGTTAAGGTCCTTAAATAGCCTCTACAACCCTAGTTTATATGGGCTTCAACTTGTCCAACAAGTTACCCTACATACCATATTCTTTCATAATACTACTAGCCCAAAAACCCATCCCAAACGCCCCTCATTGGACCGGCCAATGGGCTTATGTTAAAGGTATAATTGGGTCTAGTTTAACGGGTCAAAGTTCAGGTCAATACATGAGCATTTAAACGAATAACGCATTCTCGTGTTTAACGTGTGTGCCCCCAATAGGCTCATACACTTCGAGTCGTTTACGTGTGTTTTAACTCCCACAAACCAACAACTCCCACTTGGGAGTTGGTGTGTCGAATGGCACACAAAATTAACGACGGAAACGCCTAGCAAACGCTCTCACTCGCTTTTTAACTAAAAGTGTCTGAGAGAATAGTTTCGTAAAAGTTTCTCAGTAGCATGGTCATTCAATGTCTTGCTCTAATCATCATTTGTTATAGATACCGTTAAACCATGGATTATGGATCTCAAATCATTCCATATAGTTTAATCATTTATAATCTCGTTATCGATTTTAATTCAGATATACCAAATGTAATCAAGCATCATCTTACATTACCCTTTGGGTTCGGCCGAACAATTATCTGATTAATTCTGGAGAGGCGCCATGGTATCTTTCTGCGTATATCAAGTGGAGTAACAAATCCTTTATTGACTACAAGTGTTGTGGATGCTGCTCCACATCACTCCGAAATATAGCTTTTATAACTACCTTGTTCAGATAGTGTTTTGCATATACTTACAAAAAGTGATATCCACACATAACAAAACTTACTTGCATCTCAAGTCTAAGGACGAAGATAACAAACCATCTTCAATATTTTACTTATGAAAAGGATCCAAAAGTGAATGTTTGAAAGTTGGGGAATCCAATATGCATCTCTAGTGAATACATATGAGTTTGGTGGGAACAATGCAAATTCTCGTTAGAATTATAACCAACACTCACATTTGCCTTATCATAACAATATTCCCATATAGCTTTTATAACTACCTTGTTCAGATAGGTTAAGGTCCTTAAATAGCCTCTACAACCCTAGTTTATATGGGCTTCAACTTGTCCAACAAGTTACCCTACACACCATATTCTTTCAAAATACTACTAGCCCAAAACCCATCCCAAACGCCCCTCATTGGACCGGCCAATGGGCTTATGTTAAAGGTATAATTGGGTCTAGTTTAACGAGTCAAAGTTCGGGTCAATACATGAGCATTTAAACGAATAACGCATTCTCGTGTTTAACATGTGTGCCCCCAATAGGCTCATACACTTCTAGTCGTTTTTACGTGTGTTTTAACTCCCACAAACCAACATTTGTTACATATGGGTCTTCTAATATTGCCATTAATAAGGTAGGTTCTAAGTCCTCCTCGACAAGATTAGATTGCATGCTAGTGTTTGGTTTTGCATAACACTTAGATGCATAATGACCAGTTTTATTGCACTTGTAACATTTAACTTTGCTAAAATCAATATTCTGTTTGTTGAAGTGATTGTGAGAATTTTCTCCATCCTTCTTCTCGTGGTTGTTTTTATCGTGGTTTCGCCATCCTTTGTATTTTCCACGTCCACGTCCTCTGAAGTTTTTACCTCTATTGTCATATTTTGTGAACATCAGTTTTTCTTGATTGTCCACTTGTTTTCCTTTCTTAAACTTAATCCTTTCTTCGTAGGTCTTAAGTCTTCCAATTGCTTCTTCCAGTGTCATTTCACTTAAATCGGAATATTGTTCTATAGATGCGACTATTTGCAAATACCTTTCGGGTACAGCATTTAGTAATTTTCGAACTAAAGTGTCATCTTCTATTGTGTGTCCTAGACTAGCGGCTTTGTTTACGAGTGTTGTGAGTGATGAGTTTCCAAATACTCATCATTTTTACATAATCTAAACTGCAAATTCATCTGAAAACACTCAAAAACACATCAAAATGATCAAATTATCACAAATCGATGTTTTATGTGTTTTAATTGCAAAATATCAAAATCGGATGAAAAATGTATCAAGTTTGCAAAATTGGCGGTTTAGTCCCCAAGTTTTAAAAGTTGTCAAATCTAGTCCACAGAAATTCAAAATGTGGAAATTTATCATTCAAGGTCCTCAAGTATTCTAAGTTGTTAAAATGATCCTTGAATGAATTTTTGGTCAATTGCAAGAAAGGTCCTCAAACTTTGAAATTTACAAATATAGTCCTTGGACCTTAAAAATGGATTTAATGCAAAAAGGGTTCTTGTTTTATCAATGTTTGTCAAAATTGGTCCTTGTGAGAAGTTTGGAAACGTTCAATTTCAGATCCTTGAGTTTGGTCAATTTACACTTTTGGTCCTTATTCTTAAATAAACCAAACGGATCAACATATATCATTAGGCCCAAATATCCAATCCAAAACAAGCCCAATCCACTACCTTTGACCCTTGAACCTTGACCCCCAGTCACAACTTCATTTTGGCCTGCCACAATCCATTTGACCCACTGATATTAATACTCACGGTCAACCAAAGTCAAAGCAGGAGAAAAGCAGCATGACCGGATGCCTGTAGCATCCTCTCTTCCCAATCGAATCCTCAAAACCATGAGTGGTTTTCCCACAATTTCAACTCCCCTCCCATTCCTTGTCCCCTCTACACTCCAAATCCTTTAATTACTTCAACCAAAACCAATTAAAGCAAAAACCTGCTATATGGAAAATTGGCGCCAAAATCACAAATGGACGGATAGGATGATTCTAGCCAATCCAATGGCTCAAGTTTGGTGGGAAACAATCAGAAACATGTGGGAAGGTGGAAAAGTCTATAAAGTGGGAAGAAGATGCATTGTATCATCTATCTAGAAAAATTTTAGTTTATTATTGTCGTTTTAAGTATTTTTTAAGTTTAAATGTAATTTAAAGCTTTCAAACCTTCTGTTTTGAGTATTTCAGTGTATTGTAAGACTTTTTCAAGCAGCAATTTCAAGTTTTAATCACTTCTCAAGTTTATGCAATTTCTCATTTTTATGCAAAATCTCATGTTGGATTAAATGTTGTTGTTTGTTGTTTGTATGGATTAGAATAGGCCACATAAGCTCCCAAATAGCTTTTATAAGCTATTAGAAACAATAAAAATTAGTTTAGACTAAAAAATCAAAAATTACCAAAAATCCAAATTAAATACTTCAAAAATAAAAATCACTTGAAAAGGGTGATCACAGCTGGAGCAAGGTATATATTGGATGGCCTTGGTTTAGAGCTCTGTGGAGAGCATTTAGGATTGATCTTGGTCAGTGGTTTATGGTTTTCATTTGGATTCCCATTTGTAAGTTCTTTTAGCCATTTGGCATTTCACTGTTACACTAGTGTATTAGCTATAAATTCTGTTTCTATTAGTTTACTAGTCATAATTTAGTGTATCTAGGTTTGAAAATCAGTAGTTTGTTAATTTAAATTTGTGTTTTGAGAAAATCTCATTTTGGCATTCAAAATAGTTTAAGTCTCATTTCTGATTTTTAAGTTGATATTACTGTTGGATCATGTCCTTTTAGTCTCACATATTGATCTTGTAAGGTTTGAAATCAAGTTCATGTTTCATAATTGTGAGTTGCTTTGAAAAAGTTCATGACAGTCAACATCAAGGGTTGTTTGGTTTAGTGTGTTCAAAGGTTCTTTGGTACTTAGTTTTGTTGGAAATCTGTTTAAATAGGTCCAAACCACTTAGTTAGTCAAGAAAACCAACACTTTTTTGGAAGAAAGTCAAAAATTTCAAGAAATCATGTCTATGCAGTCACTGTTGGATTTCACATAGATAGAATCATGATTTTTTGTTAGAAAGTTGTTACCCTTGCTCAAACTAGTCTTATTACACATTAACATACCATATTCAGTTCTTAGAATCAAATCAAAATCCAACTTAGTCAACTTTTTAGTTTTTGTCAAAAAGTCAAATTGTCAAATAGGTCGTTTTTGATTAAAACTTGGAATTTCACTGAGGGTTTATTAAAGAGATTCAGATTATAAGCTCTTGGGGATTTGTAGTTTAGTTGCTAAAGAAAAATAGAAAAATGATAGTTCTTTGTTTCTTAGCTTTTTAAGTGCTTTTTAGATAGCTTTTTGAGAGGTACTGTTTTGAGATCGCCTACGTACGTAAATTGACCCCAACTTGATAAGCTTGCATTAAGCTCATTACTTGTCCAAATCTTGTAATTCTTGTTTCTTTGGAAAGCCAACCTGGTCCTCTTGGTGTATCAAGTTTGTTTTTTCACTTTTGAGCTTATTAGCTAGGGCTGCTAAGAGCTTAAAGTCTGTCCCAATTTCTGTTTTTCATCTCAAATAGCTAAAGTGCTTAGTGGCTTATTTGAGCTTTGCAGTTTGATTGTTTGTGTCTTTTAGCCTCAAGTTAGTTGTTCTAGCTTATTGTCACCTTAATCTAGCTTCTGTTTCAGTGTACAAGCTTATTTGAGCCTATTTCACCCAAATAAGCTCTTATATCCACTGTTGGATCATAAGCTCTTCAAATTAGCTTATTTTTGTTTTGTAAATTTTTTGTCTTTATTAAAGTTTCCTATTATTAGTATATAAATAGTTTTCAAAAATAAAAATCACAAAAACATC
Source organism: Chrysanthemum lavandulifolium (assembly GCA_022545495.1). Classification (NCBI taxonomy): domain Eukaryota; kingdom Viridiplantae; phylum Streptophyta; class Magnoliopsida; order Asterales; family Asteraceae; genus Chrysanthemum; species Chrysanthemum lavandulifolium. The sequence continues at coordinate 246,103,828 of CM040245.1, read as the reverse complement.
AATATAAAAATAGTGATAGCGTTTATTTAAGATTTTTAGCTTTTGATTTTTCTTTCAACTTTTAATAAGCAAATCTTGTTTTTCTCTTTTCTTAGGTTTCGTCATCTTATAGGATTTTTAGAAAAGTTTCAGATTTTTCTTTCTTTTAAGTATTTATTATAATTATAAATAGTTAATAAATAATAAATAATTAGTAATAAATATTTAAAAAGCATAAAAATATATTTTCTATTTTAAAATTAGTTTTAGCATATTTTAGATTTTCAAAGTTAAAATTTTATATTTCCAAGTTTATTTTCTATTTTTAGTATTTAAGTGGATTTTAAATAGTTATTAATTAATAATAATTAGATAAAAGTGTGAAAATATATTTTTAGTTTTAAAATTAGTTTTATAGTATTTAGATTTTCAGAATCATAAGTTTATTTTTCTAGCCTTATTTCCTATTTTCTTTCATTTTAGAGTATTTATTAAATAGTTAAAATAGTTTTAATTAATAATAATTAATTAAATAGTGTTAAAATAATTTTCTTTTCTAATAATTTTCTTTTATTTTTAGGATTCCAAAATGTCCTTTTATATTTTTAGGTCTTTACTTTTTAGTTTTCACTTTTTATTTTGTGCGATACGTAGTTTTAAAACTTACGCCACGCTTCTTTGATCTGGTTGTTGTGCTTTCCAAATCAGACTCCATTCTATTTCAAATCAATCAAGTGTAATTTCTAATCATAACCTTTACGATCACTATCCTTAGTGATCATTCTATCCTCTCGAGTTTGTGTTTAACACACCATCGAGTCTCCTGGGACTAAACGACCCGGAATCTCTGTATTCTCCGATCTTAATTGTATTTGTGTCGAGCTGTTTTAAGTCTTTTTGACTTGATCTGCTTAGCACAGATCAAAATTTTGCGCTTGCCGGGAGGCTTTAGCGTGTGTCTAGCCATTTTGAGATCCATTGTTGCACATACCCATCATTTGTAAAAGTTTTGTAAAGTTATAAGAAAATCAAAAGTCATTAACACTTTTCCTAAAGTGTTAAAACACCAAAAATATAAAACAACAAAACAATCGGAACGTTTTTATTTTGTCTTCTCTTTAAGGTGATTCTTGAAGAGATACGATTTGGTTAAACGGACGATAACAAAAATATTGTCCAAAGTTTTAAACCCATCCGCACAAATCTAACCTACGTCTTTTCGGTGGTACTTAAAATATACATAAAAATCAACCACCGCAAACCAAGGCAAGGCACTACCTAACTGGGGTGCGACCATTAATAAGTTCCCGAACATCGATTTAAACTTGCCTTTGTGTCACTTGTGATTTGGTGTACCTTTTCAAAGAAGCCATTTCATTTGTGATTATTGGTTAAGTTCACTGTGTTTTGCCTCATTTGTTTTGAAAATTGGTTTTATACATAGTGCATGCGCACTCGTTCTTCCAGTTCTACAAGTCCACTTTCGAACTTGGAAACATTCCTCGTGAGACGAGAGGACGCTCAGCTCCTTCACCGTGATCGAGGAACGTCTACCACCACCACCTCCCGCCGAAATGGCGGAAGACAAACCTATGAATGAGCTTCTCCAAGCACCCATCGAGGGTTACGGAGATGCCATTGTTGTCCCAAGCCATTGTGGTTGATACCTTCGAGCTCAAAACCGGTTGCTCAATCTAGTAACCCAAAGCCAATTTATGGTTTTGAGCGGATGATCCTCATGCACACATTCGATGGTTTAACAAGATAGCATCTACCATCAAGTACAAGAATGTCCCATCCGAAGCTATCACATCTTCTGCTCCCATTTTCTAGAGGACAAGCCGGAATTGGCTTCGAGAAACAACCCCTCGCTCTATAGAGACATGGGAAGATCTTGTCACCAAATTAGAATCTAGTTCTATCCTCCATCCCAACCACAAGTCTTAAGAATGAGATAATGAAATTTTCTCGTAGATTTGATGAATCATTTGGGAGGCATGGATCGTTATAAAGAGTTGCTTTAAGTGTCCGTGATCACGGTTTTACCGAGTTAATGCAAATGGATACTTTCTACAACGGTCTCAATCAGCCAATCAAGATTCTTTGAATGCCTCCGCTGAGGTATTTCCTGAGCAAGACCACCAAAGAGGCCTTGCAGATCATTGAGAACAAATCTCGTGTCCGTCCTTTCGTAGCTAAGACATATCGGTCTAATCCGGACCTTCTTCTTCATCTCCGTGAGTACATCTAGCAATGCTAAGATTGATAAACTCAGAGACATTGTTCGAGCTTTGGTTCTTGCTAACTGAAGAAAGTCTCTTTCACTCACCACCAACACATGTCAAGTGAAGAAAGTTGAAGTTTGTGTCACTGTGGTGGTCCTCACGCTTACTACAATTGTACCGCCACCGATGGTAGTCCTTTGAGGCCAATGCTTTAGCCAGTAGTTCACAACAAGGAGGTAATCAATACCGTCCTCAAATGAACCACACTACCGTGCTTAACACTAATCGTGCACCACCGGTTTTAACCAAAATCACAACCGAATCGAACCAACCAAGAATGAACCAAGGTTATCAAAACCAAGGTAATTTCTATCCTGGACCCAATCAAGGTTTCCAACATCGAGGAACCCCATCAAAACAATTTCAATCGAGGGAATCAATTTCATGGGAATATGAATCCTAATCCGAGAATTTTGGTCATAATCAAAACATGCGACCTCAAATTGTCCCTCCAGCTCCTCCGTCATTACTCCTCCAGACCATCATCCGATGAGTTATCAAGCGCTTTATGAAATCCCAAGATGAAATGAACAGTTGTTGGTCGGTCGATTGTCGATCGAAGAAGTCTTTAAATGATCGACCCCGGCCTCAAATCGTTCATCGAGCAACACGATCGCTAACCCGAGGGGCGATGCCAAGGCGATCACAACCCAGTGGTGTTTCATACTTCGACCCGCCGCTCCTACTACCTCTTCTTCCTCTTCTCTTCCTAAGGTAGTGGACGGTGAACCTCCAAAACACATGGACCCACGACTCCAATGCCACCTCCACCGGTGCCAATGAGTCAAGTTACCAAGGAAACAACGGACAAAGTGCATAATTCAAGCCCACGGCACGCACACGCCCAACCTTTGTAGTCCATCCTCAGTGGTCCGTAAACCCAATTCAAATCAAGGAGTTGTTTTGAACCTCCCCTGTAGTTCTCTGTTGAGAATCGGAATCCAAATCTTCTATTCCTTACCCATCACGCTGAGGCGAGCAAAGCTCCGCGAGAAAGCTAGTCATCAAATGGATAAATTTTTCCAAATTTTCCAAGAGTTACACTTTGACATAAGCTGCGGATGCTATCATGTCGATGCCCAAGTTCGCATCGACTCTCAAGCACATGTTAAGCAATAAGGAAAAATTGCTTGAAATGGCTAAGACTCCTCTTAACGAGAACCGCCATAGCTATTCGAAAAAGCTTCTGAAAAGCTTGAGATCCCGGAAATTTCTCTTACCTTGTGTATTCTCAGGATGGTTGAATGCTTTGCCCTAGCGTATCTTGGTGCAAGCATTAATCTTATGCCATATTCGGTGTGGAAGAAACTTTCTTCCTAACTCACTCCTACATGCATGACTCTCGAGCTCGCAGATCGTTTCCATATCCCGTCCTCTTGGCATTGCCGAGGACGATTGTGAAAGTAGGAAAGTTCCATTTCCCACCTTCGTGGTTGTTGATTTTGATGCGATCATCGGGTTCCTCTCATTGTTGGTCGAGGATTCACGAGAACGGGCCGTGCTCTCATAGATGTATTTGAGCAGAAATCACATTGCGTGTTGGTAATGAAGTCTGTCACCTTCAACCTTGACCAAACTTCGAGATACTCCGCAAACTATGATTACGAATCGGTTAACCGAATAGATATCATTGATGTTGCTTCGACGAGTATTCTCAAGAAGTTCTTGGTTATTATCATAATTCGTGAGCGGGATTCCACCACATCTTCTCACCTATCATAGCCAATTCTACTCCTCTATCACTCCGTTTGAAGCGACTTCATCTTAGATGAGATTGAAGCATATTTGGCTAGTGATTCTGCACTTGGGAAATTGATCACGCCCAATTGATATTGAGGGGATATACTTCTTATTGAAGTTGCTCAATGATGATCCATCATCAACCCTCATCCCGATGATTCAATCCCGTTGAGATTAATCAAAATGAGATTAACTGGAGGAGATATTCTTCTTAAGAAAGTGTCAACTGGATACTTTCTTCCTCTCCTCCCGCCAAACTTCATAACGAGGAAGTCAAATCGGTTGAGAAAACCCGCGAATTTCCGAGGTTGAGCTTAGGACTTACCTCCTCATCTCGAGTATGCATTCCTTGAAGGTGATGATAAATTACCCGTCATTATTGCTCGAGATTTGAGTAAAGATGAAAAGTCGCTCATTAAAATCTTGAAGTCACACAAGCAAGCAATTGCTTGAAACTCTCCGACATCAAAGGTATAAACCCCGAGTTTTGTACCCATAAAATCTTGATGGAGGATGACTTCAAACCCAGAGCTCAACATCGAGGCGAGTGAATCCAAAATCCATGATGTTATCAAACAAGAGGTTATCAAACTTCTTGATCTTGGATTGATTTACCCGATCTCGATAGTCCTTGGTCACCAATTCATTGTGTCCCGAAAAAGGGTGGCATTATCATTATCACAAATGAAGAGAACGAGTTAATTCCAACTCGATTGGTTACGGATGGCGTGTTTGCATCGACTATCGTAAGTTGAATGACGCCACCGTAAAGACCATTTTCCTCTACCCTTCATGGACCAGATGCTTGAGAGACTAGCAGGGAATGAGTACTATTGTTTCCTTGATGGTTTCTCGGGTTACTTTCAGATCCCTATTGATCCACAGGATCAAGAGAAGACCACATTCACTTGCCCATACGGAACTTTTGCCTACAAACGTATGCCTTTTGGTTTATGTAATGCTCCCGCACGTTCCAACGATGTATGATGGCCATATTCCACGACATGATCGGGGAAACAATGGAAGTGTTTATGGATGACTTCTCGGTCATTGGGGATTCTTTTCAATCATGTCTCTCCCATTTGGATAAATGCTTCAAAGGTGAAGACACCAATCTTTGTCTAAAGCGGGAGAAGAGCCACTTTATGGTCGAGAAGGCATTGTCCTGGCCATAAGATTTCTAAGAACCGGATTGAGGTAGATAGAGCAAAAGTTGATGTCATTGCTAAGTCGCTTCATCCTACTACCGTCAAAGGTATTAGGAGTTTTTGGGTCATGCCGGTTTCTATCGAGATTCATTCAAGATTTTTCTAAAATCGCCGGCCTATAACCCATCTTCTTGAAAAGGATGCTCCTTTATCTTCTCACCCGAGTGCATCGTAGCTTTTGAAACATTGAAGAAAAAGCTTCTTTGAAGACCCATTCTCGTTGCTCCCGTAGGACTTGCCTTTTGAGCTCATGTGCGATGCAAGTGATTTTGCTATCGGTGCAGATCCTAGGGCAACGAAGAAATAAACATTTTCAGCCTATTCACACATAGCAAAACTATGATCGAGGCTCAAACTCATTACACCACCACGAAAAAGAGCTATTAGTCGTGGTGTATGCTTTTGAGAAGTTTCACGTGATATCTTATCCTAACCAAATGCGTAGTGTATACTGGATCACTCGGCTCTTAAATATCTCTTTGCAAAACAAGATGCAAAGCCGAGATTGTACTGGATTCTCCTCCAAGAATTTGATATCATTATACGTGATAAAAAGGAGCCGAGAATCTAGTGGGATCATCTCGTCTGATTAGAAACCCTCACCAAGATGTTTTCGAGAAAAGGATATAAATGAAACATTTCTCTCGAGACACCGAATGCGGTTTCTTTTCGTGAAATTCTACCACCCCATGGTTTCTTGACTTTGCAAATTACCATGCGGTAACTTCATTGTGAAAGGGATGTCAACCCAGAAGAACAAATTCTTCAAAGATGTTAAACATTATTTCGGGACGACCCTTTCTTGTTCAAAATCTGTGCGGATCAAGTCATCCGACGGTGTGTTTATGGACGAGAAGCTATTGATATTCTCACGCGCTGCCATCTTGGACCCACCGGGGCCATCATAGTCCAAAATACACCGCCAAAAAGGTGTTTGATTCCGGTTCTATTGGCCCACAATCTATAAGGATGCCCACGATTATGTCAAAGCTTTGTGACGCTTGTCGTTATGGTAATATATCTCAAAGGAATGAAATGCCACAAATGCCATTCAAGTTTGTGAGATATTTGACATATGGGGTATTGATTTTACGGGCCATTTCCATCTTCTCGTGGTAATAAGTACATACGTGGTGCTGACAATCTGTCAAAATGGGTTGAAGCAAAGCTTTACCCACCAATGATGCCCAGTAGTTGTGAAGTTCTTGAAATCTCTGTTGCTGTGTTTGGAACTCCGAGAGCGATAATCGCTGATCGTGGTACACATTTTGTAATGACCAATTTGAAAGAGTCATGCAAAATATGGTGTTACCCATCGTCTCTATCGCATACCACCCCAAACAAGTGGGTAGGTGGAAGTTTCAAACCGGGTATTAAAAGGATTCTTGAAAGGACAAGAGGCGAAAATCGTGCATCCGGCTCTGATAAGCGATGACGCACTCACGGGCCTTTCGTTACAACTACAAAACACCAATCGTGTACTCCATACAAGCTAGTGTACGGAAGGCATGTCATCTTCCGATTGAGTTAGAGCACAAGGCATATGGGCCTTAAAGCATGCAAACTTGATATACGAGACGCCGGTGATCACGTAAAAGTTCAAATGAATGAACTAAATGAACTTGTGATCAAGCTTATGAGAACTCTTTGATCTATAAACAAAAGACAAAGAAGATTCATGACTCCAAGATCAAGAACCGCGTTTTCAACGTTGGTGATCGAGTCCTTCTTTCAATTCCGCATTGAAGATTTTCTGAAAGCTTAAGTCCCTACCGGTCGGTCCATTCACTATTGCTAAGGTTTATCCTTATGATACCGTTGAGTTATCTCAACCCGATGGTCCTAATTTCAAAGTGAATGGTCATCGAGTGAAGCATTACTTTGGAGAGGACATTCTCCCATGGTTGTCCCGGATTTACAAACATTCCCATGAACCAATGAATGCGGGATCGAGTCAAGCTAGTGACTCGGGAATCAAAACATTAGCACGCACCATATGGGTTTTCACCCATAATTCGCCTTCTTATCCCCTTTCTACCACCCAAGTGTGGGGATTTTTCCCACACCGTTGTATATTCTCAATCTTTCTAAAAAAAAAAAAAAAAAAAAAAAAAAAAAATCTTCTTCTAAATAAATGGCGTTATATTTCCTTTTACGTTCTTTGTTTCAAGCATAACCACGGTACATTTTGAATATTGAGGGCAATATTCATTTCTAAGTGCTGGGGAATTCTCACGAATTTCATATATATTATCTACCCATTCCCGTTTTGGCCAAAAATTTTTTTGAGTAAGTGTTTTACACTTTCGGTTGGTTATCATCCGCCATATCTCAGAAGACTAAAGGATTAGCTAATCCAGAGCAAACGGCTCTTGGTAAAGATTTCTCAAACCGTTTATATGGCTTGCAATTTGCCCAAAATTGTATGGTTCTTCACTCCCCATCATCCTCAAAAGATAATGAGTTGGCTAGCCGCAAGATTATGGCTTGTGGTAAAGGTCAGGAAAATCCATAATTGGTATTCACTCACCAAAGATAATTCGATAATTTATCTAAGAGTTGGCTAGTCCGTAAGGGTACGGCTTCGTAAAGACACATCAAATCCGATTATATGGTTTATGATTTGCCAATAAATCATCCGGGTTATCGTTGTACCAAGATTCTTACTTGAATCAAAACAATTGGCTACCCGAGTGATGGCTTTTGGTAAAGAGTTTTCAAATACATCAAAGTTTTCAAATCATTGCTAGGGACTAGCAATATCTCGATGTGGGATTGATGAGTTTCCAAATACTCATCATTTTACATAATCTAAACTGCAAATTATCGAAAACACTCAAAACACATCAAATGATCAAATTATCACAAATCAGTGTTTTATGTGTTTTAATTGCAAAATATCAAAATCGATGAAAATGTATCAAGTTTGCAAAATTGGCGCTTTAGTCCCCAAGTTTTAAAAGTTGTCAAATCTAGTCCTCGGAAATTCAAAATGTGGAAATTTATCATTCAAGGTCCTCAAGTATTCTAAGTTGTTAAAATGATCCTTGAATGAATTTTGGTCAATTGGCAAGAAGGTCCTCAAACTTTGAAATTTACAAATATAGTCCTCGACCTTAAAAATGGATTTAATGCAAAGGGTTCTTGTTTTATCAATGTTTGTCAAAATTGGTCCTTGTGAGAAGTTTGGAAACGCTCAATTTCAGTCCTTGAGTTTGGTCAATTTACACTTTTGGTCCTTATTCTTAAATAAACCAAACGGATCAACATATATCATTAGGCCCAAATATCCAATCCAAAACAAGCCCAATCCACTACCTTTGACCCTTGAACCTTGACCCCTGTGTCACAACTTCATTTTGGCCCCGCCACAATCCATTTGACCCTTTCGATATTAATACTCCACCACAACCAAAGTCAAAACAGAGAAAACGCCAAGAAACCGATGCACCTGTAGCATCCTCTCTTCCCAACTCGAATCCTCAAAACCATGACCGGTTTTCCCACAATTTCAACTCCCTCCCATTCCTTGTCCCTCTACACTCCAATCCTTTAATTACTTCAACCAAAACCAATTAAAGCAAAAACTCGCTATATGGAAAATTGCGCCAAAATCACAAATGGACGGATAGATGATTCTAGCCATTCCAATGGCTCAAGTTTGGGAAACAATCGTAAACATGTGGGAAGGTGGAAAAGTCTATAAAGTGGGAAGAAGATGCATCAGATCATCTATCTAGAAAAAATTTTAGTTTATTATTGTCGTTTAAGTATTTTTTAAGTTTAAATGTAATTTAAGGCTTTCAAACCTTCCGCTTGAGTATTTCAATGTATTGTAAGACTTTTCAAGCAGCAATTTCAAGTTTTAATCACTTCTCAAGTTTATGCAATTTCATTTTTATGCAAAATCTCATGTTGGATTAAATGTTGTTGTTTGTTGTTTGTATGGATTAGAATAGGCTATAAGCTCCCAAATAGCTTTTTATAAGCTATTAGAAACAATAAAATTAGTTTAGACTAAAAATCAAAAATTACCAAAATCCAAATTAAATACTTCAAAATAAAAATCACTTGAAAAGGGTGATCACAAATGGAGCAAGGTATATATTGACGGCCTTGGTTTAGAGCTCATGGAGAGCATTTAGGATTGATCTTGGTGGGTGGTTTATGGTTTTCATTTGATTCCCATTTGTAAGTTCTTTTAGCCATTTGGCATTTCGTTATTACACTAGTGTATTAGCTCTAAATTTGTTTCTATTAGTTTACTAGTCATAATTTAGTGTATCTAGGTTTGAAAATCGAGTTTGTTAATTTAAATTTTGTTTTGAGAAAATCTCATTTTGGCATTCAAAATAGTTTAAGTCTCATTTCCGATTTTTAAGTTGATATTATCATGGATCATGTCCTTTAGTCTCACATATTGATCTTGTAAGGTTTGAAATCAAGTTCATGTTTCATAATCATGAGTTGCTTTGAAAAAGTTCATGACAGACAACATCAAGGGGTGTTTGGTTTAGTGTGTTCAAAGGTTCTTTGGTACTTAGTTTTGTTGGAAATCTGTTTAAATAGGTCCAAACCACTTAGTTAGTCAAGAAAACCAACACTTTTTTGGAAGAAAGTCAAAAATTTCAAGAAATCATGTCTATGCAGTCACTGTTGGATTTCACATAGATAGAATCATGATTTTTTGTTAGAAAGTTGTTACCCTTGCTCAAACTAGTCTTATTACACATTAACATACCATATTCGTTCTTAGAATCAAATCAAAATCCAACTTAGTCAACTTTTTAGTTTTTGTCAAAAGTCAAATTGTCAACAGTGTCGTTGATTAAAACTTGAATTTCACCGAGGGTTTATTAAAGAGATTCAGATTATAAGCTCTTGGGATTTGTAGTTTAGTTGCTAAAGAAAATAGAAAATGATAGTTCTTTGTTTCTTAGCTTTTTAAGTGCTTTTTAGATAGCTTTTTGAGAGGTACCGTTTTGAGATCTTTTGTGCACGTAAATTGATCCCAACTTGATAAGCTTGCATTAAGCTCATTACTTGTCCAAATCTTGTAATTCTTGTTTCTTTGGAAAGCCAACCTGGTCCTCTTGGTGTATCAAGTTTGTTTTTTCACTTTTGAGCTTATTAGCTAGGGCTGCTAAGAGCTTAAAGTCATTCTAATTGCTTTTTCATCTCAAATAGCTAAAGTGCTTATTGGCTTATTTGAGCTTTGCGTTTGATTGTTTGTGTCTTTAGCCTCAAGTTAGTTGTTCTAGCTTATTGTCACCTTAATCTAGCTTCATCTCGATGTACAAGCTTATTTGAGCCTATTTTACCCAAATAAGCTCTTATATCCATCGTTGGATCATAAGCTCTTCAAATTAGCTTATTTTGTTTTGTAAATTTTTGTCTTTATTAAAGTTTCCTATTATTAGTATATAAATAGTTTTCAAAAATAAAAATCACAAAACATCAATATAAAAATAGTGATAGCGTTTATTTAAGATTTTTAGCTTTTGATTTTTCTTTTCAACTTTTAATAAGCAAATCTTGTTTTTCTTCTTTTCTTAGGTTTCTGTCATCTTATAGGATTTTTAGAAAAAGTTTCAGATTTTTCTCTTTCTTTTAAGTATTTATTATAATTATAAATAGTTAATAAATAATAAATAATTAGTAATAAATATTTAAAAAGCATAAAAAATATATTTTCTATTTTAAAATTAGTTTTAGCATATTTTAGATTTTTCAAAGTTAAAATTTTATATTTCCAAGTTTATTTTTTATTTTTTAGTATTTAAGTGGATTTAAAATAGTTATTAATTAATAATAATTAGATAAAAAGTGTGAAAAATATATTTTTAGTTTTAAAATTAGTTTTATAGTATTTTAGATTTTTCAGAATCATAAGTTTATTTTTCTAGCCTTATTTCCTATTTTCTTTCATTTTAGAGTATTTATTAAATAGTTAAAATAGTTTTTAATTAATAATAATTAATTAAATAGTGTTAAAATAATTTTCTTTTTCTAATAATTTTCTTTTATTTTTAGGATTCCAAAATGTCCTTTTTATATTTTTAGGTCTTTACTTTTAGTTTTCACTTTTATTTTGTGCCAGACACGTAGTTTTTAAAACTTACGCCACGTTTCTTTGATCTGGTTGTTGTGCTTTCCAAATCAGATCTCATTCTATTTCAAATCAATCAAGAGTGTAATTTCTAATCATAACCTTTCTGAGATCACCATCCTAGTGATCATTCTATCCTCCGAGTTTGTGTTTAACACACCATTGAGTCTCCTCGACTAAACGACCCGTGAACTCAGATTCTCGATCTTAATTGTATTTGTGTCTCGAAATGCTTTAAGTCTTTTGACTTGACCTGCTTAGCATGTATCGATTGAGTTTTGTGGTGAAGGTGTCAATTGTTTCGCCTTCCTTCATATACAACATCTCAAAGTCGATTGGAGTGTTTGTATTCTCTTGTTTAACTATGTCTTCGCTAACGTGTCTAGTTTTCAAAGCATTCCAAATGTCCTTTGCGGTTTTGTGCTTTGTTATTTGAAGTAATTGTTCTTCGGTAAGGCTTGGTAAAAAAAGCAAGCAGCGGTTTTATCCTTTTCTTATTGAGTTGATTCGTTTCAACCTACTCAATTGTTTCCCATAAACCATTCGCCGAGAATGATTTGCATTCGAATTGCCCATAATGAGTAATTCGCGGGCTTTAGGATCGGGCATTGAAATTGGGGTGTACTTATTCGCAATGTTAGTACTAGGTTCCTTTCCACTATCTTTCGTCATATCTTATTAGATAAAGACAATAAATCTCCAAAAGAATTTTAACACTAAGTGTGTTTTCAAAAATCTTTAAAAATGAGCTATAATGTTTTAACTTCCTCTAATGGTGTAAAACTTTCTAGGTATAGTTTTAAAATTTTAAACTATCCTTGGAGATTATAAAATTCAATCAAGAACAACCTAAGGTTAATTACTCTTATAAATTATTCCTAATCAGTATTCTAAGTAGTGTAATCACTAGGTTAATATACTATCAAAATGATAAGATTCTAAATTTAAAAAACTTATCAAAATAAAACAATATATATCAAAGATAATATATAAAGTAAAAAATAAAAGTGGTGTTTGTAATCTTTTTGGAACCTGGAGGGGTTGATGGTCTAACCCGATGCCCTATTAAATAAAATGATCCTTTTCTCTTGTGGCCCTAAACTTGTACGCTGTGTTTTATGTCTTTTGGCTTTATCTCTTTGAGATAAATAAATAACGGGCCTTTTTTTTGAGATAAAGACTTTCGCCTCTCTTTCGGGAAGACGCTCGCTTCTTCTCCTTCTCCAACCTCGATGGTTAACCGCCTTTTGCTGTGTTTTGACCGCTCTTCCTTCTCCTGATGGGTGTTCTTCATGAAAGCCGTTATCCCTCCAATTGAAACTAGGGTTTCGGTTGATTTGGGGTTTTCTTCCGTTAGAGGTTTTATGATCAAGTATTGCAAATGAATCGATTGGGTCTCAATTGATTCTTCGGGCTTGATTCCTTATAAGAACAGTGTGTTTGTTCTAATTCGAATCTCTTTATGCCCTAATTGATGACGCCGCTTATTTTGATTGAATCAAATGAAAACGATTTTTTTCGCTTTTCTCGATCCTAATGGATTGGGTAAAACTAAGATGTTTCGAAAAGAAATTTTGTGAGTTGTTTTTTTTTGTTGTTCGGGTTGTGAGTAATCACTTTGTGATTATACCCTATGTATAAAGGTTTGAAACACAAAAGAAAATGACGCCTTGATTCTTTTGTGTTCTTCGATTTGCGTAAGAATTTTTCAAAACCGGTTTTACCTTTTGTTTTGATTTCGAATAAACAGGTAAGAATGGTATGTGATGATTTTGGTTAGAGAAACCAAACCGCCTCGATACCAATTGTTGGCCCCAAATTATACTGGATCTATGGTATTAACGTAAATCACAAGTGTACCAAAATAAGCAATGTATAAACGAAATAAAAATAGTGTTTATATTTACTTTGTCATCATCTTTGTTCTTATGTAACTGCATAATATATAGAAACTAAAAGGTATCTCTTGAACCATTGTGTGGGTTCATGAGGAATGGCGCTATGGAATAATCGCATGTAACCGTCTTTAACCGCTAAGTTGACTTTTCTTTTGGGTTGACTTTCGTTGACCGGTCATATTGGTTGTGATGGTGGGTCGATGGTGATTACCCAAACAATGTAGCCGTAAACCCCACTACATCTCGCTACCTTGCAAGGCTCAGATTTTGCATCGAAAGAGCTTACAAGAGTCTCATGTCGTGCCACTTTCACTATGCGAAGTTCCATGTCAAGCCAATTTCATGGTTGCTCCATAAAAGCGTCCAACTTTCACCATAAAATCCCACATCTGCCGCAAAAACTAAACCTCGCAAGGTTTGAAAACTTTCTAGCATCAACCCACAAGGAATCTTGCAAATTCTTTGCCATCTTGTCAAATTCAATTGTCATTTTGGCAAGTTTGACCAACTACCCTATTTATGTGATAGAACAACTAAAAAAATAAGAGAAGAAAGAAGAGTAATCTCTGACGATTGACCGGAGATGGTGGACAATAAAGTATTATTCATAAAGCGTATCCGGTACGAGATAAGAGATGGACAAAGATTGAATAAGGATAAAAGATACCCGGATCGACGGAGATGGTGGGACAGTATGGGCGGCGTATGGAAGGTATGTGATGGAAGTGGATGGAGGTGGGTAAACGGATAAGAGTGGTGTGAGATGAAATGGGTTTTATTATTTTAGAAATGAAAAAAGTGAGAAGAGTGTAATGGTATTTTCGCTTTTTCTATTAAGAATTGGAAATGAGAAATGCATATTTTGAAAAATTATTGGAAAAAATCATGATTAAACTAAGGTTTTCAATTTTCCCATTTTCACATGAAAATTTTTCTCGAAAATGAAGTATTTCTCCAACTAAACGCCCCTAACTTTTTAATCTAGTTTCCACACAAGACAAAATAGTCTTGTTAGCAACCGATCAAAACAGTAGTTCTTTTTGGTAAAACTGCTTTGCCAAATTTTCAACAAGAAAATAGAAGTCTTGCAAGACTAAAAATTAGATTACGCCGAATCTAATTTAAGTTTTTAGTTAAATGAACGAGGAAGTATTATGCATTTAATTTACATGTAGGAAGCTAACAACTGCTTTGACCCATTCGCTCACTTTCATTAAGCGCTTTTTATCTATACAAGGAATTGTAAGTAAAGGGGTTAAAATTGTAAGTAGAGTCTAGAGATAAGCGCTTTCATTAAGCGCTTTATCTATACATTAAGCCATTAAGTGCCTATTAAGCGCCATTAAGGCCATTAAGCGGCTTTTATCTATACAAGGAATTCGCTTAGACGATTATACATACTAGAGTCTAGAGATAAGCATGAGTGCATGACCCAAATACCAAATTGTAAGTAAAGGGGTTAAATTACACCTGTAAGTTCGAACAGAAAAATGGGAGGAAAGAGGACAAAACTCTGGTTGTTAATTTAAATTTGTGTTTTGAAAATCTCATTTGGCATTCAAAATAGTTTAAGTCTCATTTCGATTTTAAGTTGATATTCTTGGATCATGTCCTTTTAGTCTCGTATTGATCTTGTAAGGTTTGAAATCAAGTTCATGTTTCATAATTGTGAGTTGCTTTGAAAAAGTTCATGTGATCAACATCAAGGTTGTTTGGTTTAGTGTGTTCAAGGTTCTTTGGTACTTAGTTTTGTTGAAATCAAATGGGTCCAAACCACTTAGTTAGTCAAGAAAACCAACACTTTTTGGAAGAAGTCAAAATTTCAAGAAATCATGTCTATCACGATCCTTTGTTGGATTTGTAGATAGAATCATGATTTTTGTTAGAAAGTTATTACCGCACTCAAAGCTAGTCTTATTACACATTAACATACCATATTCGGTTCTTAGAATCAAATCAAAATCCAACTTAGTCAACTTTTGAGTTTTGTCAAAAGTCGAATTGTCAAAATAGGTGGTTTTGATTAAAACTTGGAATTCAACGAGGGTTTATTAAAGAGATAAGTTATAAGCTCTTGAGGTTGTAGTTTAGTTGCTAAAGAAAAATAGAAAAATGATAGTTCTTTGTTTCTTAGCTTTTAAAGTGCTTTTTAGATAGCTTTTGAGAGGTACTTTTTGGAGGCGCACATGCCTGAAAATTGACTAACGATAAGCTTGCATTAAGCTCATTACTTGTCCAAATCTTGTAATTCTTGTTTCTTTGGAAAGACACCTGTCCTCTTGGTGTATCAAGTTTGTTTCACTTTTGAGCTTATTAGCTAGAAACGCTAAGAGCTTAAGATCATCCCAATTTGTTTTTCATGATAGCTAAAGTGCTTGAGTAGCTTATTGAGCTTCTTGGTTTGATTGTTTGTGTCTTTTAGCCTCAAGTTAGTTGTTCTAGCTTATTGTCATTAATCTAGCTTACATTTGGTGTCAAGCTTATTTGAGCCTATTTCGCTGAATAAGCTCTTATATCATTTGTTGGATCATAAGCTCTTCAAATTAACTTATTTTGTTTTGTAAATTTTTGTCTTTATTAAAGTTTCCTATTATTAGTATATAAATAGTTTTCAAAATAAAAATCACAAAACATCAATATAAAAATAGTGATAGCGTTTATTTAAGATTTTTAGCTTTTTGATTTTTTTTTTTCAACTTTTAATAAGCAAATCTTGTTTTCTCTTTTCTTGGGTTTACGTCATCTTATAGGATTTTAGAAAAAGTTTCAGATTTTCTCTTTCTTTTAAGTATTTATTATAATTATAAATAGTTAATAAATAATAAATAATTAGTAATAAATATTTAAAACATAAAAATATATTTTCTATTTTAAAATTAGTTTTAGCATATTTTAGATTTTCAAAGTTAAAATTTTATATTTCCAAGTTTATTTTCTATTTTAGTATTTAAGTGGATTTTAAATAGTTATTAATTAATAATAATTAGATAAAAGTGTGAAAATATATTTTAGTTTTAAATTAGTTTTATAGTATTTTAGATTTTCAGAATCATAAGTTTATTTTCTAGCCTTATTCCTATTTTCTTTCATTTTAGAGTATTTATTAAATAGTTAAAATAGTTTTTAATTAATAATAATTAATTAAATAGTGTTAAAAATAATTTTCTTTTCTAATAATTTTCTTTTATTTTAGGATTCCAAAAATGTCCTTTTATATTTTTAGGTCTTTTACTTTTTAGTTTTCACTTTTTATTTTGTGCGTATCGTAGTTTTAAAACTTACGTTTACGTTTCTTTGATCTGGTTGTTGCTTTCCAAATCATGCTCCATTCTATTTCAAATCAATCGGTGGTGTAATTTCTAATCATAACCTTCTGGATCACTATCATAGTGATCATTACATCCTCGAGTTGTGTTTAGCATTGAGTCTCCTTGGGACTAACGACCAGGAATCCCTGTATTCTCGATCTTAATGTATTTGTGTCTGAAATGTTTTAAGTCTTTTGACTTGGTTGTTTATACGAGATCAAAATTTTAGCGCCTTGCTTCTTGAGAGCTTTAAGCGTGTGTCTAGCCATTTGAGATCCATTGTTAGCGTACCCATCATTTGTAAAAGTTTTGTAAAGTTATAAGAAAATCAAAAAGTCATTAACACTTTTCCTAAAGTGTTAAAACACAAAAAATATAAAACAACAAAACAATCGGAGCGTTTTCTATTTGTCTTCTCTTTTAGGTGATTCTTGAAGAGATCGATTTGGTTAAGCGGAATGATAACAAAAATATTGTCCAAAAGTTTTAAACCCATACGCACATCTAACCTCGTCTTTTCGGTGGTACTTAAAATAACATAAAAATCAACCACCGCAAACCAAGGCGCACTACTAGCTGAAGTGCGACCATTAATAAGTTCCGAACATGAGTTTAAAACTTGCCTTTGTGTCCTTGTGATTTGGTGTACCTTTTTCAAAAGCCATTTCATTTGTGATTATTGGTTAAGTTCACTTGTGTTTTGCCTCATTTGTTTTGAAAATTGGTTTTTATACATGGTGCATCGCTTTTCGTTCTTCGATTCTACAAGTCCGCTACGAACTTGACTTTTCACCGTGAGCGTAAGAGGCGTTCGACTCCTTGACCGTGGTAGGAGGCGTCTACCACCACCTCACGAAATGGCGAAGACAAACCTATGAATGAGCTTCTCCAAGCACCCATCGAGGGTTCTGAGATGCCATTGTTGTCCGTGTTGTGGGCGTACCGAGCTCAGCGGGTTGCTGATCTAGTAACCCAAAGCCATTCTATGGTTTTGGCGGGATGATCCTCATGCGCACATTCGATGGTTTAACAAGATAGCATCTACCATCAGTACAAGAATGTCCCATCCGGCTATCAAGCATCATTCCCATTTTCTCAGAGGACAAGCCGGGTGGCTTGAAACAACCCTCGTTACATAGAGACATGGGAAGATCTTGTCACCAAGTCGTTATGAGTTCTATCCTCCATCGAACCACAAGTCTTAAGAATGAGATAATGAAATTTTCTCGGAGATTTGATGAATCATTTGGGAGGCATGGGATGGTTACAAAGAGTTGCTTATGAGTGTCCATCACGGTTTCTACCGAGTTAATGCGAATGGATACTTTCTAGCGGTCTCAATCGAGGCCAATCAAGATTCTTTGATGCCTCCTGGGTAATTTCTGAGCAAGACCACCAAGAGGCCTTGCGGATCATTGAGAACAAATCTCGGGTCCGTCCTTTCGAGAGCTAAGACATATCGGTCTAATCTTTGGACCTTCTTCTTCATCTCCGTGAGTACATCTAGCACCGATGCTAAGATTGATAAACTCACGAGACATTGTTCGGCTTTGGTTCTTGCTAACGGAAGAAAGTCTCTTTCACTCACCACCGACATCTTGAAGTGAAGAAAGTTGAAGTTGTGTCACTTGTGGTGGTCACCGCTTACCTGATTGTCTGCGCCCCGATGGTAGTCCTTTGGGCCAATGCTTTGGCGGTGGTTCACAACAGGAGGGTAATCAATACCGTCCTCAAAATGAACCACACTTCTGGTCTAACACTAATCAGGCACCACCGGTTTGTAAAATCTGGCAGAATCAGAACCAACCAGAATGAACCAAGGTTATCAAAACCAAGGTAATTTCTATCCTGGACCCAATCAAGGTTTCCAACATCGGGAGACATCGAAACAATTTCAATCGGGGAATCAATTTCATGGGAATATGAATCCTAATCCGGGAATTTTGGTCATAATCAAAACATCGACCTCAAATTGTCCTCAGCTCCTCGTCATTACTCCTCGGGGACCATCATCGATGAGTTCTTGAGCGGTTTATGAAATCCCAGATGAAATGAGCAGGTTGTTGGTCGGTCAGTTAGCGATCTGAAGAAGTCTTTAAATGATCGACCCTCGGGCTCAGTCGTTCTAGAACAACACGATCGCTAACTTGGGGGCGATGCGGCGTCAAGCGAGTGGTGTTTCATACCCTGCTGGACTGCTTTCCTACTACCTCTTCTTCTCTTCTCTTCCTAAGGTAGTGGACGGTGAACCTCCAACCACAATGGACCTCGACTCCAATGCCGCCTCCACGGTGCCAATGAGTCAAGTTACCAAGGAAACAACGACAAGTGCATAATGGTAAGCTGTAGCGTCCCACGCTTTAGTGATCCATCCTCAAGTGGTCCGACAGTTCAAATCAAGGAGTTGTTTTGAACCTCACTGTAGCTCTTGAGAATCAATCCGAATCTTCTATTCCTTACCCATCACGGCGAGCGAGCCAGCTCCACGAGAAAGCTGATCATCGAATGGATAAATTTTCCAAATTTTCCAAGTTACACTGACATAAGCTTTGCGGATGCTATCATCTTGATGCCCAAGTTCATCGACTCTCAAGCATGTTAAGCAATAAGGAAAAGGCATTTGAAATAGCTAAGACTCTCTTGAGAAGCCTTTCGTGATTATGAAAAACTTCACAGCTTGGAGATCTGAAATTTCTCTTGCTTGTGTATTCGGGGATGGTTGAATCTTTGCCCTAGCAGATCTTGGTGCAACATTAATCTTATGCCATATTAGGTGTGGAAGAAACTTTCTCTTAGGAACTCGCTCCTACATGCATGACTCTCGAGCTCATGAGATCGTTCCATATCCGTCCTCTTGGCATTGCCGAGGGCGTATTTAATAATGGGAAAGTTCCATTTCCGGTGACTTCGTGGTTGTTGATTTTGATGTTAGATCATCGGGTTCCTCTCATTGTTGGTCGAGTTCACAAAGGCAGTGGTCTTTCTAGATGTATTTGATCACATTGCGTGTTAGTAATAAATGTCACCTTCACCTTGACCAAGCTTGAGATACTCCATAAACTATGATTACGAATGGGTTGGCGATAGATATCATTGATGTTGCTTCGTGAGTATTCTCGAGTTCTTGGTTATTATCATATTACGGTGGGGATTCACGCATCTTCTCGACTATCATAGCGATTCTCTCCTCTGTCACTCCGTTTGAGGCGACTTCATCTTAGATGAGATTGAAGCATATTTGGCTAGTGATTACGCTACCTTAAATTGATCAGCGCTCCGATTGATATTGAGGGGATATACTTCTTATTGAAAGTTGCTCAATGATGATCCATCATCAACCCTCGTCGTGATTCAATCAGTTGAGATTAATCAAAATGAGATTAATGCGGAGGAGATATTCTTCTAAGAAAGTGTCAAATGGATGCTTCTCTTCCTCTCCCTCGTCGAACTTCATAACAGTCGAAATCGGTTGAAAGCGGCGAATTTCACGAGGTTGAGCTTAAGGACTTACCTCCTCATCTCGAGTATGCATTCCTTGAAGGTGATGATAAATTACCCGTCATTATTGCTCGAGATTTGAGTAAAGATGAAAAAAGCGCTCTCATTAAAATCTTGAAGTCCACAAGCAAGCAATTGTGGAAACTCTCAGACATCAAAGGTATAAACCACGAGTTTTGTACAGCCAAAATCTTGATGGAGGATGACTTAAACCATGATTCAACATCGAGTGAATCCAAAATCCATGATGTTATCAAACAAGGGTTATCAAACTTCTTGATCTTTGGATTGATTTACCCGATCTCGAGATAGTCCTTGAGGTCATTGATTCATTGTGTCCCGAAAAAGGGTGGCATTCTTGTTATCACAAATAGAAGAAACGAGTTAATTCAACTCGATTGGTTACGGGATGGCGTGTTTGCATCGACTATCGTAAGTTGAATGGCGCCACTCGTAAAGACCATTTTCCTCACCCTTCATGGACGGATGCTTGAGAGACTAGCGGGGAATGAGTACTATTGTTTCCTTGATGGTTTCTCGGGTTACTTCAGATCCTATTGATCCAGGGATCAGAAGACCATTCACTTGCCCATCAGACTTTGCCTACAGCGTATGCCTTTTGGTTTATGTAATGCTCTGCAGCACGTTCCAACGATGTATGATGGCCATATTCCACGACATGATCGGAAACAATGGAAATGTTTATGGATGACTTCTCGGTCATTGGGATTCTTTTCAATCATGTCTCTCCATTTGGATAAAATGCTTCAAGGTGTGAAGACACCAATCTTTGTCTAAGCGGGAGAAGAGCCCACTTTATGGTCGAGAGGCATTGTCCTTGTATAAATTTCTAGAACGGGATTGAGGTAGATGAGCAAAGTTGATGTCATTGCTAAGGCGCCTCATCCTCAAAGGTATTAGGAGGTTTTGGGTTATGCCGGGTTTCTATCGTAGATTCATTCAAGATTTTCTAAAATCGCTTGAGCTATAACCGTCTTCTTGAAAAGGATGCTCCTTTTATCTTCTACGCTGAGTGCATCGTAGCTTTTGAAACATTGAAGAAAAGCTTCTTGAAGCTTCCCATTCTCGTTGCTCGGTAGGACTTGCCTTTTGAGCTCATATGCGATGAAGTGATTTTGCTATCGATGGGTCCTAGGGCATGAAGAATAAACATTTTCAGCTATTCACTCATAAGCAAAACTGGTAGAGGCTCGAAACTCATTACACCACCGAGAAAAAGAGCTATTAGCCGTGGTGTATGCTTTTGAGAAGTTTCGGCCGTATCTTATCCTAACCAAATCGTAGTGTATCTGGATCGCTCGCTCTTAAATATCTCTTTGCAAAACAAGATCAAAGAGATTGCTTCGTGGATTCTCCTCCTCCAAGAATTTGATATCATTATCGTGATAAAAAGGCCGAGAATCTAGTGGTGATCATCTGTCGATGAAAACCCTACCAAGATGTTTTCGAGAAAGGATATAAATGAAACATTTCCTCTCGAGACAGAATCACGGTTTCTTTTTAGGTGGAAATTCTACCACCCATGGTTTCTTGACTTTGCAAATTTATGCGGGTAACTTCATTGTGAAGGGATGTCAACCAGCGGAAGAACAAATTCTTCAAAGATGTTAAACCTTATTTTTAGGGACGATACTTTCTTGTTCAAAATCTGTCGCGGATCAAGTCATCAAGCCAGGTGTGTTTATGGACGAGCTATTGATATTCTCACGGCTTGCCATCTTTGGACCACAGGGAGCCATCATAGTCAAATACCGCTGCCAGGTGTTTGATTCCGGTTCTATTAGCCCATAATCTATAAGGATGCCCGGATTATGTCAAAGCACAGTGGCTTGTCGGCGTCAGCGTAATATATCTCGAAAGGAATGAAATGCCACAAAATGCCATTCAAGTTTGTGAGATATTTGACATATGGGGTATTGATTTTATGGGTTTCCATCTTCTCGTAGTAACAAGTACATACTAAGTGGCTGTGACAATCTGTCAAAATGGGTTGAAGCAAAAGCTTTACCATGATGATGCCAGATGGTTGTGAAGTTCTTGAAATCTCTGTTTGCCGGGTTTGGAACTCCGAGGCGATAATCGGTGATCGTGGTACACATTTTGTAATGACCAATTTGAAGAGTCATGCAAAATAATGGTGGTTTCCATCGTCTCTCTCTTGCATACCCCGAAACAAGTGGGTAGGCGGTAACATCAAAATGATAGGATTTATAGGCACATCCCTACACTTGAGTTTTTATTACTCTAACACTAATTTGACCCGAATTGAAAACATCAAAACACTTGGAGTACATTATTACGCAAATAAGGGAATTTGAATTTAACGTTCCCTTCCAGTCATTTCATAAACTTTAACTTTTCCCATGAGTCCCAATCGTCCCAAAATTGTGTACAAAGGATATGACTCGACTTAGCAACTTATGCAAGCAACTAGATAATTGAACTAAGGGTTTGGGGTGATAACAATAATGCACTAAAAGTGAGTGCATACAAGGTAGGCTAAGGCGATTTGGGTGTACATTTGGGGGTGGGGTGTAAACAATGCTCTTCATTGATATTCCGGAAAAACCAAACATCACGAGAACCACGAAAAGGATAGGCTCGAGGGGTTAACTAGGGTATCGTGTACTAAAGATGAGTACAACGCAAAGGGTGTGGGAAATTACTCAACCGATGTGAAGGAAGTAATTATATTACGGGTATCAAACAAGGGTTATCCTAATGCCTCTTATCATTTAGTTATTCCTAACTACAAAAGTGTAGTCTTACTAGCAATCTCAGGATGCATCACAAAACAAGTTCTAGAATCTAATATACTACCGGTTCACACTCTAAGCATTAAAGATGAATGCTTTAATTCCTACTAATCTAAGGGCGATCCTCACATTTTGGGTGGAATTTAAGTGGTAAAGGGTTTTTGTACTAGTCATATAACTTCCTATCCGTGAGACGCTTTTGTTAAGACTAATGGCCCACTCCTATATGTCATAAAAATTTTAAATTTGGTGCCAAAATTACCCTAACCGACATTTTCTCATGGTTTATTACACAAATACAATTGGACAAAGCAAATAGTCAAGGATAAGCATAGTTTCAAAGTTCCGCTTTATTTTCCCTCCTACACTTAAACCGAACATTGTCCCCAATGTTCCCGAATGTATCAAAGTTATGATAATAGAAGGTGATTAAAACGAAGAAACTAATACTCCCGATTAGCTCGGTAGGATCCGTGTAAAGTGGTGGTTAAACTTTTCAAGAAGAATGTATGCGTGAAAAGCTCCTTTCAATCTTTTGTATCTTCTTCTTAATAAATTAAACTCGCACACTTGAAGAAAAAAACGAAACCTTCGCGTATAATCGGCAAGTAATAATATATATAAGACTCTATTAAACTAGGATATAATGCTTGTGGAATGGATGTTTCTGCATTTCGGAAAATTAAGACCTTGAATATTCCAAAATTTATGAGTAGCTCGTAAAACGAGAAAAAAAGTTATATGTTGTTTTTACTCCTTCCTAACGCCTGTCAGTTGCAATCTCGACGCCTCAAAGTTATCCCGACAAAACCGGTCTGCGATTTTTCGAAAAAATTCGGAAAATTTACATCTTTAGAATCGGAAAAATTTCGCAAGACATCCATTATGACTCGATACAAGCATTTGACTCGAACAAACACATATATATCTTTTAATTAATTGCAATTCTCATGTTCACGTTTCTTTTGAAAACGTGTAATCCTCCCTACACTTATCCTTTATGTAAAATACCTTTATATGCAATTAAGACGAGGTTAAAACAAAATAAAGCATTTTACAAATTTAAACATGAGAATAAGCAATCAATAAAGATATATGACACTAAAAAGCAAACAATTAAGCATGGGTTGAAGCGCTTTTCTTTATTTATGAGTCTTGTAGCTAGACTCGTAGTCGCATTCTTTACGTGACTTCATTACCGCCATCTCCTTCCTCATGACGGTCTCTAGTGGTTGGTTCCATGTTGTAGAAGTGCCCTATGATATACCTCTCTAAGAGTTCATCCTCTCCCACTCATTTCTATATTCCGGTCCTAAGTTCAAGCAATCCTTATAGAAACCGAAAATCTTGGCCATAACATAATCCACCTTTCTTTTTATCCTCGTCATTCCTATAATAGACCGACAGTTTAAGTTCCTTTTCATCATTAGAGAGTGATGAAAACTTCTCAATCTTAAACGGCATTTGGTAAGCTATGTCGTCGGTCTCATCCTTGAATCGCACTATTCCTAATGAGGGATCATAAGTCATCCCGGTGTTTTCTATGAAAGGTTTTCCTAGAATAACGTGGGACAAGCTAGGATCTATGGCCGTGCTAATATCATCCACAATTATGAAGTCCATAGGAAACGTGAAACTACCTACATAAACGGGTAATCCCTTAATTCTACCAAGAAAATTACACCTAACCCTAGGATTATCGGGGTCTTTCCTAGTTGGGATAGGCTTCTTCATTACCCAATTATAGTAGGTGCTAGTCATTATGTTTATTGGTGATTTGCGGTCAATGTAGGCCTTTGCCACGAAAAGGTGTCCTATGCAACATGGTATGTTAAGATTCCAAGGGTTCCCAAACTTGATTCTAGGGCTTTTCCTAACATACATGTGACGGAGGTCACGCACTAAGTGAGGGTGGCGAGATAGCTCTTCTTCCGTGGGAAATTTATTGAAATAGTCATTGTCTACTTCATCTACTTCCTTGGTTGTTTCATTATCCTCAAGTATATGGTCCTCTTCGTCATTTGTTCTATTAGGTTTCACTAAGGTGATGGTATTGACGAATTGGACGTGTTTAGCTAACTTACTTGGGTCCTTAATCTCTACACCGGAAGGCTCGGGAGTTGAGATAGCATTAACCTTCCTATCACTATAGGTCATGGCTTTCAAGAGGTTATCTATCTTCCTATCCATCTCGGCTTGTTGTTGGTTAAAACGGTCCGAGAGCTTAGCTATCTGAGCTTCTTGGGATGCGACTAGGTGTTGCAACATCCCTAAATGTTTTTTTGGTTAGGGCCATAAGATGGGGGCCATGAGAAATCATTGGAAGTGAATTCTTTGGTTTGTCCCCAATAGAAGTCGGGCTTGCCCTTCCATGCTTCTCCGGTTTCATTGAAATTCCTAGGTCCGGTGTGTAGGAATCTTCCTCTCGCTCCATTAATACGAGGATGCGAGTCAACGGAAGCATGTTCGGGAATCGGTGCAAGCTGCGTGTTATGATGATCACTACACGGCTCACATGAGGAAGAAACTTTGTTCACATGGCGTGAAGACTTAGGATTTTCGTAGGAGCTCATTAGGAATTTTACTTGATCTTCAAGCTCGATCATCCTACGGTCGGAAGATTGTGAGTCAATTGGAGGTAAGGAGATTGCCTTAACGGTTTGGGCAACTCACGGGGTCATTCCAACTTTCATTGTCATAGAGAGCAAGGTCCTCTATTATACCCCATGATTCTTCCGCGGTGAGATCACTAAGTTTTCCACCGCCGCTTGGTCAATGGATCGCTTAGTGGGGAAGTTGACATGATCATAAAAAGTTGGACTTGGAGCCAAATATCAATGCCGTGATGAGGACTTTATGGAGCAAGTCCTTGAATCGAGTCCATGCTTCAGATAGAGATTCACCTTGACGTTGTTGGAACATCAAGATGTCATAACTAAGTTTAGTGGTTCTCCCGGTGGGAAAAATTGAGCAAGGAAGCGAAGGTGAGATCATCCCAACTTGAGATGGAGCCGTGGGAAGTCGCCAAGCCAATTACTAGCTTGGTCCCGAGAGAGAATTGGAAGAGACGTGACGCGTGGTCTCCCGAGTGGTAGCATCAAGGTCGATGGAATCGACAATTTTAAGGAAATCCTTAAGATGTCGATTATGATCTTGAACGAAGTCCATGGAATGCACATCCGCTTTGCACCAACCGGATGGTGTCGGATCGCAGGCCGTAGTTTGGGCTTGATCGGGAAGCTAAATGGTGTTCCTATAGCCTAGGTGGCTTGGTCTCGAGTATTCACCAAGAGTACGGGCTCTTGGCGGTCATTTGGTGGTAGGTTGATGAATGGTGGTTGGTTATCACCTTCCATGATGAAAAGTGATGGGATTACAAACAAAGGTCACGAAGAAGGGGATAGACTATGAGAAAGCTAAAATGAGAAAATTTTACTTGATAGGAATCAAGCAAAGAAACCTAACGAGGTGGACTACTAACTAGCTATTCTATTCCCGTGGCGCCAAAACTTGATAACGCTACACGCGTCTGCTCGGGTCAAAACTTGATAACCCTAGGCGGTGAACCTAATAGTTGTAGTGTAGTATTAGGGTAAGCCACGGTATTGACATCGTTCTATGGGGAATAGGAATGCTAGTGAGAAGTTACTACGCTAAGGTTGGGGTTGAGGAAGATTATTTTTGTCTTTTTAATATTTTTTAGGAAATTGAAAGGTACGAATCTCGGGGAATTGGATTTGAGGGGTTGGTATTTCTACCGATTACTCTACTTGTCTACTTATCTAATCTAAGGTGTATGTAGTCTATGTCTAATTATTGTGTGCTCGTATGATGGTTTAAAGATGTATTTACTTAGGTTTTATTACTCCTTAATTATCTCCTATTGATGGTTCAATTGTCACGTCCTTATTCTTAATCGCGTTGTGTGTCTAAAGTCGTAGGGTATGCGTTTGTCCCTAACTCTTTGAAACTACCAAAGGGTCTCGTCTATAAAATCTCTAGGAATTATAAACTCTAACTCTAAGGTACTCTTTGGATGGTTTAGCCTACAACTACTCTAGGTGTTATAGTCTAAGGTTCACAAAGATTAATCAAGCATTACTACACAACGAATGACCTATCGTATTACTAGATCATTAACAATAAAGATAAGAGACAACCAATCAATATTCAATAATTAAGTTTCATATTCCCTAAGCAAACACACAAGTAAATTAGCCGGACATGGAGAACATGCAAGCATACACACAAATAATTGAAGACATAATTGAATTAATAAAGTAAAGTACTTATCTTGGTGTAAGATAGGGTTTGGAACCCTAAAATACTATACAAGACAACCTTGGTTCAGTTTAGGTTTTACTCCAAAAGACTACACACTAAAACCGAAAAATTGGATTCTATATAAGATTACAATCGCGACGGCGTCACCTTTGAATTGTGACGCGTCGGGTCGCCGTCATTAGGGTTTCGTCTTGGCCACGTTAGTCTTGACGGCGCCACGTTATGCTTGTAATGCCGTCCCCATCGATCTCGACGCCGTCTCGGATCAAATCTAGGCCGCCCGAGTTGCGACGACCTACTCTTTTAAAGCCCGACACCGTCACTTGAAAATAAGCAATTTGGCTCGAGCCGTCATTAAAAGTGATACGACGGCGTCATAAATAACACCGACGCCGCCCCTTGTATTTCAAAGACTTGAGTGTCTCGATTCTTGAATTTGGCCATTTTATTCAGATATCCGCGCCTTTTCGTCCAAATAAGTGCCATTCCAAAGAATTTGCCTTCAAGAGACCTAAAAAGTGAAAAAGAATGATATTAAGTAATAACGGATACAAAAGTGATCAAATAAGGGCTTAAACGACCCTCAAAAGGTACATTTTAAAACCTTATCAAGTGTTATAATAAAAATCTTAACTTGACTATGAAAGAACTAAAAACAGGCCCACAAGATTTGAAGAAATCCCACCCAAGTAGCATGGAATAAGAAAGCATGTGTTAGAAGTTTTGAACGATTGGTTCAATTAAAAGAATGAGAAAGAGAAATGCAAAGGGTATGAATACCTTAACCTCCAATTTGTAGTGCAATGGGTCATTACCGACCTAGTTTAGGATAATGTTCTATTCCTTTACCCTCTACCAAGCATAATTAATGATTGTTTTTACTATTCCCCACCCCCTAATACCTCCACCAAGCATGCCCTTAACTTTTTCAACCAAACAACTTTAATAAAAGTAACACCCAATGTTACTCTTTAAAACCCTCCAACCAAACGCCTTTTAAATTGACCAAGAATGGTTGAATACTCAAATATGACTATAGAGAATTAAAAGGAGGTGTAAAGACCTCTCATTTTTCAAGTGATATTTTCATGTTTTTTTATTATTATTATTATTATTATTTTAATAATTTTGTTTATATCATAAAGCGTGAAACGGAAAATAAGGAATAAAAGTATAAAATTTAACAAAGTTAAAAGTATTAAACTAAGAAAAGGTACGGAAAAGAAACTGATAAAAAACTATGTTGTACTGTAAACAGAGGGTCAAAAGGGTAGAAGGTACGAAATATTCGTCCTTTTAATGGGCAGAGAGGGTACCAATAACATATCGCTAATATAGACATGGAACTTTTGTTGAGTCAACTTATGTTATTGATCTAGCCATCTATGTTTTGGAGTTGAAAATTTTAATAAAAGCTTCATTAATAAAAAAGAGTTGATATCAATATAGACATCATATTTTTTATAGACCCAATAAACCCAATTTTGACCATTTATTTTTTATTAAAATAAAAAATTAAAACTTTTCACATTTAAAAAATATATATCTTGCAAATGGTACATCGTTAAGCGACAAAAATACACCATCGCGAAAAGAATATTTTTATCTTTCAAGAGACGGGCGCTCGATATACTTTCGACTAACTTTTTCGAGTTTAGTTTTAATGTTAAAATTTGCGTCGAGAAAAATCACATGTGATTTGTATGTTATGAATGACATGTGATTTCACAAATCACATGTGATTTGTATTTTAAGAATCAAATGTGATTTCACAAACAACATATGATTTTACAAATATGATTTCATAAAGTTACATATGATTTTAAAATAACAAATCACATGTGATTTTAATAGACGTAAATGTCAACACTCACAAAAAAAAGTTCGTTGAAAGTATATAGAAGTGCCCTTTATAAAAAAATGATTTAATTCTCGTCGTGATGGTATGATTATTTTCGCGTAACGATTAACGGTTTGTTAGATATTTAATTAAAATAAAGAATAAAAGTAGGTTATTTTTATTTATTTTTTATTAAAAATTGTATTATTAGAATTGATTCATTGAATCTAGAGAGAATTTTGAGTCTACATTAAACTTTTCTTTAATCAATAATCATCTGTTTTAAATTCTCAAACAACCTAGTTCATCTTTATCACCTAATTTATTAGGAGGCGAGTTATCTTACATACTAAACTTTTTTTACATATCAAGGGATTCATCTCTACCATCCATCTAAAAAGAAATCAATGATTGAGATTAAAAGTATTTTATTATTTCACATATTTTTATAATTTAAATATCTCTTAAACCGTTAATCGTTAAGCAAAAATAATTACACCATCGAGATGAGCATTTAATTATCTTTCTATAGATGGGCACTTTGATATACTTTCAAAAAGAAAAAAATATATTTTTTCACGTTTTCATCTTTTTTTTCATTTTCTTCAAACCGAAATTTGCATGAAATATCATATATGATTTAACACTAATTTGAAGATCACATGTGATATTAGTGTTAAATCACATATGATATGTAATATCATATGTGATACTAGTGTTAAATCATATATGATAAATCACATATGATATACATATCATATATGATTTAACACTAATATCACATGTGGTATTCAAATTAGTGTTAAATCATATATGACTTTTTCATGCAAATTTCAGTAACGTAAAAAAAACGAAAAAAACTTAAAAAAAAGTGAAAAACATGAAGAAAAAAAATTTGTCGAAAATATATCAAAGTGCCTATCTATAGAAAGATAATTAAATGCTCGTCGTAATGGTATATTTTTTTACTTGACGATTAACGGTTTGAAAGATATTTATATGTGAAAAAAAGGATGAAAATAGGTTTTTTAATTGTTGGGATTAATTCCATTCATTAGATCTAATAAAAATGGAGGGTAGAGATTGATCCCTTAGTATGTAAATAAGTTTTTGTCCTCAAATGATCTTAAATCTAAGTTTAGTCTTAATAAAAAGAATCACTAAACATTCATTAAATCACTTGATTCAATTTGTTAATTTACCTTTTAATATCGATTTACGTTCATTTACGTACCAAAAATTTACACACATATTAACGGACAAATTTCAGTAACTCATTTTTAACAAACTCACGTTCATCCTTTTTTTTCTTCCAAACATTAATATTTCTTAAACCGTTAATCTTTAAGCCAAAAAAAGTACCTTCGCGACAATCATTTAATTATCTTTCTATAGATGGGCACTACAAAAAAATGTCTCACTTAAACACAAATATACCTCACAAATAAAATCACTCACACACAACAACAACAACAACACCAACCCACAACTTGGTCGCCTAACAACAAATTTCTCCTTTTTTCCAACCTAGCACGAGTCTTCCACAGGTAAGGTAATAAGGTAGCACACCTCTTGAAGGCCGTCACACACGTTTAAAGTGGCTTATAACCACCGGTCTAAGTCTGTTTATACTCTAATTTTTTATATATATACTCTAATTACTTTCTATAGTGTTTCAATTTATAACATTACAATATAGTAATCAATCCACTCGGCTAGATGACAAGGTCTAAATAATTAATACAACTTATTAGGTCTAGTTTCATGGGAATAGATCCTGTGAGTAGATAAATTGAAATTAGAAGAATGAGAATAATATTAGCCACACATTTCGAATGAAAAGGAGTGATTTAAGAGAGATGCGTCTATTGATCCTAACTTTTGATTTGATAACTTAGAGTGCGTTTGGTGTGGTAGCGGAATCGATGATGGTGTGATTTGGATTGAGAGGTGTATGAGATTGGGATATTAATTCCATTGTTCTTTCTTTTGATTTGAGCCATTTGATCAAATCCAATGACTCATATTGCCCCAACTTGAGAGGATCCCATCCCTTTGAGTATGGACAAGGATCCTTTCAAGTTGTAAGCTAACTTGACTCAAGTTAGGGCATTATGAGCCATTGGATCAAATCCAATGGCTCATATTGCCCCAACTTGAGAAGATCCCATCCCTTTGAGTATGGACAAGGATCCTCTCAAGTTTTAAGCACAACTTGACTCAAGTTGGGCATTATGAGCCATTGGATTTGATCTAATAGCTAAAATCAAAAGAACTTCTTTTGATTTAAGCCATTGGATCAAATCCAATGGCTCATATTGCCCTAACTTGAGTCAAGTAACTTGAGAGGATCCCATCCCTTTGAGTATGAACAAGGGCTCTCAAGTTGTAAGCACAACTTGACTCAAGTTGGGGCATTATGAGCCATTGGATTTGATCCAATGGCTAAAATCAAAAGAACTTCTTTTGATTTGAGCCATTGGATCAAATCCAATGGCTCAAAATTGCCCCTACTTAAGTCAAGAAACCTGAGAGGATCCCATCCCTTTGAGTATAGGTATTATATTAAGTAGGACCCATTCAAGTGCCACAATTCCATTATATTTGTGATGGAAATAATAATAAATACGGACCCCACAAAAATAGCTAACAAAAAACACCCCTTCATTTTGTTTGGATTTATGATTGTTGAAATCATAGTTTAACAAAAAAAATTTAAACCAAACACTTAATATTACTATGAATGTCATCGTTTGATTTCTATACTCTTCAAACAAACACCTCCTTAACCTAAAACTTTTATGCATGTCATTTTAGTTTTTAGCAAATGTTTCATTTTGTATTTGCTCATCTCATAACTTGTTTTATGCAATGTTTTAAAACCGAACTTGAGATCAAACCAGGTGTAGCTTCCATTCACGGTTTGACCGGAACCGTTTTTAAAACCGTCTATGAATAAGTTGTTGTCAAATTAATCTGGAGTGATAAATATAACATTTTTTTAAACTTTATATTTCATGATTGACACACTTAATCTTTCACCTACTATCTTTTTGTAGTACATGGACTTTTTGTCTCTAAAAAAAAGCATGTGTCATAGATATTGTCCTTGGTTATTTGGGATAAAATAACTCTGGTTCTTAGCTTGGGTCTTTTCGGCAGTGGTGGGTCCGCTGGTAATTAAGAGAAAGTTGGTGATGGTGTTTGGGTCGCACGTGAACTTAAGCATACTATTTGATTGTGAGTTTTCGTTTATTTGTCATGATTTTTTCCCTTTTGCTCTTAAGCATTTTGTTAAGGTAGTGGATGTCTTTATTTGTGATTGGTGTTTGTTTGGTATGAAATATATTGCCTTTCAAAAGAAAAATGACTTGTCAACTAAATGAAGAGGGTAAGAAAGAAGAAAGAGAGATTATAGCAAACCACTATATTTGCCAAGTCATTATGTGAGTATAATTTTGTAAACTCTTTGTGAATGTGACATTGCTTTTAAAAAAAATTAGACTATGATCCCTCTTCTTCTTCTTTTGTTTTTATGTCTTAGTACATTTGAATACATTCGAACGAGATCTTTGAGTGTTTGTCGAGTTATTAAGGGTTGAGGTGAATAATTAAAGGTGTTCGACGTCATTTTCGACAATATGCAGGTTTGCCGATGGATATTTTCGGTTTTCCAGTTCTTGTTTTAACCGGTTCAACTATGTGTGGTTTACCCGGCTATTAAAAGCAGACCGACCCACCAGTTTCCGGTTAAACCGGCCAATACGGACCGGTTTTCAAAACCTTGGTTTTATGTTTGTATACCCACTGTAAATCAGTTTTTAAGGGCGTGTTTGGTTTGCTACATGGAATCACCATGGAAATGGTTTTAATTAAAAGGTAGTACGATACTAATATGAATTCGATTGATTATGTTTGATGTAATTTGAAATATATTGTATCACATTTAAGTTGGCCTCACAAGCCAATAAAAAAGTTAAAAAAAATAATTTACAAATATCATTGACAATGATAAATGCAAGTCTTTTTTTTGAATAAAGGATACAATTTTTATGAATAAGATGGGCCATAAGGGAATACTTTCCACGTACCTACCTATCTTGACTAGAATAACAAAAACTCCATATATGAGTATTGTCAATCCCATTTATATATAGCAAACATATTTCTTGTATGGCTATTATTCTAAAGTATTACAAGAATTAGATCCGTGGGACAAATGACCAGTTTAAATAATGTAAGTCAAAATGTTCAAAATTTCTAACTTTGTCCAATCTTTTGCATAGCATTAAGAATGTAAAACAATCTGACTTAAAAAATAGTTTCCTTCTTTTTCCTCCAACTCTCCCTTTCTATCATTTCATCACTCCCACCACCACACCACCTAGTGACAGCCACCATCAATGTTTTGAAAACCGGGTTTATAATCGACCCGGTCGAGTCACCTGTTACCGGGTCAACGGTTCGACCGCCGGGTCAACCCGGTTTTCCATTAAAAAATATAAATATAATAATAACCGGGTCAACCGGTTCGACCGCCGGCTCAACCCGATTTTTAGAAAAAAATTTTGAAAAAAACCAAACCCGGCCGGGTTTCGAGAACCGGGTTGACCCGGGTCACTCAAAACCCGGCAGGTCTAACCGGTTAACCCGGTTTTAGAAACCCGGGTTATTTTGACCCGTTTTCTTTCCCGGAACCGGTCCAACCGGTTAACCGGGTCGGGTCAACCCGTGTTTCAAAACATTGGCCACCATAAAAAATATTCACATGCATTGAACAAAACCCTAAATTAAGATCAAATCCGACTTAAAACACAAAAACAAAATCAAAATTAACATCCTATATCGAAGCTTAAATCGAAACCCCAAAAGTTTTAGTCACCACCATCATCACAAAAAATAGCTGACTTTTGCGACTAAAAGTGGTCGTGGTTAAAGGTTTTACTTAGTCGTGGTTAAAGGTTCGTCATCACAAAAAATAGACAACCGTGACCCTGATGAAAGTTCACAAGGAAAGAAACCGAAAACGGTCGCCGGTTCTTCATCACAGCAAAAGAATATTCCTTCCACAACAACCACCTCCAACGTACCTCCTAAAGATTCAGGTTCAGGTCCAACAACATCAAAATTCTACGAACCTTTTCAGTATACCAAGGAAGAGCATCATCCTAACCACAACTACTCAGAAGAAATCATCACCCCCAAAACCAAAAGCAAAAGAACAAGCAAGAGCAAAGAGACTAATGTTGTCTCTTGGATTGATAATAATTCCACGGCTGAGTATGAATGGTTTGACAATATGGTCAATGCTCAACCTCCTCTGGCTGTGGACGAAGAACCAGTAGATGGACGTAAAGTGTTGTTTGCTCAAGTATTCAAGCGCAATCTCAAGATTAAAAAGTTTACAAAAGGGGAGCTCAGAAGGATGAAGAATGATGCCTTCAACTTGTTGAAAGACAGATCGGGAAGTGCGGCAGAGCTTGAGTATCATCTGGAGAACATCGCACGTGCTATGTCTAATGATATCAGTTGGTTGAATTCCGAATTCAACGTGGATCAACAAACACTGTACTACACCGATTGGACTAAACCACTTCCCGTAGTTGGCAAAAAGGATCAATCAAAGGTTCCATACCGCTTCTTCTTCAACAACGATCTAGAATTTCTTCAACATGGACACGAGACTGAACGCAAATATGCTACATCTCGACACTTATTCCAAATTGCAAGGTACTCACAATATCCATTGAAGAATCACACACATTTGTTCGTGAGCAAGTTAGTTTCTTAGAACAAAGTTGCTCACCGATTCATCATCGGCCGTAATGTCGAAGACTATATTACCAAGAAAGCTCGTAGAAAAATCAAAAGCGTGGTTAAGAGTGATCTCGAATTGTTGTCATCACACGATAGAAGCGAAGGAAAGTTTGACTATATATTTCGGAGAAGATAGTGGTCAAGAGACAAGATGAAGTAGAATACTAATTTTCGTGGCCGATTTCTCGGAACTCGTTAAACGACATCGAAGACATGTTTTAATCAAAGTTCAAGGAAGGATGCGACATTTCTCGACTCATCTCCAGATGCTTTTGTCACCGCTTCTTCTCTACATCCGCAGATCATCATTCGTGAGCGAGTTGAGGATCTTCAACCGGGAGTCGAAGCTACCGAAGAAACTTAACCTCACAAAACCGAGACTTCACTTCCCATAAATCAATCAAGAACCACAGACACATCAAGAGGAAACGGCCTTCGGATTCATCTACAAAAGTGACAATCATATCAACTATTTTATGGGATTTGAAGAAACACACAAGTTCGTGATGCTACATTGAAGAAAGTTCGAGATGGATTGGACCTTCGTCTCAAAGATCAAGTGTTGTTTCTCACAAAAGAAGAAGTGGAATGCCGCTAATTCTCGGGTGTTCGAACTTCGTCAACAAGATTGACCGTACCCTCAAACACAAAGATCAAATCGCAGATTAGAGAGCTACGTGGGAGGAAGACCAAAGTTTCCTTTGATAATTTCAAACGTATAAAATGACTTTGGTGCTGGTATTCGATTTTGATAGAATTTGTTATACTTTAATTTGACTATATTTGTTAATATATTATGGTTTGTGCACAAATAACAGTGTACAACCCGTTCTTGTAAAGAAAGGACTCTGTGGTACG
The DNA here is from genome assembly GCA_022545495.1 of Chrysanthemum lavandulifolium. NCBI lineage: Eukaryota > Viridiplantae > Streptophyta > Magnoliopsida > Asterales > Asteraceae > Chrysanthemum > Chrysanthemum lavandulifolium. The sequence continues at coordinate 246,068,227 of CM040245.1, read as the reverse complement.
CTTCAGTGCCACAATCCTAATATAAGGAGCGAAAGCTTCTTACTTTTGAGTAGAATTAATCAAATTTTCAGTTTTTCATAACTCTGCTCAAAAGAACAAGTATTCCCTCTCGGTATTTAAAAGCATCAAAAGTCATCATCATTTGTTGAGGGGAGTATTTGAAAAACATCTTTGTCCAAAACGGAAAAGTTCTTTTTGAATGTAACCATAATTAGAGAATCTTATTTAAGAATGATATGTAATTCTTTAAGTTAAGCTCGTCAACCCCTTACATTAGCTAATATAAAATATAGTATTGAAGATAGGTTTGAGAAAGACGTAAATGCTAGTTACTAGAGGTGGAAGGTTCAACCCACTTACAAATAATAGCTGAAATGGGTTAAAGGGGTCAAAACTCTTAGAGAACGTATTGTTAATGCATTTAATCAATGATCTACATTCTTATTGTTATGATATTAGATTAATTATAAACAAGTATTGTGGTCACTTAACCACATGAATATGAAATTCTCGAACAGCGACTTACAAATTGAAGTTGGAAAACTCATCAGCATTAGAAGCTGTGATTTTCAATTTATATGAACAAAGACTTGCCAAAAAGGCATTCCATTAGTACCGTCAGTATTTTGTTTTATATTTTGATTTGCTAATGATGATTTGCAAATATGATGAAGATGAATGTTTTTTATGAGAGAGAGAGAAAGTGAGTGAGTGAGAGAGAGTGAACGAGCATGGTAAGTGAGAGGTCTGGCAAATCTACCCCTATATTTAATTAAATGGGACTGATGATAAAGAGATCCAACGATCAGATCAAACTGAGATCAATGGCTAGGATTGAGTGGTTTGTTCTTTGATTATTGTTTGTTTTGTATTGAACTTTCCTCATGATAATAATAGTAGAGGTTTGTTGAATAATTTGTACTGTTGATAAATTGGATACTACAAATTCACAAGTAGTAAGTCGGAAATTTAGTCCTTAATTTGTCGTGGCTAAAGGTATAATATTATTTGAGATATTCATTTAGAAATGTATTTTACTTGTCACATGTTTCATTTTTGTGTAGTGAATAAATTTTTTTGTAAGTTGAAGTAATAGACTATGGAAATTTGTCACTTTGATGTAGAATGTTACTTGACTAGTAGATACCCAATTTTATCTTGTATTTTACGTATCTTTTTTCCATTTTTTATATTGGTATGTCATTTTTAAACCATCATATCACCATCGATGGCTACCCTCATTGCCAAACACCAACCTTCTTCTTCCTCCAACTCTCCCTTTCCATCATTCCATTACCCCCACCGCCACATCACCTAGTGACAACCACCATAAAAAATATTCACATGCATTGAACAAAACCCTAAATTAAGATCAAACCAATTAAAACACAAAATAAAAATCAAAATTAACATCCTAGATCGAAGCTTAAATCGAAACCCAAAAGTTTTAGTCACGACCTTTGCCACAAAAATAGCTGACTTTTGTGACTAAAAGTGGCCGTGGCTAAAGATTTTACTTAGTCGTGGTTAAAGGTCTTTAGCTACGAGGTTTTAGTCATGACTTTTCACCATGACAAATCGTGGAAAAAGGTTTTAGCCATGACTTTTGGTGGCTAAAGGGCGATTCTTGTAGTGAAGTGATACATTAAATTGAGTATATAAACCACAATATTGTCTTAAATTTATTATCTTTTAGTTGGTTTCATAGTTACAAAGAAACTCACAAAATTAGAAGTATGATTACCATTTTGATCTCAACGAAATTTGATTAAAAGTTGGATGAGAAAATAGTAGCAACAATACCAACATACATAACCATGTCGAAGAAACTTTAAAAATCTCTTACTATCAAACATGAAACCAAAAAGCACGCAAAACTAATTAAAGTTATTAAACCAAACAAAACTATCGTAAGAATAACAAAATATAGGACTTTCAAACTTGTATATTCTTCAGATTCTCTCAAAGGAACATAACACAATACGGACCCACACTTGAAAAGACATAAATTATTTAAGGTTAACAATATTTGTTACTTTGTATTTGTTTAATTATGTTTGAGTAAACAAAATTGAAAGAGATTGAGGTTGTGTTTCTTTTTTTCTATATGGGAAAGGATAGTGCAAACTATAGTATTAATTTTTTAAATGGGACCCACAGTTTCTCTTAGTTGGTCTAGATTCACAAGGCAAAATTTATAATGCTATCCTCATTAAGTGGCTTAAATAGAGGTGGGTCACAGATAAGCCCCACACTTCTCTTAGCTAAAAAAAAAAAAAAAAAAAAAAAAAACCGTCCCATAAATCTAACAACTAATTCATATGTAAACTAAATCATAGATTATGTGCATGTTATGAATTCAGTAACCACCATTACACTCAACAAAATGCCTATAGTTGGGACACCTCTTCCACCCTTTACTCTCACAAACAACACCAAAAGTGACATCATTCTCATCTCTCGTCTCGTGGCCATCTTCACAAGAAAACATGCATGCCAAGTCTGCCTTACACTTGAAACAAAACAGTTTCTTACAATAAGGACACTCACATCTATTCATCTATGTGTATCATTACACTCGTTCAAAATCAATCCCGAACACTCGATGTGAGGACAATAAACCCTGTCAACACCTAACACTGTTGATTCACATAACACATCACACCATTTATTAAAAATTTGGGGTGTTAATTTGGGGCGGCATGATAAGGGGTCAAGAGAATGATCGCATGTGGTAGCGGGACATTTGATATCTGAAACATTGTCTTAGAGTTTCAGTTAAATATATTTGATCACACAATCTGTGCAAAACGGGTAAATGCATCTATTACTATTCTTAAATTTACCGTTGGGGAGCATTACGGGTTCGATGCAAATCTCGCAAGTGAACGTTGTTTCTTCTTCTAGATGTTGTTCGCTTTGATCCTAACTAGGGTTTTGTGATTGGGTTGTTCGAATTACCCTTTAGAAAACAACTAATGTGGCAATATGAGTTGGATTAGTACATGTAATTCAACCTAATCGACTAGGGTCGAGCATCGATCTAAACCGACCGAATAGACAAAACCAAAATCCAAAATCGTAAAAACCTAAACCATAACCGAACCGAATATGGTCGGTTTGGTTCGGTTCGATTTAGATGTGTTTATGTGTGTTTTTATCGGTTTGGGTCAAACAGAACCGAACCGACCCGAAAATGAAAATCGTGCAGAACCTAAACCGAACTAAAGAGTTGTCGGGTCGCTTTTGTCAGTCCGATTCTATTTTGAACCTTCCATGCTCAACCTTATAACCTACATACACATATTTGTAGGATTTGTGTTAAAATTTAATAAATGATAGATACATTATATTTTGTCGCTTAAAAAAGTATGACTCGTTTGACATGTTATCACAAAACATTGGTTGAAATTTGACATGTAGCTTAATCCAATAGATTGCATATCATCTAAACCCGAGGGACCAAAAATGCAAATAAATTGACTTTTGGAGTCAACCCCAGTTGCCTTTTATTCTTTGTAACTACATTTCATCTTCTATTTTGATTGTTGTCATTCATACTAACACTTCACTCTCAAAGACTTTTTCATCCATTAGTAAACTGTAAGTCTTCTACTTTATACTCTAATTACTTTTAATATTGTCTCACTTTATTACATTACAATATAATTATCGATCCAATGGGCTATATGGCAAGGTCTAAGCAACTGCACATCTAAATCTTTAATTTAATAACCCAAAACTTTATGCAATTCCAAATTTTGACCTGATCGAGGAAAAATAGTGTCCAAATTGCAATTAGTTATCTTCTTTGTAATTAACATATACTTTACGCTTTCAAAAGACAAAAAGAATAGTATCCACATTACTTTGGTAAACTCTAATTTGTATATTCCAATTACTTCCCTCCATGGGCTAGATAATTAACATATACTTTACGTTTACAAAAGACAAAAAGAATAGTATCCACATTACTTTGGTAAACTGTAATTTGTATATTCCAAATACTTCCCTCCATGGGCTAGATAACAAGGTCTAAATAAATAAATACCTTATTAATAAACCCAAAACTTTATAGAATTCCAAATTACATTTTATGAAATGCAATCCTACAAGCTTCTTTTTGCAAACTCACTTGCCTTTATTTTTTAAGTCTTTTTAACTTTGAGCTTCCACAAAAAAATAAACTGCAAGTCATTTTACTTTTTATGTTTGCCCATTATCTTATTAACTTATCATCCAATGGGCCAAATGACCAGGTTTAAATAACCAAATAACTTTGGACCGTTTGGTTTGTAGATAGGTAGAAGATTTGGATTTGGATTTTGATTTTGTATAAGTTTTGAATTAAATGAGAAAAAAGAAAAATAAATGATTGATATATTATTTTATAAATAAAACAAAGATTTTTTTAATTATTTTTTGTAATTAAAAAATAAAAAATAATAATATGTGTGGTTAGAACAAGCTAGAGATAAAACATGTTAGTGAATTCTTTTCAAAAGCCACCTATGGTTAGTGTAACGCATCTATCATTCAAATCATGTGTCAGAAAAAAGAAAATTTATACCAAACGGGTACTTATACTTGTGATAGGTCTAAATGTTAAATTAACTATGTTCGGAAATTAATAAGGCATAGGATTTTATATGAGAACTGATATAGGTTAAAGTGGACATAAAACACTTGGCAAGATCCCGACGGCCGCAGCATGTGGACCCGCTTATTTTACAACCCGTCGTAATCTTGCCAAGTGTTTTAGGTCCACTTTAGTCCAAGTTTTAGGCCTATGTATCATTTCTCTTTATATATCGTAAGGTATCACTGTATCCATATTTCTAACTTTGTCCGACTTTTGATGTACCATGAAGAATATAAAATAATTTGATTAAGATTGTAACATTTTATCTCCACAAAACATTTTAAAATTGGATAAACACCATTTATCAACCATCTATTTTTTCCCATGTCTCATTATTCATACCGATCCCACAAAAAACTCATTATGCACTACCTAAATTTACACCGTTGGTCCTTATGATTGCACCGTTGGTCCTAACACCTCCATTATATGTAACGGTCGTTACTTTTATTCGTTAAGTGTGACAATAGACACTTTTACGCATGGTTGCACGTGCAAACCCTGTGTAAAAATTTTGTAGTGTAAAAAAATTTGTGATTTCTCAAATCGAACTAAAAATAGACTACAAATTTATGTTTGCATACCCTCTAAAATACATGAAAATTACGAGTGGATACCTAAATCTAAGTCACCATTGCTTGAAAGAAAAAAAGAGAAAAAAAATACAGTAAACACTGTGATTTTGAAGCAGAGGTGCAGACGAATGTGTTGAAAAAGAAGGAGGCAAATAGACATTGAGATCTAAATGGTCAATGTGTTTTTTACTTGGCCTAGTTGTGTTGTAAAGTTTGTCCAACCATTGAGGCCCAACTAACTAATATTAGATTATTAGTAAAAGTTTACAACCTACATATAGAGGCCTCACTTTAGTTTTTTCGTATTTATAGTTGTTAATGATTATTTGTCTTTGAATTAATTAAAATGATTAGAAGTTAAAAATAATGGTTATAGGTAATCACAAGATATGAAAATATGGTTTAACCTTTTAAGCTATTTGGTTAACAATTAAACCAAATCAAATTTAATTAGATACTCGAAACTTACTTCCAATTCAATCTTGCATAGACCAAACTTCACAAGCCAAATCATCATTAATAACTTAGGACCCATAAACAAAATTATCGTGCATAATCCAAATCCAGGAAAACCCGACCCGAAAAAAACCCGACCCAAAAGCAAAATTTTTAATAGCTCTCATAAAAATCGTGCATACCTTATTCGGGAATCCTTGATCCGCCACTGGTTAGGACCAACGGTGCAACCATGAGGACCAACGGTGCAATCATAAGGACCAACAGTGTAATTTTAAGTAGTGCATAATGAGTTTTTCGTGGGTTAAGTATGCATAATGTGACATGAGAACAAGTAGATGGTTCCTAAATGGTGTTTACCCTTTAAAATTTTAAAAACGTGTCTATCCTTTCGACGTTGTTGTAGTCCAATATTTTATATTGTTTCGATTTTAATTTGTGTAGCTATCATTTTTAAGACACAACGTATGAACCCGAGTCACATATTTAGTAACGGGATTTTTTTATGACTTGCAATCATACAAGCTTCTTTATTCCAAGTTATAAATATCTGTTTTAGGGCAAATAAAAATCTTTGTCATGGATACTTTGTACTATTATTGATAATGCCTACTCTGTCTAATGATCTTTACTTCTGAATGCAGCTCAATCTCATTATTGATAATGGCTAATCGTCCATCCTCATCGGTGGAAATATGATGTCTTTGTAAGTTTTAGAGGGAAGATATCATAAAAACTTCATGGATCATATGTTCAATGATTTCAAGCAAAAGGAATTCATGCTTTTAGAGATGATAGAGAATTGCCTAAAGGAGAAGAGACATCTCCTAATCTCTACAAAGCCATTGAAGAATCGAGGTTTTGATTGTTATCTTCTCCAAAATTACGCTTCTTCATCATGGTGTTTGAGGAACTTGTCAAAATACTCGAGTGCAAGCAAATGGGAGAGCCTAAACACGAGGTTCAAATCATCTTTTATGATGTTAAACCTAACGTGGTGAGGAATCAAACTGATAGCTATGCTGAAGCGTTCGCCAAACATCAAGTTTCAAATAGACCAGAGATCGACAACTGGAAGGAAGCTTTATCCATGGCGGCTAACTTATCTGGATGGGATCTCGAGGACATGGCAAATGGGTAAAGTTCTTGTTTTGGTGTATTAGTCTTGTAGACTAAAGCTTAATACTATGTAGTTTCTCTTACTTATTGTGTCTTTGTGGTTAACAGGTTTGAGTCCAAGTTCATCGATTCCATTTCCAGAGAAATTCTCAAAAACTTATGTGACGGACCCTTACATGTTGGTGAGAACCTTGTTGGCATCGATTTCCATTTCGACAAATTAAACTTGTCACACTTCGTTGGGTCATATAAGGTTAACATGATTGGAATATGTGGTATGAGCGGAATAGGAAAGACGACCCTTGCCAAAGCTATTTATAACTTGATGTATGTCCACTTCGAAGGAAGTTGCTTTTGTGAAGATGTCAAAGAAGTCGAAGAAAAACAAGGCCTAACTCAAGTCCAGATGCAAATGATTGGTAAGATTCTGAAAACAGATGATCTGAAGATATCAAGTGTTGGAGAAGGTTCTATGGTAATAAAGCAAAGGATGGCATGTAAGCGGATGCTGCTTGTTTTGGATGATGTGAATAAGGCAAAGCAGTTAGAAGCACTAGCAGGTTCACCTGATTGGTTTTTCCGTGGAAGTCTTATTATTTTCACTGGTCAAGACAAACACTTGCTAGGATCTCATGGAGTGGATAGAATCTATGAAATGGAGTCTTTACATTATTATGAAGCTCTTGAGCTCTTTAGTTTGAATGCATTTGGTGAAAGGCGTCCTACAGAAGATTTTGTAGAATTTGCTTCCCAGATTGTCAAATATTTGCATGGTCACCCTTTGGCTCTCAAAGTTATTGGTCGATCATTGAATAAAAAATATGTAGAGTTTTGGGAAGGCGAACTGAAAATACGCCAAACATATCCTAGTCCAGATATACAACAAAAACTTCTACCAAGTTTTGATGGGTTGGCATATGATGAGAAAAGAATGTTTCTTGATATTGCATGTGCCTTCATCGGGGAAAAAAAAGATTTTGCTGCAAGTGTACTAGACAGCAGAAACTGTTCTGCAAATGTTATTGAAGTTTTGGTTGATAAATTCTTGATAACAGTATCTCCAAGTAATATATATATGTCTCTTCAAATGCATGAATTGATTCAATGCATGGCAAGGGAAATTATACGCAAAGAATTCAGCATGCCTGGGAATCACAGCAGAAGATTGTGGATTTCATCAGAGGATGATATACTGAATGTAAACAAGGTATTAAGTGGCATATGATTCCTTTTTCAAAATAAACATTACATTTGAGTATATGCAATTGCCTTTATTTTTATTTATTTTTTTAATAAAAGCGAGTACATTCTGTTATTTGTATCTAGGTAGCAGAAGAAGTTGAAGTTCTAGTCCTTTTGCTAAAGAAAAACTGTCAAAATATTCCCATAGATGGACAAGCTCTTACACGTATGAAAAACCTGCGGATACTAAAATATGCTTTCCGAAAGTCGAAGGACGTTGGCAGCCATTTGCAGTAAACTTTTCAGGAAGACTGGATTTGTTGTCCAATAAATTAAGGTTGCTTTATTGGCATGGATTGCCTTTAGAGTCCTTACCTTCAGATTTTTATCCGAAAACATTGTTGCCATCGACTTGTCTTACAGCCACATAAAACAACTTTGGACAACACCAAAGGTATTTACTTGTTCATACATGTGTTCGTGTTCGACACTTAGAGATATAAGAACTAATAATTTTTCTATTGATGCAGTGCTTAAGATTTAAGAAGGTTGAAAGTAATGAAGCTAAAGCACTGTTGTAACCTAACAACCACCCCGACTTCTCAGAGATTACAAGTCTTGAAGAGCTAGATCTTGAAGGTTGTGTGAATTTGGTTATAGTTCATCCATCAATTGGAATGCTCAAGAGACTTATTGTCTTAAATATGAGAGACTGCAGACGGGCTGCGAGTTTTCCTAGCAAAGTGGAAACGGATTCTCTTCAGGTTTTGAATCGCTCAGATGCTTAAATGGCAGCCTGAAGCCTTTTGGTCTAGATGCTGGACTTAAATCTCTGGTCATATTGAACCAACAACATCCCCAAAGATCAGTTTGATTGGGAGGTTTACATATGTTGAAGTCCCTGAATTTAAGCTACTGCAATTTAGTACAAGTGCCCGAGAGCATTGGAGGCTTATCATGTCTAGAGGATCTAAACTTAAAAGGAACAATTTTACTAGCTTGCCTGGAAGTTTCAATCAACTATCTAGTCTTGGATGGCTTTATGTTAATGGATGCAAGAAGCTGGAAGTGTTGCCCGAACTTCCACATTGCCTAGATTATCTTGGTGCATCTGATTGCACCTCCTTATGTTCAATTAAGGGATCAAACCCAATCATGAGCGGAAGGATTACTTGTCTCAACAATTGTCCAAAATTGTTTGAGAATCTTGCCATTGATAGCGAGGTGTCGATATCGGAGACTGAGTGTCGCGACTCGTCTGTAACTTCCCAAGGCTCTACAAACCGGTTTTCTTCTTTCCTTCGTTATGCGCATAACAGATGTGGATTATTCCGTTTGTCCGGAAGTTCCATTAAGAATATGGATATATATTATCATGGAAATAGCATTCCAAATTGGTTTACAAATAAAAGTATGGGAAATCAAGTAAAGGTCGAATTGCCATTAGATTGGAGCTTCAGTAAGTTAAGGGGATATGGAATTTGTGCTGTTTTTAAGAGAAAAAAACCTTCCACATATTTTGATGGAGCTTATTTGGAAAGATGCATGCCATACTACTATTGGGAATATTTTGTGGGTAAGCCAATAAGAATCGATGAGTCAAATATGATATGGTTGCATTATACGACAAGTGAAATAAAGTGGTGGAAAGAAGCAAAGAATTTTGTAACATTTTGTTTTAAGAGAATGAAGAAATTGAAGTGAAGGAGTGTGGTGTAAGACTTGTTTGTGATGAAGATTTAGATGAAGAAGAGACGTGAGTATGTTCAAGACCTCCCAACTCTATCGAGCATGGTGGGGCCTTGTGCCAGTTTGGTAGATTGGTAGTCCAAAAGAAAACTTCTATTATAATAGTAATAATTTATAGATTGTAACTTTTATTTGGTCGTTTTATTCAATGATCTTTGATAAATCCATGCCTTTGGTTTAGATAAAGAGCTTTGTAGGAGACATCCACCATGTGTTTGATGAAATGCATGAATAGAAATCATTTACTACTTTTTTGTAGTATATTCAATGTTTTGTGTAGGAGACACCCACCGGTGTTTGATTAAATGTATATGTGTAGCTATTACTCTTCAGCTTGTTTGTATAGTTTTTTGGATTTCACTGATTAAGAATAGATTGTTGTCTTTTGAAGTTGCGATGTGTACAGTAAGATAAGAAACTTTGCTGCGGTTTATGTCTTTGTAAAATAATATCATAGCAATTAGATGACGCTATCATGTTAAAGCAATGACATCTTTGTCGGAAAACTTGACATATGTTTTGATTGCCGAAAACATTCTTCTTGATGCTTACATTATGCATCTCTTCTTTGTTGCACGTATAGCTGAAGCTTAGTTCTTTGAGGTACCTACCCAACATGCAAGATGCTACGTGTTTTGACACATCACATACGGGTCAGATTTCAACCCGTTTCCCAAAGATGCGTCTTTTACCATTTACGTGATTACACATTCAAGAGGGGCACATTGGTTCAAAAGGATTACTCCTCACCAATATACTAGCATAGAAGAGTATTAATCACCTCTTGAATTCCAAGATTGCCTTTCCCTTATCTTTGATCCACACCTTCTTTGTACCTGGGACAATCTGGACAAACAGAGCTCTTGTCTAACACCAAACTCATTACCCACACCCAGGTTGTCAATAGCTTGTTCCTCCACTCCACTCCACCTCACAGGTTCTGGTCCAGTTCTTTTTACTGTTGAGAATACACTCAGCAGTGAAAACAGCAGCTGCGGCTAATGATCAGTTCTTTGAGGTAGCTGCCGACATGTGTTTCGACCCATTTACATACGGGTCAGATTTCAACCCGTTTTCCAAAAACACATCTTTCGCTATATGCATGATTACACATTCAAGAGAGGCATGGAAGCGGTATTGACATGGATTCAAAAGATTAGTCATCGCTATGTACTATATATTCCAAGATTGCCTTTCCCTTATCCTTGGACTCCACCTACTTTGTACCTGGGACAAACACATATACATAAACATAAATAAAGTTCTTGTAATCTAACACCAATTGATTCTCACCATGCCCTGCATCAGGCTGTCAATATCACCCAGGTGGTTTCCTTGAGACGATATGGATATAATTGTACTTTCTACTAGTCCAACTGAATACCTGTATAGGTGGTGCTTCTTGTTATACCACAACTATGGTATTCTTTTATCATTTTGACAGTGTGTTTCTTTAATTGACCCATATTAAAATGAGCTTTTCATTACCACACAGAGGTGTATGTTGAAATGTATATCAGTAGAACTTATTGACTATTTTATTGGCAAACTGTTTAGCAGCTATTACTTGTCAACTTGTTTAAATTTGCTACCTGCCGATGTGTAAGTGCAGTTAAGAACATTGTGTTTTGTTTTGAATTTGCTGCAGTGTGCATCTCTGGAAAAGATTATCGACCATGCTTGTCGAGACTAAGTTCTGGTTTGCCAGTTGAGGTATAGTTTACTCATCATATGTATATGGCCCAGTTTTGTATGCAGCTCTTCATCAACCTTACGTTTTTGAGTTTTTATAACTAGCTAGCTGGGAAAATTGCCAGGGCTAGATATGGCTGACTGTTATTAATATGCATTTTACAAGAGACAATGTGAGAGCACCCTCGAAAAAAAAATGCTAGTTGAAAAACAATTGATCACTAGAGTGTCAAGAGGCTCAAGGAAGCTAAGAGTGTGGTTGCATTTGGAGACAAATTTTGTTACAAAATTTAAGATTCTTGACCCTGCTGGTCTTTACTTTCTTCTATATTTATTTTTAGGCCCGTCCACCAAAGATGATCAAATTGTAGCACGCTACGCTTATTGAACATACTTTCACTTTCACTAATTGATGTTATTTAGTGAAGTTTCATTTTAACCCGTAATTTTAGGTAACATAGGAGGAAATTGATATCTGAATTGAATCGATTAACTCGACAGGATGTAATTAACAGAAAATTTACAAGAGAGTAGACTTTTGTAGATTGACATCATCATGTGGTCCAGTCTAAGACTATTGATGGTCAAAATAAATTTGTTAGATTGTTTTTAAATATGTTTTCTATTTTGATATATTTATTTCTCTCTCTTTTTTTTCCTTTATATTTTGTGGTCATTGATTAGTTGAACAGAAACTAATTCAAAAGATACTTGAATTCAAAGTGGATTTATGATATCGGAATTCTAATGCGAGTTGACAGATGTCGAAATAATAATTTGATTTCAAATTTGATAGAGTTATCAGCATAATATACAATCAAAGTTTAAACATTACATCCAATGATATACGATTATAAGGCTACTATCAATTTGATCAAAAGTTTAAACATTCCCAGAAAAGTTAATTTATCAATCTGTATAATCTACAATCAAAGACAATATTAATCAGTAACGCGCTCAAGTTTTGGTTACCATTGATAGTCTAATATCAATTTGATCTACTGTCACTTTCTAATATAAAGTTGGAGAAAGCAAATCTTGCAAGTTATTAAAAACAATATTAGGACCACTTGTTAATACAATATTGAGCTTCACAGAAAGTGTTGGCAACCCCATTGTATCATGACGCATCAATTAACGTAGTTTCTCTTGTGCTAACATCACCACCAATCCGCACCTTTGTTTGTGCGTTGAATTATGTCTTGAGGGAATGTTTGACAATCCATTTCGAGATATTCGCATACTTACCAATAGATTATAATGAATTTTCCCACTAATTCACGAACCACAACATATGTTCTTACATATATAGCGATAAACTGAGTACAAGCTAAGTCAGCATTTACTCCAATCTAAATCAGCAAAACCTTGTCACCTGTTGAAGCTCAAAACCGAAACTTCATGAAACTTGTGGCAAAAGAAAACCAATTTTAAGTGCCCAAGTAATCTTGACCCGTAAAAATTAAAAACCTTGAAATTTGTAATCTATATAACGATAGCCAAACAACTGATTAAGGAAGTTTATCAAGTGAAGTTTCGTGTATTCGAACTGGTAATTTAACAAGAAAATTCTAGCAACGAAATTGATATTTCATTTGACTAACTGTAAAAAGACTCTCATTGGTGGATGTAAATTTGAGCATTTGTTTTATTTATGGCTTTAACTGAAAACATGTTGGAAAATTGGTTTTGCAAAATGAGTTTTGCAAATTTTGGACACTATTTAATATATGTATACGTTATATATATTTATGTTTCTTAGTAGCTTATGTTCTCCTCGACGAGAGCTTATAACGAGCTAAAGTATGTCCAAAATGGAGTTGAAATGAATGAGATATCGTGTCTCAAAGTGAGGCACTTGAAACATAAAAACTTGGAAAATGGAGAATCCCACACGCCCAAAACAAGAAGTGGAAGCTTGTTTATAAGGAAATTGTAGTTTTGGCTATCAAATTCCTTTAGGTTGGTTATGCTCCCACTCCTACGCGCTGCTGCAGGGGGTGCGAAATGGGATTTCCGGGTCAAAATGAGTTCAAGCTTCGAACTCATGCGAGCCTGCTGACTGCGGACACGAATGCACTCAAGCCTCGACACGTGCATATCTTTTCTTTGCGGTTTGTGTTTTTTTTCCGAATTTTCGTAAATCTATTTTAGGAATAGATTTAAACTTATCAAGTAAGTTTACTGTAATCGGTTTATGTTTTTAAATGATATGCAACCGCTTTTAAGTATTAAAGATTTGCGAATCATATTGATAATAATGATTTTCGCTTATATGGTCGCAATATTTTCTTGGAGGAAAAGTTGAGTCTTCAATATAAATAAAGCCATAGGTCTTATTCGCTTTACATTCGTAAAAACGTAGCTCCTTGCCATACGAGTTCCGGCAATCTTTGATCGAAGCACACAAAGCACATGTGTTTCCAACGATCTTTCGAGCAAGTTTGTCGTCCGATCAGGTAATGATTAGAACGTTGTACCGGAAAAGCATTTGCGAACTGTTTTAAGGGAATCGTGTTAAACACGAGCCTCGCTCACGACCTTTTGCTTTTCTTTAATTAACGCTACTAGTGTCTGCTTCTTCTTCTACACCTTTATGTCTCGCGTTTATTTCATTTTTTTTACTGTTATTTATTATTGTAATCTGATTTATTATTATAATAAAAAGTGTACACAGTTTCCCACAAAACAAACCTATTAAAATAAGGCAGATGAGTAAATAGACATGATTAGAAGAAGCTAATTTGAGATAGCTAATCTTTATAAGAAATGATATTTATTTGTAAATGATTAGATAAAAGTAGCAAACGACGAAGACTTGGGTCAATTTCATTTCTCATTCCCTCCATTAACGTAAAAGATTATATAATGCAAAAAGTAATGCAAACTATTCTATCCACTAGCAGATGATATATGTATAATGGATCGCGATGAAGACTTTGTCTTTTTCTTTTCTACGGCTGGCATTTGTTAATAATGAGACTAAAGATTATGCAAAGCCAAGAAAATACAAACTCATATATAATTCACCTGTTTCTTCTTGTTTTCTTATTCAAAATTTCATCTTTAATCCTTAGGTCTCCAAAAGAATACAATGTTACCCCTCAACTTTGTCATCAAACGAAACAAATCTCGTGTAGCCCGTTATTGCATCATTCAAGCTAAAAAAATTCTGTTTATTTATTTTATTTTTTTTTTGGAACGGAAATTTATTAAACTAGCAAGGAGCTAGATCAAACAGAAATGAGGTAAGGGTTCTTAAGCCAATCGTCCCATTTGAACGACGCTTTACATCTATACTTACACCAATTAAACGACAAAGAAACTAGATTATCAAAAATTAACGCCTTGTTGGGAATCTTGTTGTCGAACAGGAGTTTATTTCGGAAATTCCAAATAGACCACCATAACCCAAAGAAGACTCCTTCCATCATACTTTTAAGCTTATTGGGCAGCCGAATAGATACCAGCCACTCGCGCCATTCCTCATAAGAACTCACGTCCGCATAATCAACGTTCCACCAAGAAGAGACTTTTCGCATAATTTGTTTAGACATAACGCATTGAAAGAACAAATGACTCGTAGACTCCGCACCACCTTTTGCAAACTGGACACATAAGAGAATCAATGTCCATTCCGCGTCGCGAAAGATTAAATCTCGTAGGCAAAGCATTAGTTTTCTTATAAAGGACCATTTTCCCATTCTATATTTAGGGGTGTTTCTTTGTCATTTATTTGACTTATGAGGCTAGATTTAGTTAGGGTCACTTATTCTACATGGGAAGCGTGCCACACTTGATTTGGAATCACGAAGAGTAAATGTTTACGAAAAAATGTCTTTTGCAGCTTTAGTTTTGTTCAAAACCTTTTAGTAGTGCAAATCTTATTATTTTTTGGTAAAAATAAAAATAAAAATTGTGCAAGATCTTCCTAATACATTGTGCAACACCCAATCATTGGTCTATCTCGGTGTTTATGTGCTTCTTTTTTTTTTATCATTTAGGCCCATACATCTAACATGGTCAAAGTGTAGCATGCTCAAGCTCAACATATTGAACCTAATTGGTACACTTTAATTGGTAATTTCATAAAATGTACGAGGAAATTGGTTGTTTAATTATGTGTGCAAGGTAAATTGCGAGGCTTATTGAAAAATTGAAGTATTTAGAGTTTCTGAATGGTTATGTCGATTTGATAAAGTTGAAGCAAGTTTGAAGAAATATGGCTAGTATAAGCACTAGGTTTCGCATTCAAAAGCTCGCTGTGTTTGGTTTACAAGCATGGAGGTTAAGAAACTTGATCACAGGAGTCCATGGCATGCATGTTCAAAAGTGTGTTTTGTTTGAGGTTGAATTGCAGGGAGCTTAAGTTAATCATGAAGTTGAGGTTATTCAGTATAGTAACGATGATGCTGCTTTGAAGACGATTAAACCTAAGGTTAAACAGCTTGTAGAAAATACAAACACGAGATGCTTAGTAAATGAGCATGTCTGCTTTGTAAAGGAGCAAGAAAGTTTCTTGGTAAAGGAGCCGGGAAGACACTTGGGAAAGGAACGGGAAAGGTTACCCCATTTGACTGCCAACTCAACATGATGCTAAAAACAATTTTGTTGTTACAAAGAAGAAGGAATGAAGGATTTTGTCATGACTAAGGTGGTTCTAATTTCGACCGTCCAAACATGGTTCAAGGATGCCTAGTATCGGGATTGGCTAAGGTATTAGTAATAAGGTGGAAATTGTTAGTAACATTAGTAATACATTAGGGGTATATTATGTAAATAGTCAATTGTGTAGAGACTAGGAATGAAACCTAGAATATAAGGCACATGTGGGTCGAGTTAAGATTACATGAGAATAAAATGAAGGATAGGTAGTTTTATCTATCATATACGAGAAAATATGATTGTTTTATGTGTAAAAGGTAATTTGGAGGAAAAGATAGTAGACTTTGTTTTGAAAGATATAATGTAATTTCTAGAGCTTGGGGGATTGAAAGTGCAACTTATGAATATAAAGTTGACTTGAGGTGAACCTACTTGCATTATTTAACTTCTGATCGACATGAGAAATCGACATGAGAAGAATTATCAAAAACTTTTTAAGTCCTCTCCAATCAAAATATTTGCATTATTTATCGATAGTTCATATCTTGTGCTTGCTTCTTAACCAATAAAAAAAATTTGTAAGTCCTCTCCTCAACTTTGTTTTTATTTATGAATTTGATGATTGTTTTGCATTTTGTTTATTTATAGCTTGAACCTACAACGATGAAACGCTTCCTCTTTATGTATTGTCAATCAACTGTAGTCTGTTACACTATCTATATTTTATTATATCTCAAAATAAATTTGTTAAAATATTAAGCCACTATACTTATTTAATATGACAAATTTTAAAAATTAACCGGTCAACGTTCATTAATTAGATTATTAAAACACCTTTTAAATGAAAAATACAAGTTATTAAGCTTATTATACAAACCGATATAACATAAAATGTACACATCATTTTCAATGTAAACATATTATTAAATCAATAGAGTAGATCGAGAACCAACATACACATCTTTTAAATTTTTTTTGATAAAACTTACAGTAAAAACTAAAAACTATGTTCTATAAAAGTTGGATGATTTTTTCAAAGCAAAAGATATAAAGGTACAAAATGTTAAGTACTAAATAAATTATTTTATATTTATATAATAATAACTATTCTCTTCAAAGTTATTTCACACGATTTTTTGAACATCTAGTTTTTTTTTCTTTTATTTTTTTTACTTATATCTTCTGTGAGATAAATATAATAAACATTGTTAATAATTTAAATAAATGCCAAAAAAAAAAAGAAAAAAAAAAGAAAAAAACCTTATAAGATGTATGTTTAGAGAATTAAATTTTCTTAACATGATGTAAGTGATTTTAAAATTGTTATTTTTTAATAACTCGCGACTACGGGTCATTGTTAGTTACTTTAACCCCATACCTCCATAATATACCAGCCCCATCTCTCAGACGCCACAATGTCACGTGGATGATCTGCAACTTTTATATAAGTTAACTTGTTATTGCTTAAAATTATTCAAAACTAAAATTTTCGTCATCCATAAAGCTATTGTATCGTAAAATATAGAACTAAAAAACAATTCTCACTAAAAAATTTAATTGCAAGAAACCCGTCGCCGCAACGCTCGGGTAGCCTGTTAGTTAAAGCAAACAAATAGGTTTAAAAGTAAGTTACACCGTTCGTTCCTGTGGTTATATCAAAATCACTAGTTTGGTCCTCGACTTTTTTTTTTTTTTTTTTTTTGATGAACTGCCCTTATCTTTCGATAAGGACCATTGGTGTTACAAGTTTTCAATGGATAAGGACCGTTGGTGTTAACGATAAGGAGCGTCGGTGTTACAAGTTTACAAGATAAGGACGGTTTATGCAAAAATAATGTCGATGGATCTAAACTAGTGATTTTGATATAACCACAAAGACGAACGGTGTAATTTACTCTTTGTTCAAATTTTAGTTCATGGATTTGTCTAACAAGTGTCCTTAAGACACTACTTTAAATGATTAAATAAGAAAATTTTAAGTTTATTGATTACAAAATCCGAACTAATTAAGGTAAATTATAAGATACATTAATGTATATTAAATACATTTTTTAATTTAAAAAAAGTTTCAGATAAACAAATGTACCTTAAACGATGCCATGAAGACACTTGTTAAACAATCCTTTAGTTCATACACCCTTTAGTTATCATTTCTAAAAAATGAAGCACCCCAATGTTATTTATGAGGTTAGTAACGGTCGCGTGTTGCTGCGTAAATTTTTGTTTTTCGCATGTAATTTGTGTTCTTCTAAAAAATGAAGCATCCCAGTGTAATTTATGAGGTCACCTTGAATGAGTGATAGTCAGATAGTGTATATTTATTGAGTTATGCTATACAAACACTCCTTATGATGTGACATAAAAGTGGTTTTGGTAAAAGATGTTTTTTGTTTCCTATTTATTTCTAGTACAACATAAGTTTTTGTTTTATATTACTGACAGTTTTAATCGTTTGACTTATTAAACATTACATTTTATGTTCCGTACTTTCATATTTATAGTTTTTTGATTAAAAAATAAAATAAAAATTGCCTTTTGTAAAAAAAAAGGGTTGTATAACTTGTCCCATATTTAATAAGTATATAGGAATACACTTTACAAGATTGACTGATTGTGTGACAATATCAGTGAATACTGTGGCAAAACCTTACTTGAGTTATGCTTTATAGATATTTTGAACAAAGCTTTATAGATTGGTAGCACAATACATAAATGAGTAAAGTTGAATAGGAAACAAGATTTATCTAAAGAACAAATAACAAAATCTCAACCATTCATTCTTTTTTCATCCACTGGTTTAGATTAAAATGAACAAATATACTAAGGGGCATTTTAGTCATTCAACTTTCTACCTAACCCCCTAAACACACAACACACTGTGCGGTTCAAACAGAACTGATTAGGTAAAACCAATCGGTTTTCTAATTCATACAAAAAGGGAACCCAACCGTCCAAATCATCTTAAATACAACAAAGTTGCATTGATTTTTAACAAATCAGCCACAACTAAACAAAATTTGTTACAAAGTAATTTACAATCAAGTCACGTTGATTTTTAACGAATCAGCCAGCGGTAAAACAGGATTTGTCGATTACGTTTAAGATGTGGTGGTGGCAGTTTACGATGGTGGTGGTGGTGGTTGGGTGCAGGAACGTTAAGAGGGAGTTGTAAAAGAATCTCAAGATTTGTCGATTACGTTTATGAGATTTTATTCTTGTTGTGTAATGTTTTGAGTCTTTTGGGAAAATAATATTAGTGTTTGATGAGCTCATGAAATCCATGAAACTTATGTTTGACACTATATCTGAAGTTGTGTGGGAGAGTGTGGTAAAGATGATGAGAGATTATCTTGACTATCTTTTAAAGTCAATTACGGACTATATCTTGAAGACGACAAGTAAAAGTGTTGGTTTATTATATGGTCATTTGGTGGAGGCTGTTTTTGGGCCGTCTGGGAAGCCCTTTGATGAATTGATGAAAGCCATAAAACTGATGTTTGAGGGTGTATATGAGGGTGTGCTTGAGAGTTTAGTGACGATGATGAGAGATTACCTTGCCTACCTTGTGGAGTCATCTCCGGAGTTTACATGGGAGACGATAAGTAAAATTGCTGGCTTATTATCTTCTCATTTGATAGAGGCTGTATTTGCTTCGTTTAGGAAGATGACATCCACCTTTGATAAAAGTCATAGAACCAATGTTTGAGGGTGCATTCGAGGGTATTCTCAAGAGTATCACATGGGAGACGAATAAAAATAAGGGGTAATTATGCAAATACACCTTTTGCTCAAGGTGTCAAAACTTTTTAGAAAAAAAGTTGTGGTATCTCCAAAATAGACCTTGAGACTTGCGACTTTTCTACTTTTAATCTAAGCTTGACAAGTGTCCATCGTAATTTGTGTACTCAATCATTGTTTCTGACTTTTACCAGCTATGATAGTACAGCGACCGAATCTGAGCGACTTTTTTAAGAATCTTGCGAAATTGTTTTTGTCCTTTAGTAAAAAAAGTCAAACTTACTAAAATATTTTTTTTATACTTTTAGCTCCTTCCCAATGTTGAGCGACTTAAGCGAAATAATATTAGCGATTTTTTTTACTTTATACTTTTGTACCTTTTTGTACTTTTTACATAACTTTTACACATTTTAAAATTTTTACCATTTTTTTAAATTTTTACCCACACACACAAACACACACAGTAACACTAAATGATTAACAACACTCTACTACCCCAAAACACACCTACTTAAAAATTAAACTCAAATCAAAGAGTGAAATCCTGAACCTTTAATATACTCTAACCCTAACTCTAACTCAAACCCTAATTAATTAGTCAATTAAAGTCCCAAATGGCAAACTTATTCGGATTCTTTGAATGGTTTAAATGGTTTACAGATTAGTAGTGTAAATATGATAAATTAAGTCATATAATGTCATTATCTCTCTATTTTTGAAGTGAAAATTTGTGATGAAAGGTAATATAAGTATTTCTACTAATTAGGAGTGAGTAAAATATTGACATCCAACTGGTTCAGGAAGTGTTGGATTTGGTATTACTTGGCAATTTTCCTTTTTTTTCTAATAATATGGTCCAGGAAGTTATATACTTATAAGCATTAATTTTTTACAATATGGTGACTTTTGACTCATTTTTGTGGTAGATGTTCTGTTTTACCCGTTTTACCCGAAACGGCCCATTCATCAGTCAATGGGTCAAATTAACTCTGTATATTACGTAGTTATCCGTGCCTAAGGAATGAAGATGGGAAAATTTGATGACCCATTCATCAGCCATTTGGAGCAGATATTCTGTATATGACGTGGAACTTTGTGCCATCATTTATGTGCTTCTAATCTGCTACAAATTAGAAAGTTATATATAATATGATTCGGTAGTTGCTTTTGTTTCTTCTAAACTTATAGATCATGTTGCTAACTTAGAGTCAAGTTCATCAACTGTTTTGTAACCCTCGCCTTGCTCGATTGAGGATTAATATTGTTCGCTTGAAGATGTTGTACGTACTAATCAGTATTGTTGAAAGTCGGGTTTTATGACAAGATGAGAATCGATTTGCAAGGGTTATATATATATATATATATATATATATATATATATATATATAGACAAGGTATTGGTGTTCGGTTTTCTTGAACGACAAGGTAAAGCACATGGTCGATCAAAATTGTTTGGTTTTCGGTTTTGGAAGATCGAGCATGTTGGGTTGTGATATTATAGCAAGATGTTGTTTGCTATATGAGGTTATTGTTCACATGATTATGCTGTTAGCTTCTTTGAGTCTGCTGCACTGCTACATTACGGTTTAAAGGTTGATTTGCCACTGTGATATGCTCGTTTATATGCTACTGTTGGAAGTCGACCTAAACACATAAATCATGTGCTGGAGTGTACTAACTGCGGGTGTATTGCAAGAATGCCAGGGATGATTTGCTTCTGGTTATAGTCGTTCATCTACTGCTCGTTCTCTACAAAGTTACTACTGCTACTCGTGTGTTATCACGGCTAGTTTTCTTGTAACCACTGCTAGTGTTCGCTCTTAACCACTGCTAGTATTCACTTGTAACCACTGCTAGTATTCACTTGTAACAACTGCTAGTTATTATCGAAACCACTGCTAGTATTCTCTTGTAACCACTGCTAGTATTCACTTGTAACCACTGCTACATACTCGTATCCACTGCTATACTATTTTGATTCCACTGCTCGAATGCTTGTTTGCACTGCTAGTACGAAGAACGTTACTAGACGATTACAAGTTAACAATATATCGTGCATCGAGTTGATCTCCAGCTTCAGTGAGCTTATTTGTTTCTGTTCTTATATGAAGGTGTCTGAATTTCTTGAGTCTGGGAAATCATTCTTCAAGGAGTTGAGTAATGAATTTGAAGAGCGAGTGATAGCGTGAGTTGGAACATGGTCTTTGAGATAATCTAAGGGGGTGTTTGTCTTAGCTTATTAAGTGGGCTTGTGAGCTTATGTAAATTCTGAAAAGCTAATAAGCCTACTTTTTTTTGGCTTATTAGCTTATCAAGCTGAGCTTCTGCCTACTTTTTTTTGGCTTATTTAGCTTATCAAACTAGACGATTACAAGCCGTTGTAGATCAGCAAGAATTTCATCAACTTAAAAGGAATCATCAATACAGTTTACAGGAATCAAGCATGTGTTTTACTATGTCGAACAAATAGTTTTAGTAGCGTCTTGCATAGAAATAACAAATTGTTTAACTGAATGCAACACTACTAGTTCATTCTGCAAATAAGTTTGAACAACTTGAACTCATGATGCAAGACTTGCTTTGTCTTGATATTGAGAAATTAGATACAAAATTCATAAGTAGATATTGAGAATGATGTAGCTTCATGTTACAAGTATTACAGTGTTTAAAGTGAGGGTTATTGATCATCTCCTCTTCTTGGACTTAAACAATTCCTTAAATCCCTTGATGTCCTATACATTGAGTTTGACTTTTGTCGTTTGAGGACTTGGTTGCTAACCCAGATGTAAGCACCTTCAGTAATAACAGGTAACAGGTCAAACATTTGAGAACCTTTGAGCTTGTGGCATGAAACCCTTGATCATTGGATGCTTCAAAAGAATCCTAAAAAGGCGGATTTTCCTAATGCCAAGATTCTTTGAGATTCATTGTTGTTTCTTCAAGCTTATGAAGATATCACCTTTTGCGACATATTGTCATGCCATCACCAATTGGTACCTAGCAAACAAAATTCCAAGCAAAGCATTAATCAACTTGGTCCAAATTTTCTATGGACCATTTTGATATTGTAGGCTAGGGAAAGAGGCAAATACAGAAAAACCACTCTATTTTCTTGGTTAACTATCTTGCTGTTGGAAACAGAAAAATTGGGTAGTGCTTCTGCCGTCCCACGCACAATGCAACATGTTCTAAAGATGAGAACAGAGATGGGTGTGTCGATAGTAACTGTCTTATGATATTATGTTCATTCATGTACAATAAATCTGTGAATCCTAGGTTGCAACACTATTCCCATTCAAGCAGGATAAATCAAAGTTTCCACATACACATTTTAGAAATGTTGTTATTTAATGTTCGCTAAAATTCCATAAAATTTCAAGTTTAGTTGTTTAAATGTATATTGATAACAACAGTAACATAAAAGGGCACCATAGTCGTACCTTCTTATCTTTCGACTTCTTCCACGGATTCAGTTCCTCGTGTTTCCTTCTTTTTCTCTGCAAAAGATATTATCTAAGTAAGCCTTCAAGCAACCAACTTATGAAGCTCAAAACAAAGAGTCTAATAGGCCGATAGTTCCCACATACCCTTTCATTATTTTCTCAGCATCAACAAAAGCAAAATCATAGCTGCAGAAAGGAAAACAAAGAATGTGAATGCTTTCCACCAAACTTCTTTTATTAGCTAAGAATGGTGTTTGAGGGTTGAAATAGTATGTGCTTAAACATTATGTGTTTACTTTCTCCATGCGCCAAATACAAGACCAATATAATAAAAAGGTCTTTTGAGGCCAAACACACTAGTCAGGTTGAAAGTTTCGCAGACGGCACGTATACAAATTTCATGTTTACAGTTTAAAGTGTATGTTATATAGCTCAAAATTTCTAAATGGATGGATGAATATCGAATATGAAGTTACATACAGTGTAGACCTCGACTTGATGCATCTCTTTGCCCCAAGAATCTTAACAAGCATTGCAAGTAATTGTGCTTGATCAGGTGATACCTATAAATAGAGCATATTAATATGATGTAAGATCATAGTGAACACGGACTACGTGTCATTACCACCTAACATATTTTTTTACAAAGAACCTAACAATGAAAACATTTAACAGACTGTGATCAGAAACAAAAGCACATGCATTTGACTACCACGATCGATGTTGTCTCCTCTCTAAGTTCCCTCAAAATCTGTGAAGCAGGTAAAATTCTTTCCTTTGTATCCGAAATTTTAACTTTCATTAACAACATAGGAATACGATTACTTAACAAAACCATGATAAGCTTACGGGTGGTTCTCTAACATTAGTGAGCAAGTAGTCATATATATGCGGAGTAACACTAATCACTTCCTTATTCCCGTAAGAGTGGTCACTAGCAATGGTCACAGCCATATCAGTCACGCAATTTGTAACACGATACATGGTACTTTGGCATTGTGTTATAGAACTGATCATGTACTTCTGCTACTTGAACTTGTCATAATAAGATAAGTAGTTGTTTTAGGGATTAACAAGCTCTAATTATTCAAATCCAGATCTAGTCATCCACAACCAATCAGTCAACCAATAAATTTTCATTCTTAATCTCCCAAACACTAGAAACACGTAATCAAACTTAAACAACGCCTTTAGCGGATTTTGGTATCACTTATCAAACTCAAACACACATTTCAAGATAAACAAAAGCAATCGCTCAACGTAATGCATCATATACTACTACTTCTCTCAAAAGGTTTAAATCGGAGGGTAACGTGACCCTGCACCCTTTAACCTTCCCCAAGGACCTATTTCTCCAAAGCACTCCAAAGAAATAAAGCACTCCAAAAACTAATTCTATCAAAATCTAATTCTACTCCTTGACCACTCAATACCTACATGGTCCTAAAGCGCGGAAAACATACACTAATATCTCTTGTCATCAAATAGCAATAATATTGAAACATTTAATCAAACACATGGTTTGCGGTTCATATCATAATTTTCAATCATCAAAAGTCTTGTACTCATTGACTTTATCTTACAATATAAACACAGGAATAAAATGAAAGGTACCTTTGGTTGAATAGCTATTCGTGATGGCATAGCAGGGTTGCGGTTGAAGTGGTGATTCATGGAGAAGAGATCCGATTAAGAACACCGTGGTCGGTTTAATTGTTGAGAAGAAGTGAGTTGGGGAGTAGTTTAATAAAACTGTGTAGTTTTTATAGTTTTAATAAAAGGTGTAATCTAAAAAGTATTTTACGCTTTGTAAAAAAGGATAAGAGTACAAAAGTACAAATTTTAAAAAGCGCCAAATTAATTCGCTTAAGTCGCCAAGATTGGGAAGGAGCTAAAGGAATAAAATAATAGTTTCCAAAGTTTGACTTTTTCTAAAATAGCAAAAATCGTCGAATCTTAAAATTACCGGATATAAGTCGATTAGAAAGCATAGGTACGAAAAGCAAATTTCAATGATTGGGTTCGAAAAGTTGAAGGACACTTACGCCTTGATTGGAAGAAAAAGTCGCAAGTCTCAAGGTCTATTTTAGAGATACGACAACTTTTTTCCTAGAAAGTTTTGACACCTTGAGCAAAAGGTGTATTTGTATAATTACCCTAAAATAATACCCACCACTAGTGAACCAAACCTCAATAGTAAAAGGGCACAAGAATAGGCTTGGATTTTATTCAACATCAACATCACAAATGGGATTTTACGAATCTCGGGATTTTTCTCGACGGAAATTTTAAGAAAAGAGTTCGTCTTTTATGAATTCCGTTGGACTTTTACTAATCTCGTGGATTTTTTACGAATCCCGTGGGATTTTTCTCGTGAGAAATTTTGAAAAAAAGTTCGTCTTTTACGAATCCCATGGGTTTTTACGAATCCTGGGATTTTCCTGACGGAAATTTTGAAAAAAAAGTTCGTCATTTTACTTAATCCCGAGGATTTTTCTGGACGGAAATTTTGAAAAAAAAAATTCGTCGAAAATATATAAAAGTGCATATCTATAGAAAGATGATTTAATTCTCGTCGCGATGGTATATTTTTCGTAGCTTGAAGATTTACCGTTTGCAAGATATTGTTTTTTAAAAAAAGGTGTAAAGTGGGTTTTTATATTAAATGAGCTAAAATGACAATTTTGCCATCTTTTTGTTATTTTTGGCTTTATTTTAGCTATTAGATGAAAGGTGGATGGATGGTTGAGATTGACTTATTGGTTTTTTAAAAGATACATGTTTTGCAAAGATCTCACCTCATACATAAATTAGAATGTTAATTATTTTTAAAACTATCAAACAGTTTAATTAATGATTTTGATATATAAGTCTAAACTAAAAGCATGTGTATAGAAATTTAATATTTCTAACTCCTCAAAATGGTTAATGTACAATAAGCAATTCATTATTTACCAGTTTAAAATTAAAATCAGATCTTATATTATAAAATTAATCTACTATTTGTTTATACTTCTAGTTTTTTTAAGATGTACAAAGTTTCAACACACTGCGAATATATCTTTGTAAGAGCATAAGGTATAATATCTCAAAGTTATGAAAAAAATTCACGCAACGTCAGCGTCATATTAGCTTTAACATTTAAACATTTATACCAAAAAGACACCTCTTATCATAACACCACTTCAAGACCATCTTTTGAGAACAACTTTTCTTAAAACAATACAAATTACAAATTTCAACCCCTAAACTAAATATTTCATTCATTAAACAACCTTAAACATTACATTAATAAACTTAAACATTACAATATGAAATTAAAAAAAAAAAAAAAAAAGTTACAACACAAAAAAAATACATAATAAATAAACTACGACATCACGAAAATAAAATAAAAATAAAAATACAATACGAAATAAAATAAAACTAATCAATGATTTCAAATTATTTTTTCAAGGATTTTCTGCTTTTCATGTCGATCCAATACGCTGACTTCTCATCCATCTCCTTCGTGTTAATACCGAGAAATTTCATCTCTTCCAAACGCATACTGACGGTCTTTCTCTTTAGCAACCTCAGATGTCGATTGGTCGCCTCTGCTTGCACTAAGCTCGATTGACATATACTCTAAATTGGGTTGTCGAGTTACTTCCCGCACTCGTTGTACAACTGGAAGATGGGGGCTTTGAATAGTTTCACGATTTAAATTACGTTTTAAAACTATTCCTTTTAAAACTCTTTTGATTTTTAGTTATGTGATATTAATCAACAATATATAAACACAATAAATACGAATAAAGATAAAGTATGAAAGAAAGAATAGTAAAGAGAAAGAACGATCAAACCAATACGCATAGATTTACAGTGGTTTGACTACGAAACTCTATCTTCGTCCTACTCCACTCCCCGAGTATCACACTCGAGAATTCACAATCACTATGTCAACAAACTCTCTTCAGGCGGAGAAAACCGTTCAACGTTGCTTACAACATATACTGACACTAAGCTAAATGTCGAGTTCTAATCTTAGCTAGAACCAATCTACACTCACAAATGTATTTTCAGGACCAAAATACTAACCGCTACACACAACACTTCTCAGACTTACACATTATCCGGATCTACACTTACACAACAATTCCCGACTTATACACAAATCGAATCTACCAATATACAAGAATGGAGATCAAGAGAGTTTAGATCAAGAAGACAATCATAACAAAGGCTACGTGTATAATGCCTATTCTACGACACTTCGTTTCTTAGTGAATACAAGTGTTCTTCTCTTTGCACTTTAATGAAAGAAATAATATGATCACTTATAAACAAATATTAATGAGTTAACGTGATCAAAGAAGATAATAGAAGAGAGTGAGATAGAACAAAAGATTATGTGCAAAAAGGGTTATCAAAACAGTTGGAAATAGTTATGTATTTATAGGCTACAAGAGGAGTGGGGGACGGTCCATTAAACATGGACGTTCCTTTGTATATAAGGGACCGTCCCCCTATAAAGGACTGTCCATAGGATGCTCCTGATTTTGTTCTCTTGTGGTGAAATCATTTTCTGGTGAAGGTGTAACCTTTTTAGGAGGGAAATCAGATTTTTGAATATTTATATTTTAATAAAACATTTCTTGTAAATGTAAAAATAATTTATATAATTTATTTTTGTAAAAGGTTCTGTCAAAATTATAAAAATGTGAGGTTTAGGACAAAAGTATTTCTTTAATCACTTAACTAGTTTGGTATATTGTTTGTTCATAACTTTTACGTGAAACTTCTTTACTTATATTTTTACGTAACGTGCTTTTACATATTATGATTATCAAAACGCATGGAGGTCGGAAGATGTAAATAACGTTTTTGACATTATTTGTATTAACAATCTCCCCCTTTTGGATGATTTCAAAATATAAACTCATTTTATGTAAAAATATATTTAAAGAAGGTTTTTATGAGTTTTAGTCCGTTTCTCCCTCTTTTTGTGGAATCAAAAAGGTGCCGTCGATGTATATAGAGAAAAGAAACCGACGATGCAAACACTCCCCCTTGATTAGTGCTCCCCCTTTTTGAGGGCATCGAAGAATCGAGCTATTGTGATGTGCTACAAAAACAAGTTAGAGTACAAGTGCAAGTGTATATATATATGGGGATAGCTTGGCTACAATTTTTGTAGCCAATTAGCTACAATCCTTCATAAAAACACACTAGCAATTAACTGGGACCCATGTAAAAAATCGGGACCCACAAAAATCAGAACCCACATTATATAGCACAAAATTGTAGCCAATGGCTATAATAAATTGTAGCTAATATATTATATATATATATATATATATATATATATATATATATATATATATATATATATATATATATATATATATATATATATATATATATATATATATATTGCATGGAATTACCAAGGATATGTTTCTTCCTCCATATGGGTTTGACGAAAATCCTAGGTTTCCTAGAAGATGACATTGTGAAGAGTAGAGAAGAGAGAAGAATAAGAGTGTGATGTGTTCCGTTGTGTATTGGTCTATTTGTGAATTCAAGTTTTAAATTTATATTTAGCCGACTTAACCTATAACAAACACTAACGAGCAGTATACCCGATCAGTGTAGCCTAATTGGTAAGTAGAGTATCGATCACTTATTTCCTCTGCGGGCGCGCAGAGGAACATGTTTGTTTTTTTTCAGACAAAAGAGCTTCTTTCCTCTTCTTTTCTCTTCCAAACATAAACTTCCTCTTCTTATCTCTTCATTTGACAAACCCTACTCCCAGCACCAACCCATCCCAGCCGCCACCGCCACCACCCCATCCACCATCCACCACCACCCCATCCGCCGACCACCATCATCTCATCCGCTGACCACCATCATCTTACCTCTTCATTTGACACAAAAAATAATAGTGAAAAGAAAAAAAGAAGAAAAAAGAAGAAAAAGAAAGAAGTACTTCAATAGCAAAAAATAAACGGTCTTCTTCTTGCGGATGAAGAGTTTAATGCACTCTTCTTTGCGTATATGGTTTGCAGATGAAGAGGTAAAAGCTCAAAAACAAACGACACATAAGAGTGGAGCGTTAACACTTAGATATCTTTCAAGATTTTAATCCTAAAGTTACTCTAATTAAAGCTAATCAAACGCAAGGGGTTTTCAGCCTGTGAGACTGGCACGATGTTTAGGTTAATTAAAATTGTAAATAAGGGATTGACACATACGCATACGTATAAGAATACAAATAGAAGATAAGGGCCTCACGATAGTAAAGTAGATTTTATTCGCTTAGTTGTTTAGTTATATATAATGAGTACTAATTCGGTCTTTCTCATTGGTTGTTCACGTGTTTGCGATATCATTCCTAAGCCTAGGCGCACCTAAATCTCTAGATTATTTCTTTAAGTCTTTCAACAAACTAATCCTCACACGATTAATTGCTCGCATTAAGACCACCTTAATGATTACTAAATTTATGTATTATTTATCCCGTTAGGGCTTAAATTAATTATGCAAAGATATTAATGAAGTAATTGTGGGAGGCGTATGGCAACGCAAACAAGCCACGATAAACTATGTAAGTAATCAAAACAAACCCATGAACATCCAAATAAACATCAAATAAACTTATATTCGGTGGAAAAACATATTAAATGCGAGTCAAACGTTGAATACATGGCACGCAATCCTGGTGGATCAAAAAGGACTAAAACAAATAAAGCGAAATCTACTTAAGAATTAAAACGCTAACATGACCTACTTATGCCTCTGAATTCTTCTTCTGGTTGTGTCTTGTGTGGTCTGGTTGTCGCCTTCTGTGGTATTGTGTGTGTCAAATGAGGTCGCTGCTCATGTATTTATACATTCGAAACGGCATCCATACGACGATTAATTTACTCGATACGCCGTATCAAGGTAACTTTGTGGGTCCAATATTATTATATTCTAGAATATCCGTGACACCGCCATATGATACGGCGGATTTTCGCCTTGATGCGCGATGTGTCTTGTAATATTGGTATTTCTTGGTTAAGTCTTCATGTTGATACGACGATGTTAAAGTGTTTATGTGGCGATCTTGAGCAGATAAGTCGATCTTTGTGTTGACTAAGGTTTCATATACTACGATGGAAGAATTCCATGCGTATTCTTCAAAGTCGTAATGCTCTTCACATTCTTCTATGTCTTGATGTACGACATATCTGTCTAGAATGATACGTCGTATCTTCCTTCGGTTCAGCAGACTTTACCAACTTGATACATTTTGCTCTAATTTACGTCCAAAATAGCTAACTTCCACCAAATGCTTGTTTCAACTGAGAAATACAAAAGTAAGTTTATTAAGTATCAATTTTCATATAACATAATACAAAACAAGTAATATACATAGGATAAATGATGCTAATATATTGTTGTTATTTGATATCATCGAGTGTGTCATGAAGATGAATGATGAAGATGGTGATTATATAGCCAAAGAGAGTTATAAATTTGGCAAAGGATGTATGAGGGAATTAGAAATTCAAATTTGTCTATTTAATTAGAAATATAGGTGAGCTAGATAATGGTGGGTCAAAGGCAAAGAAAAAGTAAACAATAATGTAATCCGTGACCTAAGCCTGTGTTGACGGTACCTTAAACTATATATATTTGGGACTGTCCCGCCTTTTACAAGACCACCACCAATAAGGTCCCTTAAATGCATTTACAGCCCTAGATATATACTCTAATTGTTTTTATCGTTCATTTTATAACATGACAATATAATAATCGATCCATGGAGCTAGATGACAAGGTCTAAATAACTAAAAACTTATTAGGTCTAATTTGATAACTTAACCCAAAATTTATGCAAATCATTTTAGTTTTTAACAAATTTTTCATTTTGTATTTTTTCATCTCATAACTTGTTTTATGCAATGTTTTTAAACCGAACTTGAGATCAAACCGGTGTAGCTTTGGTTCTCGCTGATTGGTTCAACCATTTCAAACTCATGGTGATTTTGCATCACCGATATTATTTAAGTGTAATGGATTGACTTAGTTGACCAATGTGTAATTGTGATAAATGTTCAACAAGTCGGGTTGTGCGGAGTGCACACTTGTATGATGTTATCATGATTACCGCTCGGGCGAAGCCCTCGAATGACGGGTCCGGTCGCCCGTAGCGTGGTCCGGGCGGCAACCTCGGTGGTCCAAGGATATATAATCGCTTTGGTCAGATAATAAAATTCCGTATCTTGTCCCTTAAATTTAATCGCTTGGTTGGTAATATAATTGCTTGGCGTTATAACCGAATGTCGCTTTGTTGGTCGAGGATATATCATCCATCTGGTTCGGTTTTCGAACATACAAAACATATTCACGTTCTAAAATATGAGTTTTATCTGATTTAAGATTTTGGTAGAACCACCGAAATACTTCAATCTGAAAGTGTTTACACGACTCTCAGATTACTGTGATCCAATTTTCTAACACAAACCGTCTATGAATAAGCTGTCTTCAAATTTTGGAGTTTTCAAACTGTCTATGAATTAAGCTTTCGTCAAATTATGAAGTGATAAATATAGCACTTTCATTTATCAGTTTTCTACACTTTTACACAACTGGGTACTATTTATCACATATGTTTTATCTTTCATCACTGACGCACTTGATCTTTCACCTACTATCTTTTTGTAGTAAAACAAGGACTTTTTCTCTCCCAAAAAGTTAGACTAGGATCCCACTTCTTCATCTTTTGTTTTTTATGTGATATACTAGTCTTAGCACATTTGAATACATTCCAAAAAGATCTGTGAGCATTTGATGAGTTGTTAAGGTTTGATGTAAATATTTAAAGGTGTCTTATGTCGCTTCCGTGATTTACATGTTTGCCCATGGTTTTTTGGTTTTCCGTTCCCGCTTTAACCGGTTCGAGGTGGTTCAACTATGTCCGTTTACCCTGCTACTAAACCCGACCACCTACGGTTCCATGTTGAACCGCCAGAAGTTCGGTTTTCAAAACCATGGTTTTATGTTTGTTTACCAAATGTAAATCATTTTTTAATATCTTGTGTGGTTATTAGATAACAAAATAACTTACAAGTTAAAATAGTTCAAAATGTTGAACTGTATGAATTACACAATCACACATTTTTGGTGTTGTTTAGTCGGAGGAAACATTTTGGTACATCATAATAAAGTGTAGGAAAATTTAGTGCACTTGTGGGATTAGTTCACACCTCATTTTTGGTTAGGAGGTACGGAGTGTACACCCATGAGGTCCCTGAACACCCTGACTCGACTCAATAGTGGTTAGTACTGGTAGTGTATTGGTTACTACTAGTAATGTAGTAACTGATGGTTCCTAATGGTAGTGTTATGGTTCCTGCTGCTAGTGTAATGGTTCTTGCTGATGGTTCCTGCTGGTAGTGTATGGTTCCTGCTGGTAGTGTATGGTTCCTCGCCGCTAGTGTAATGGTTCCTACCGGTAGTGTTGCAAGAATTATTTTGTAATGACTTTGACTCATTCAATTGGTCACATGACCGCTATGACCATGTTTAATTGGTCATGTAACCACTATTTCTATGATTATGGAGGCTTATTATGGGTGATTAATTGGCCGTTAATCACACATAATGTCCATTGATTAGTGTTGAGTGATCTCTACTATAAATAGAGATGGTCATCTTCAGCATGAAGATACTGAAAGACACATTGATACATACAATACCAGGAGAAACAAACTGAATGCATAAACACTTGAAAGCAAAGGGCTATTGATTTGTGCCTAAATCAATAACATACATTTGGTCTTATCCCAAGTAGATATTCGTGATACCTGCATTGTGGTTGAATAGTTTACTTTGGAAAGTGATTACACGATTCCAAGTGATATCCGTAACCGCCTAGTGGTATTGTTGTTACACGATTGTCTTAACCCGCCGGGAGCTACCCACCAACAATCAAAGTAAATTATTTGTGATAATCAATGGGTCACGAATGAACACATGGTTTCAAACTTTCCAAGCTTGATAAGTTTGAAGGGTGGATTTAGAAGATGGCGTAAGAAGATGCACTTTGCTTTCCAAAGATGAGTGTGGTGTATGTGCTAACCACTCCTATTCCCGATGATGGAGATGATGCTACCGTGGAGCGATCAAGAGGAGGAGCAAATGGGAGAATGATGACTACGCTTGCAGTAGTTTTAATTCTCAATGGTATGTCCGATTCTCTATTTGACATTTATCGAATTTTGAATCTTCCAAAGAACTATGGATTCCTTGGATGCCAAATATATGGTCAAGATGCATCAAGTAAGAAGTTTCTTGTAAGTAATTTCACAATTACAAAATGACCGATTCAAGACCACCATGGAACAATACAATGAACTTTGGAATACTTGGAAGGTTTACACAACACAATATGAACATGGATGAGGCTATTTCGCCTCTTGTGTCATTGACAAACTCCTCCTTCGAAAGATTTCAAGCATACCTTGAAACATAAGAAAGAGGAGTTAACTGGTTGAGTTGGGCGCTCATCGCGCATTGAGGAATCTCTCAAGGTGCGTGATAATGACAAGCCAAAAAGTAGCATGTCTAATTTAGTTAACAACTAGCAATTTCGGTGCATCCGTTGTCAATATGGTGGAGCATGACAACCCACCGTGTACAATGACAACAAAGGCAAACGTAAACATCATGATAACACAAGGGCTGATCCGATAACAAGAAGGCAACACCTACTTGTTGGAAATGTGGCAACCGTCACATTAAAAGGGATTGCAAAGGTGTTAAGGTTGGTGGTAAAGCCAATGGATCGTGCACTAATGGTTCGTGGAGTGGTGGTTGTACCACCACCGAAAGGTCGAATATGTTTAATAAGTCTTTTCGATTTATTATGTTACATATGTATCTCAATCTCATTATGTGCGGGATGATGATGTTGCGTGGTGGGTTGACTCGTGCAACAGTTCATGTGTAAAGATAGAAGTCGGTTCAAGACTTACGAGTCATCGAATGATGGTTCTATTCTTCACATGGGAAATGAGTCAACAACCTTGGTGCATGGTCGTGGTTGTGTAGATCTTAAGTTTAGTTCGAAAGATTGTAACTTTGTTTAATGTTATTCATGTTCCTGATATAAGGAAAAACTTGGTTTCAAGTAGTGTTTTGAATAATCAAGGATATAAACAAGTTATTGAATATGATAAATTTGTCTTGTCTAAAAATGGTGTGTTTATTGGTTTTGGCTATTTATGTAATCAAATGTTCAGGCTTAATATTGTCACTGACAATGATAATTCAGCCTTTGTGACCACCAATGACCTGACTGACTCTACCCTTTGGCATGCTAGACTTGGCCATGTACACTATAAAAGGATGCAAGATATGTCTAAGGATGGGTTAATCCCAAGATTTGACATGGACACCGAAAAGTGTAAAACTTGCATGTTGACCAAGATAACTAAGAAACCTTTTCGTGGTGTTAAACATGAGACTAAGCTCTTGAGCCGATACACGATGACCTTTGTGATTTGCATGCCACTCCTCCTTGGGGAATAAGAAGTACTTTGTGACATTTATTGATGATGCTTCTAGGTTTTGTTATGTCTATTTATTACATACTAAGGATGAAGCATTAGAAAATTCAAAGTATTTAAAACAAGTTGAATTACAACTGGGTCTTTGATCAAAAGATTAAGGACCGATAGGGAGGAGAGTACATGGATACTTTGTATTTTCATCATTGGTAAAATCCATGAAACGACTGCTCCTTATACTCCTCAAGAAATGGTATTTCTAAATGAAAAATAGGGTGTGAAGGAGATGGTTAATTCCATGTTGTCCTATTCAGGACCGAGTCAAGGATCCCGGGTGAAGCTATGTTAATACTTGCTATTTATTAAATAGGGTTTCCAACAAAAGGAACAAGGTTACCCCTTATGAACTCGACTAAAAGGAAACCCAACCGAACTATCTCGTGGTCTGGGGTCATGAGGGTCATGTAAGACTCCTCGATCCAAAGTCGAAAACTTTGGGTGAAAGAGGCATTGATCGCATCTTTGTTGGATATGCCGAGCATTCCAAGGCTTTTAGGTTCTATGTTATTGAACCTAATGAATATGTTTCAATTAACTCCATAATTGAATCAAGGATGCAAACTTTGATGAGAATAGATTATCTCGGCCCCTAGACCAAGTCGAGGATTCCAAATGGAACTCATGACACTGGTGTATCGAGGTCCCGATGATGAACCATCGAGTCCTCGATAAGGTCGTGGTTCAACAACTTGAACTCGGTACGAGAAAGAGCAAAGTGGTCAGACTCCAAAGTCATTTGGACCGAATTTCAATTATACTTAATCAAGGAACTAGGGATGAGGTCTTTGACCAATACTCCTATTGCTTCATTGTTGAGGATGATCCCAAGACATTTGAAGAAGCAATGAAGTCCCGTGATATTGCTTTCTAGA
Source organism: Chrysanthemum lavandulifolium (assembly GCA_022545495.1). Classification (NCBI taxonomy): domain Eukaryota; kingdom Viridiplantae; phylum Streptophyta; class Magnoliopsida; order Asterales; family Asteraceae; genus Chrysanthemum; species Chrysanthemum lavandulifolium. The sequence goes on along the minus strand of CM040245.1, from coordinate 246,032,554 downwards.
AAGAAGCAAACAATGATGAGATAGATTCCATCATAGGCAACAACAATTGGGTGTTGGTTGATCTATTTCATGGTTGCAAACCTTTGGGTTGCAAATGGATTTTCAAAAAAAATGAAGGTAGATGGAACTATTGAAAAGTTCAAGGCTAGACTAGTCATTCGTGGCTTTAAACAAAAGTCGAATTGACAATTTTGATACTTATGCCCCGTGGCTCGTATCAAGACTCATAAGATTGCCGATTGCTTTGGCATCTATTCACAATCGATTATTCATCGATGGATGAAAAAAATTTTCTTGAATGGTGAATTGATGAGGAGGTTTATATGAACCAACCTCGTGGCTTCATCTTGCTCGGCAATGAAAACAAGGTGTAAAGTGATTAAGTCCCTTTATGAACTAAAGGTGCACCTAAGCAATGGCACCAAAATTTGATGAAGTGGTTTTGTCTAGTGGTTATGTTCTTAACCAAGTCGACAAATGTGTATATAGCAAATTTGATGAATCGTAAAGGAGTCATCATTTGTCTATATGTTGATGACATGTTGATATTTGGCACCGACCAAAATCAAGTCGACCGACAAAGGAATTTTTGTCATCAAGGTTCTCCATGAAGGACATGGGAAAGGCCGATGTTATCCTTGGTATTAGATTAAACATGAAAGTAAAGAATTTCTATCTCTCGCCTTATTATAACGAGAAGGTGTTGAGGAAATTCAATTACTTTGATTGTACTCAAAGTGAGCACATCTATGGATACTTGTGAGAAGTCGATGCCTAATAATGGCAAGGTCAGATCTCAACTTGAGTATTCTAGGTAATTGGCGCTTGATGTATGCCATGACTTGTACAAGACCCGATATTGGTTTTGCAAAGGGAAAATTGAGTGTATACTAGTAATCCTAGTGCTCATCATCGCAAGTCGTTTGTGGTAATCAAGTATTCAAGAGAACTATGGATTATAGTCTTCATATATCGCTATCCTTCGTTGGAAGGATACACCGATGCAAGTTATATCAAGAACATCAAGACAATTCGCCTACCACTGGGTGGGTATTCCTACTTGGTGGAGGTGCAATTTCTTGGGCATCCAAGAAGCAAACTTGCATCACCGCTCAACAATGGAATCAATTGTGGCCTTAGCAACCGGTAAAGAAGTCGAATGGTCGAAAACTTGCTTCGAGATTCCATTATGGCCTAAACCTATAGCACCTATTTCTATCCGCTTGTGATAGTGCAACTACATTGGCAAAGGCTTATAGCCGATGTACAATGGGAAGTCTAGACACTTAGGTGTCGTGCATAGCATGATTCGTGAGCTTATCATGAATGGGGTGGTATCTATAGAGTTTGTTAGATCTCAACAAATTTTAGCCGATCACTTGACGAAGGGATTGGCTAGAGACTTGGTTATAAAGTCTGCTAAAGGGATGGGTTTAAGTCCAACTTAGTCATCGAATGTTAGGACACCCAACTCCCTCCTAAGGAAACTTGGGAGTCGAGTTCAATGTGGAAAGTGAACATTCATGGACTGGAGCACATGTTTATATTACATCCCAAGGTTGTGCTCGTAACTCAATGAAAAGGACGATGAAGTCTTTACTTAATGGTTTATTTTCTATGAAAAGTGTTGGCAGGAGCATGAATAAAGAGGAACCACCTATGTAAATGTTGAAGTTTTGCCGCCTGTGGAGCTTTTGGAGTTTTAGCACTTACAACATTTATGAATTTCGATATGGACACATGACTTGTATAGTGTCGAGCATTTAAGTGTTTGAAAACTTGTGTGCATTTTATCTTGTGTATTCAAATGGGTCAAGGGTTCAATTTTAGAACACCCCGATTCTCGAATATTTGAACGTGTAATTTACTAAGATGGAAATTCAACTCGTGAGATTTTTGTTTATGCACATGTTTTGTTTGATGTTTGTTTTTCTTGGAAAGGAAGTGAACTAAATTGGGAGGATTGTTGGAAAATTTAGTGCTTGTGGGATTAGTTCACACCGGTTTTGGGTTATGAGGTATGGAGTGTACACCCACGAGGTCCTTGAACACCCGACCGACTCAATAGTGGTTAGTACCGTAGTGTATTGGTTACTACCGATAATGTAGTAACCGATGGTTCCTACCGTAGTGTTATGGTTTCGCTACTAGTGTAATGGTTCCCGTTGTTGGTTCCCGCCGGTAGTGTATGGTTCCCGCCGCTAGTGTAATGGTTCCTACCGTAGTGTTGCAAGAATTATATTGTAAATGCCTTTGACTTATTCAATTGGTCATTATGATCGCTTTATGACCACGCTTAATTGGTCACGTAACCACTATTTCTATGATTATGAGGCTTATTATGGGTGATTAATTGGCTGTTAATCACATATAATGTCCATTGATTAGTGTTGAGTGATCTCTACTACAATAGAGATGGTCATCTTCAAGATGAAGATACCGAAAGACACATTGATACGCATAATACCAAGAGAAACAAACCGAAAGCATAAACACTTGAAAGCAAAGGGTTATTGAATTGTGCCTAAATCAATAACATACATTTGGTCTTATCCCAAGTAGATATTCGTGATACCCAGACATTAGGGTCGAATAGTTTACTTTGGAAAGTGATTACACGATTCCAAGTGATATCCGGTAACCACCTAGTGGTATTGCAGTTGCTACTAATTGTCTTAACCCTGTTCTGGGAGCTACCCACCAACATAAAGTCCCTACCACATGTCGTCGGGAATGAAAATGAAAATCAATTTAATATTTTTATGTTACCTACGACATGTCGTCGGGACTTAAGCTAAAAAAAATCAATATGAGTATTATTTTACCTACACATGTCGTCGGCACTAAAAACAAACCATTGACCATCGATGACCTTTGTAAATACGTACCGACGATAAGATGTTGGCATTTTTAAAAGCGTAGTTAAGCTTAACTAATTTGGTACCGACGACATGTCGTCGGAACCAAATTTGTCTAACTCCAAAAGGTTTGACTAAAAAAGTATGTGGGTCCCATATTGTCATCGGGACGGTAGATAGCAACGAGGCAATGTCGACAAATTGGTGTCGATGACATGTCGCCGAGACGAGTTCGTGCGTACGACATGTCGTAAGGACCGTTTTAAAAAAGTCGTAGAGGAAAGCGCCGATTGTACTAGTGACAATTTCTTAATTTTCAATTTATAGTTTTCTAAATAAAGAAATAGGATATAATTTTCCACAAAATATAGAAAATTGTTCGTATGATATTGTTTTCTATTGAAGAAATAGAAAAGGGTTATCAGTTACAAGGAAAAAATGAAAATGAAAAAAAAAAAAAAAAAAAAAAAAAAAAAGGATTTCTATTAAAATATACATACAGAACGTATATTCAATCACGAAATGCAGATTTTTTATATTGTGGAGATTGGAGAATTTGATTGAAAATCACACATTTGGTTTTTGATTTTTTTTGGAGATAATAAGTCTAACATATAAACCAGAGTCACATATTTAGTAAAAGGAATTTTTGATGAAATGAAATCATAGAAGCTTTTTTATAACAAATTATAACATTTGTTTTTTGAGTCTAAAAATCTTTCTAACCTTCTTTTCTTGTGACGCAGCTCGATCTCATCATAGATAATGGCTACTACATCCATTCCTCATTGGTGGAAATATGATGTCTTTGTAAGTTTTAGAGGTGAAGATATCCGCAAAAACTTCATGGATCATCTATTTAACGACTTCAAGCAAAAAGGGATTCATGCTTTTAGAGATGATAACGATTTGCCTAGAGGAGAATACATTTCCCCTCAACTATACAAAGCCATTGAAGAATCGAGGTTTTGATAGTTATCTTCCAAACATTATGCTTCTTCATCATGGTGTCTGAGGAACTTGTCAAAATACTTGAGTGCAAGAAGATTGAGAATCCAAAACATGAGTTTCAGATTATCTTTTATGATGTTAAACCTAATGTGGTTAGGAAACAAACAGGGAGCTATGCTGAAGCGCTTTGCACAACATGATGTTTTAAATAGAGCAGAGGTGGATAAATGGAAGGAAGCCTTATCTGTTGCAGCTGATCTATCGATTCGAACTCCATGAAATGACAAACGGTAAATTTGTGTTATTTCAAACATAATTTTTTCATTCAAATTTACTGAGGTGCAATAAATTTTGTCTCTTTTATAAATTTGTTTGAAACTTCGCTGTATTTATTTGTAGCTCTTTTGGTAAATAGGTACGAGTTCAAGTTCATTGACAACATCTCCAAAGAAATCCTCAAAGTTATATCTGACGGACCCTTGGATGTTGCTGAGAACCTTGTTAGTGTAGATGCCCGTGTACGTGAATTGAACTTGTTATGCTTTTGTTGGGTCCGATAAGGTGCACATGATTGGAATATGTGGCTTTAGCGGAATAGGAAAACTACTCTTGCCAAAGCTATTTATAACTCGATGTATACCTACTTCGAGGGAAGATGCTTTTGTGATGATGTCCAAGGAGTCACAAAACGACAGGGGCTGACTCAAATCCAAATGCAAATGTTTGTAAAGATCCTGAAAACAGAAAATCTGATGATATCAAGTGTTAGTGAAGGAACAAAGGTGATAAAACAGAGAATGGCATGTAAGCCGATCCTACTTGTTTTGGACGATGTGAATGATCTGGAGCAGTTAGAAGCTCTAGCGGGTTCACCTGATTGGTTCTTCCCTGGAAGTCTTATCATTTTCACTGGTAAAGACAAACAATTGCTAAGGTCTCATAATGTGGAAATCTATGAAATGGAGTCTTTAGATTATTATGAAGCTCTTGAGCTCTTTAATTTAAATGCATTTGGCAAAATGCATCCTACAAAAGATTTCAAAGAGCTCGCTTCCCAAGTTATAATACATTTGCAAGGTCACCCTTTGGCTCTCAAAATTTTTGGTAGATTATTGCGTAAAAAACCTGTGGATGTTTGGGAAGGCGAATTGAAAAGACTCCAAACATATCCTAATTTAGATATACTACAAAAACTTCGACCAAGTTTTGATGGGCTAGCATCTGATCAGAAAAGGATGTTTCTTGACATTGCATGTGCCTTCATTGGGGAAAAGAAAGATTTTGCTGCAAGTGTACTACACAGCAGTCAATGTTCTGCAAATGCTATTATTGAAATTCTAACTGATAAGTTCCTAATAACAGTATGTGGAGATTGTCTTCAAATGCATGAATTGATTCAAAGCATGGCTAGGGAAATTACACGCGAAGAGCTCAACATGCCTGGGAAACAGAGAAGATTGTGTATATCATCTGCATTGAGTGAAAAGAAAGTAAGAAGTGGCCTATTCTTCTTTACTTTCATATTCATACAATAGTATACACAATTGCATATGTTACTCTCCATAATTTATGTTACATGTTCTTGCTTTTCCAGGTGGAAATGACTGAAGTGATTGAAGTTCTAGTCCTTTTGTTAAGGAAATCTAGTCAAGAGGTTCACATAGACGCTAATTCTTTTGCACTTATGAAACATTTGCGGATCCTGAAAATTTATGCTGAGGAAGAATTTGATCAGAAACGGAATTGAAGGGCTACAATGTGAAGTACTCAGGAAGTTTGTATTTTTGTCCGATGAGCTAAGCTTGTTTTTTGGCATGGATGCCTGCTCAAGTACTTACCTTCCGATTTCTATCCGAAAACATTGTTGTCATCGATCTCTTACAGCAACATAAAGCAACTTTGGACAACACCAAAGGTATTTACTTGTTCATACATGTGTTTGTGTTCGACAATTAGAGATATAAGAACTAATCTTTTTTTATTGATGCAGTGCTTAAGAAAGTTGAAAGTAATGAAACTAAGGCATCTGTTGTAACCTAACAACCACCCTCGACTTCTCGTGAGATTACAAATCAAGAACTAGATCTTGATGGTTGTGTGAATTTGGTTACGTTCATCCATCGCTTGGAATGCTCAAGAGACTTGTTATCTTAAATATGAGAGACTGCAGACGGGCTGCGAGTTTTCCTAGCAAAGTGGAAACAGATTCTCTTCAGTTTTGAATCGCCGATGCTTAAATGGCAGCCCAAGCCTTTGGTCTAGATGCTGGACTTAAATCTCTTGTCATATGGAACCAACAACATCCCCAAAGATCCGTTTCATTGGAAGGTTTACATATGTTAAAGTCTCAAGGAACTAAACTTGAAGGAACAATTTTACTAGCTTGCCTGGAAGTTTGACTCAACTTTCTAATCTTCAAAACTTAGACTTGATGGTTGCAAGAAGTCGGAAGTGTTGCTCAACTTCCACCTGGTCTATATACAATTGCATCTGATTGCACCTCCTTAAGAGAAGTGTCAGGAAGTTTGACTCAACTTTCTAATCTTCAAGATCTTTATGTTAGTGGTTGCAAGAAGTTGGAAGTGTTGCCCGAACTTCCACATAGCCTATATGATCTTGATGCATCTGATTGCACCTCCTTATGTTCAATTATGGGATCAAACCCAATTATGATCAAAAGGTCCACTTATCTCAACAATTGTCCAAAATTGTTTGAGAATCTTGCCATTGATAACCAGGTGTCGATATCGGAGACTGAGTGCCGAGACTCATCTGTAACTTCCCGAGGCTCTACAAACCGGTTTTCTTCTTTCCTTCGTTATGCGCATAACAGATGTGGATTATTCCGTTTGCCAGGAAGTTCCATTGAGAATATGGACATAATATATGATGGAAATAGCATTCCAAATTGGTTTACAAATAAAAGTATGGGAAATCAGGTAAAGGTCGAGTTACCATTAGATTGGAGCTTCAGTAAGTTAAGGGGATTTGGAATTTGTGTTGTTTTTAAGAGAAAAAAAACCTTCCAGATCTTCTGGATACATTGTAAAGAACTTTGATGGAGCTTGGTTGGGAGAATGCAATCCATACTACTATAGAGAATATTTTGCGGGTAAGCCAATAAGAAACGATGAGTCAGATATGATATGGTTGCATTATACGACAAGTGAAATATGGGGATGGAGGAAAGCAAAGAATTTTGTAACATTTTGTTTTAAAGAGAATGAAGGAATTGAAGTGAAGGAGTGTGGTGTAAGACTTGTTTGTGATGAAGATTTAGATGAAGCAGACTTGAGTATGTTCCAAGACCTCCCAACTCTATCAGAGCATGGTGGGGCCTTGTGCCTATTTGAGGAGTATGGAAAAATCTACCGGACATGGTAGTCCGATAAAAGAAAGAGAACCTTTATTATAATCATTTACTTGTCCCCTATAGATTTTGTGATTTTTATTTGGTCTTTTTAGTAGCTTTCATGTAGGAGACACCCACCAAGTGTTTGATGAAATGCATGACTAGAAATCATTTACTCTACAGCCTGTTTGTACATTTTTTGGGTTTTATGATGTATTAAGAATTGATGTTGTGTTGCGATTTGTACTGTAAGATAATAAACCTTTGTTGTAGTTCATGTCATCGTAGCAATTACGTGACTGGTATAATACCATAATGTTAAAACATGCATATCATTGGAAAATGTGCTCTTCCAATGCCAGCTAAATTTGTTATACAAACTTGACATTTGTTTTAATTGCTGAAAAGTGAAAACGTTATTCTTTGATACTTGCCTTCTGCATCTGTTCTTCGTTGCACTAATAGCTCAAGATCCGTTTCTTGAGGTAGCTGCCTGGACATGGTACATGTATTTCGACCCATTTACGTACGGCTTAGATTTCAACCCGTTCCCAAAATTACATCTTTTACCATTTAACATGCACATCATTGGAAAGTGTGCTCTTGCCAATGCCAGTCTAAATCTCTGAAAAAAGATTATCTATGATGCTTGTCGAGACTAAGTTCTTGCTTGCCAATTGAGGTATACTTTACTCATCATACTTATATGGTCAAGTTTTGTAAGCAGCTCTTCAATAACCTTATGTTTTTTAGTTTTTGTAACTAGCTAGCTGGGAAAAAATGCCAGGACTAGATATGGTTGACTGCTATTAATATGCATTTTATAAGAGACAATGTGAGAGCACCCTTGAAAAAATATGCTAGTTGAAAAACAATTGATCTCTAGAGTGTCAAAAGGCTCAAGGAAGTTAAGAGTGCCGTTGCATTTGGAGACATATTTTGCAAAAATATTTAAGCATCCTTGACCCTGGTTTTTACTTTCTTCTATATTTATTTTTAGGGCCATCCACCAAAGATGATCAAATTGTAGCACGCTATGCTTATTGAACATACTTTCACTGATTGGTGAAGGTTATCAAGTAAAGTTTCGTTCATTTTAACTGGTAATTTCATGTAATAATTAGATTGATATCTTAATTGTTTTAAATTGATTATTTATAGGTGAAATGTTCACCTTAAGTTGAAGAAACTTCAAGCAATTAGATTGATATCTTAATTGATCAACTCGACTGGATGTAATTAGCAGCAAATTTACAAGAGAGTGGACTTTTGTAGATTGACATCATCATGTGGTCCTGCTGGTCAAAAATAATTCTGTTAGATTGTTTTTACATATGTAATCACTGGAACCCACAATCATTTGCTTGGGTAGCTTCTCACACAACATGGGGTATCATTGGGATACAAGCTATTTTTTTTTTATCTATTTTAATATATTTATTTCTCTTTTTTTTCCTTTCTATTGTGGTCATTGATTATGTGAACATAAACCAATTCAAAGATACTTGAATTCAAAAATAATATAATAACGCGCTCAAGTTTTGGTTACAATTTTATCTAATAGGCTAATATCAATTTGATCTACTGTCACTTTCTAATATTAGTAGGTTAGAGAAAGCAATATTTTGCAAGTTATTAAAAAGATCATTAGGACCACTTGTTAATACAATAATGAGCTTCAAGAAAAGTGCACGCAACCCCATTGTAACATGAGGCATCAATTAAAGGGCGGTTTTCTCTTATGCTAACATCACCACCAATCCACACCTTTGTGTGTGCATGTAGTGTGTGTATCTATCTATCAACCTACCTTGTTATAATGGCGATTATGTCTTGAGGGGATGTTTGATTTGAGATATTCTCATACTTACCAAGAAATTATAATGAATTTTCCCACTAATTCACGAATCACAACATATACTCCAGCATATATAGCTGATAAACTGAATACAAGCTAAATCAGCAAAACCTTGTCACCTTTGAAGCTCAAAACCGAAACTTTAAGAGCCTTATGGCAAAAGAAAACAATTTCCCATAGGAGAATCGATCCACCATTCAAACCAACTTTAAGAACCTTGTTGCCGAAGTAATCTTGACTCGTAAACATATAAATTACCTTGAAACTTGTAATCTACACAGCGATAGCCAAACAACCAGTTAAGGAAGTTTGTCACGTGAAGTTTCGTGTATTTGAGCCTATAATTTCACAAGAAAATTCTAGCACTGAAATTGATATTTTATTTGACTAAGCGTATCGGATGTAATTGGGATCAGAGGAAGTTTACAATTTCAGTGCTAAAACTATGTAATACAACTATCATTGGTCGATGTAAATTTGAACTTTTGTTTTATTTAATTATGGCTTTAACTGAAAACGAAATTATTAGAATGAGTAAGTAGACATAGCTAATCTCTCCAAAAGTAAAAGATCACAGAATTATAATGCCAAAAGATCACAGAATTATAATGCCAAAAGTAATGCAAACTACCATGGTTATTATTCTATCCACTAGCACATGCATGATATGTGGATTTGCTTGAAATTAATGGTAAACATACATATGAGAAATGTCAAAGTTGTCGATGAAGACTTTGTCTTCTTTTTTCTTATTTTTGGCTGGCATTTAATATTAATGAGATCCACTAGGATATTATGTTAAAAAAAAATCCACTAGGATATACAAAAAAGTCAAGGAAATACAAACTCATATTTAATTCATAGTAGAAAACGCGTTTCGTCTTTATGTTTTTTTTTTTCTTTTCTTAGTTTCATCTTTAATTGTTAGGTCTAAAACAAAGTACAAGTTAGCCCTCAACTTTGGGGGGAAAAAAATAATAACAATAAAAATTCATGTTGCCCAATATTGCATCATTCAAGCTAAACGATATGTTAATTTTGTTGAAACTGACCATTTTTCCCATTCATATTTATAATCTGTATAACGAAAAATATAAATGTTACTAGTAATTTATAAGAACTGAAGTTGCAACTCATACAAAATAGGAGGACTGTAAGTGTATGTTTTGGAGACTTAAAGTCAACTCTCATTTTACTGATATTTAACTTGAGCTATATATATGTGATGGTGAGAAGAATTATCATTACATTGTTGATTGCATTATTCATATTTCCCTTTACTTCTTGACCAATCAAAAAATTTGTAAGTCCTCTTCTCTCTTTACACTTTTCATTTGTTTAGTATCTTATCCTCGCCTGCTTGTTAACTCATTTCTATACTAACAGATCATATTTTGTTGTAAATTTCGCTTAATACCATAAACTTATCAAAAGGTTTACAGCTGCACATAGAATAATTATAGTTATGGAGAGGCTTTTTGTTGAATTAATTTATATTATTGGCCACTGTGATGTATTCTTGCTATCTGTCGAGATGTTACATTATTTTTTAGTACACTACTTTTTCATGGCTATCTTCACAAGTAACAAAGTTAACGGCTTTTTATTCTAGTTGTTTTTGTTAACTAGAATGGAAACATTCTTGGTTCATTGTTTATAAGTAAGCTCATGACCACAACTTTGGATACTCATTTATTTGAAACATCATTATCCTTAATCTAATCTCGACCTTACCTCAAATATCGAGCATAACTCATAATTGATGTGTACATTACAGGGATAGTCCTTGTAGCAATATCAAATTTAATTTTTAGTTTCTAAGTCTTAAAAATTACATTGACAACCCTTTGTCTTCTTAGATCTGCACACGTATAGTCCCTAACAACATTATCGTTATGTAAACAACAATAATATTCTTTCAATTCTACCTAAACACCCTCTGAGTCAATACACACATTTGTCTGGCTACACATAACACCCCATGCTTCAATCCCTCATCCACTCAAACTTTAAAAAAATGCACTAAATCAAGTTACAAATATGGTAATTGAACTTTGCCAACAAATTTAAAAGTACAAAATATTCTTCTTTAATAACCTTTATTTTTAAGTGAATGAAAAGTTGACTATAGATATCGAGATTATCCAAGAAGCGATTAAAATATATCAAGATTATTTTAGATGTGATTAAAATCTGTGAAAATTTAAGAATCAATGTTATCCATTTTTAATACACGTAATAATAATTTTTTAATTTTTATAATACAATTATTTATTATTTCAATTTATATTACTAAGCTAAAAAGTGTGTTTATAATCCTAGATTCACACATCAACAATAATTTTAAACTACTAGTAAAAAATATTTTTATTTTCATCGGTTAATTGAAAGGTTTAAGAAAGGAGATATTTGGATTATGTGTGGTCGAGAAACATGTAAGTGTGGGTTGATGGGTATTTTTGTCATTAATAAAATGCTAATGGCGTTAGGGACAAAATCATGTGCTTATTGGAGAACCATAAGGACTATCAGTGTAATTTTAAGATTTAGGGACAAAGTCTTAACCTTTTGTATAAACTGCGGGACTATTCATGTAATTCACTCTAAATTGATTTTCTGCATTTCAATATAATAATAAAACATACAAAACATACAGTATTCAACAAAATGCATGTACGTAACTTATAAAATATATGTGTAAGTGTGGAAAAAGCTACTTCGAATTCACATCCACCTTTTTAGTTTGTTATAAAAACCCATGACCCTTTCTATGTTTGGGAGCTGAAATTATAGATATGACCCTTTCTAGTTTGTTATAAAAGCGCTAGCGGCACGGCGCACCTTGTTGCCGGTTTGCCTTCCATCTCTATATGTAAATCAAAAAGTTTAATATGTGAAATTACTTGATGTAATGACACATTGAAATTTTATTTGTGTAAAAAAATGAGCGAAAAAAAAAAACTTCACCGATCAATAATAATAATGTTTAAAATTTTCAAACAACTTAATGCAGCTTTCATCATTAATCATGGCTGCGTCTTTCATTCCTCATCGATGGAAATATGATGTCTTTGTAAGTTTTAGAGGTGAAGATATTCGCAAAAACTTCATGGATCATATGCTCAATGACTTCAAACAAAAAGGGATTCATGCTTTTAGAGATGATAGAGAATTGCCTAAAGGAGAAGAGATTTCTCCTCATCTCTACGAAGCCATTGAAGAATCGAGGTTTTTGATAGTTATCTTCTCCAATGATTACGCTTCTTCATCATGGTGTCTGAGGGAACTTGTCAAAATACTCCAGTGCAAGCATATGGGAAAGCCTAAACACGAGGTTCAAATAATCTTTTATGATGTTAAACCTGACGTGGTTAGGAAACAAACTGGGAGCTATGCTGAAGCATTTGCCAAACATGACGTTTCAAATAGAACAGAGGTGGATAAATGGAGGGACGCTCTATCCACGGCGGCTAACTTATCTGGATGGGATCTCCAGGACACGACAAATGGGTAGATTTCTTGTTTTTGTGTAATTAGTCTTGTTAAATTAGTCTTGTTAGCCTGTAATGTTTCTAGAATCAGGCTTGAGCCCATTACAACTATGTAGTTTTTCTTACTTATTGTGTCTTTGTGGTTAATAGGTTTGAGTCCAAGTTCATCGATTCCATTTCTAGAGAAATCCTCAAAACATTATGTGACGGGCCCTTACATGTTGGTGAGAACCTTGTTGGCATAGATTTCCATTTCGACAAATTAAACTTGTCACGCTTCGTTGGGTCACATAAGGTTAATATGCTTGGTATTTGTGGTATAAGTGGAATAGGAAAGACGACCCTTGCCAAAGCTATATATAACTTGATGTATGTCCAATTTGAAGGAAGTTGCTTTTGTGAAGATGTCAGAGATGTCAAAGAAGTCCAGATGCAAATGATTGGTAAGATTCTGAAAACAGATGATCTAAAGATATTTGGAGACGTATCTATGGTAATAAAGCAAAGGATGGCAAGTAAGCCGATCCTGCTTGTTTTGGATGATGTGAATAACGTGAAGCAATTAGAAGCGTTAGCTGGTTCACCTGATTGGTTTTTCCCGGGAAGTTTGATTATTTTCACGGGTAAAGATAAACAGTTGCTAACATCACATAGAGTGGATGCAATCTATGAAATGGGGGATTTAGATGACTGTAAAGCTCTTGAGCTCTTTAGTTTATATGCATTTGGCGAAAGGCATCCTACAAAAGATTTCAAAGAGCTCGCTTCCCAAGTTATAATACATTTGCAAGGTCACCCATTGGCTCTCAAAATTTTTGGTCGATTATTGTATAAAAAATCTTTGCATGTTTGGAAAAGCGAGTTGGATAGACTCCAAACATATCCGAATCCAGATATACAACAAATACTTCGACCAAGTTTTGACGGGTTGGCATCTGATCAGAAAAGAATGTTTCTTGATATTGCATGTGCCTTCATCGGGGAAAATAAAGATTTTGTTGCAAGTGTACTAGACGGCAGTCATTGTTCTGCAAATGCTATTATTGAAGTTCTGGCTGATAAGTTCCTAATAACAGTATCTGCAGATTGTCTTCAAATGCATGAATTGATTCAAAGCATGGCAAGGGAAATTGTTCGTGAAGAATTTATCATGACTGGGAAACAGAGAACATTGTGTATATCATCTGCAATTTACAGTGCATCTAGTGAAAAGAAAGTAAGAAGTGGCATATTCTTCTTTACCTTCATATTAATATTAAAGTATATGTTACTCTTTCTCATTTAAGTTACATGTTTCTGCTTTTCCAGGTGGCAATGACTGAAGCAATTGAAGTTCTAGTCTTTTTATTAAGGGAATCTAGTCAAAAGGTTCACATAAATGCTAATTCTTTTGCATTTATGAAAAATTTGCGGATCCTGAAAATTTATGCTGAGAAAGGATTTGATCAGAAAGTGGAATTGAAAGGCTACAATGTGAAGTACTCAGGAAGTTTGGATTTTTTGTCCAATGAGCTAAGCTTGTTTTGTTGGCATGGATGCCCTTTCAAGTACCTACCTTCAGATTTTTATCCAGAGAACATTGTTGTCATCGACCTCTCTTACAGCAACATAGAACAACTTTTGACAACACCAAAGGTATTTACTTGTTCATTCATGTGTTAGTGTTCGACACCTAATGCTATACAAACTTATCTTCTTTCTATTGATGCCAGTTCTTAAGAAGGTTGAAAGTAATGAAGCTAAGGTACTGTTGTAACCTAACAACCACCCCTGACTTCTCGGAGATTACGAATCTCGAAGAGCTAAGTCTTGAAGGTTGTGTGAATTTGGTTAGCATTCATCCCTCAATTGGACTGCTCAAGAGGCTTGTTGTGTTAAATCTAGCGGGGTGCCTAAAAGTCGACCAACATCCTTCTTTTGTATCCTCTCTAATAAACTTTGCATCATTGTCATTCGGTGGCCAAGGGAGGATTCAACCTAGATGGTGGACTTCAATCACCGGTCTTTTTGGTTTACTAAGTAAACAACAACATCCCCAAAGATCAGTTTCATTGGCAGGTTTACATATGTTAAAGTCTCTGAATTTAAGCTACTGCAATTTATTAGAAGTGCCCGATGGCCTTGGAGGCTTATCATGTCTAGAGAACCTAAACTTAAAAGGGAACAATTTTACTATCTTTCCTGAAAGTTTGAGGCAACTTTCTCATCTTTATAGACTTGATGTTGAATGTTGCAAGAAGCTGGAAGTGTTGCCCGAACTTCCACCTGGCGTACGGGATATTGAAGCATCTCACTGCACCTCCTTAAGAGAAGTGTCAGGATCAATTAAAGACCCATCGAGGCGTAGGTCTATTTTTGTTAGAGATTGTCCAAAGCTTTTTAAGAATGTTACCATTGATAGTGAGGGGTCTATATCGAAGACTGAGTGTCTTGACTCATCTATAACTCCCCAAGGCTTTATTCACCAACTAACAGCTGTGAACTCTGCTTTCCTGTGGTATTTGTGTTTCCAGTCTAGCAGATGTGATTTCTTCTTGCAAGACACCAGCTATTGTACTTTAGATATAGAATATTATGGGAATAGCGTTCCAGAGTGGTTTACAAATAGAAGTATGGGAAATTATGTAAAGGTTGAATTACCATCAGATTGGTGTTATGAAAAGTTTAGGGGATTGGGAACTTGTGTTGTTTTCAAGTGCAAAAAGCCTCCAAAACATTTAGGATACTATGTAAACAACTTTGATGGAGCTTCTCTGCGTCCAATCAGTCACATTCCATATATGCTTGATTATGTTCAGAATGAGGAGATATGAATCCAAGATTCATATATGATATGGTTGAATTATACGACGTCTACATGGGAATGGGAGGAAGCAAAGAATTTTGTTACATTTGGTATTAAAGAATATAATGAAGATGTTGAGGTGAAGGAGTTTGGTGTAAGACTTGTTTGTGATGAAGACTTAGATAAAGAAGCATATTTAAGCGTTCTCCCACCTCCAACACAACATGGTGGGGTTATGAGCTATTATTCTCTGCCTTTGGGACGAAGCTACTGGACGTGGTAGTCCAATAACAAAAGCGTTTGTAATTTTTATTTGTTAGCCACTGTTTGATTTATTAATCGTGAATGTAAAATTTTAGTTTTTTGTTAGTAAATTCAAGTTAAAAATAATGAAAATCATTTACTTTTTCTGTAGTAGACACCCACCCATCATATGAGAATAATTGACTTAATTTTTCCGGCAGAACCTATTCTTTAAATCTCCACAAAACAGCTTTTTCCAGCAGAACCTATAATAAAGTCTAATAATTCACCTGCAAACTGCACAGTCTTTTCGTTAGATAAAGTGCATTTGTGTAGATGTTGTTAGTCGATTAGTATAAGGCTTAGGCCTGTTATGTGTTTAGGCCCATATTGTATCCTATATATATTTATCATGTACCAAACATTATATTCATTCAATATACACAAACTTACATGGTATCAGGATGCTCTTGATGATCCAAATTGGCGAAATGCTATGTTTGATGAATATAATGCGCTTATTAAGAATAAAACTTGGATTTGTGTACCTCGTCTGCGGGTGTCAATATTGTTAGTGTATGTGGTTATTTCGCCATAAGTATTTGGTCGATGGCACTCTTAGTCGGTACAAGGCACGCCTTGTTGCCAATGGTAGCACAGTGGAGGAGTAGATGTTGATGAGACCTTTAGTCCGTTGTTGCCGGGCACCATTCGAATCGTTTTAGTTTAGCTATTTCGACATTGGCCTGCTCATCGCCTTGATGTCAAGAATGCTTTTGCATGGTGATTTGGTGAAACGGTTTATATGCATCGCCCACTGGTTTCGGGATCCCGAGCATCCGGATTATGTTTGTTTATTACGCGTTCTCTTTATGGTCTTAAGCAGCGCCGGGCATGGTTTCACGGTTTGTCGCTTATATTCTTCTTGTTGGGTTTACTTTGAGTCGGTGCGATTCTTCTTTATTTATTTATCGATGTGGTGATGATATCGCTTTTCGCTACTATATGTGGATGATATTGTGCTATCGCCTCCTCCGATAGTTTATTACAATGATTATTGCTTCTTTGCATAAGGAGTTCTCTATGATGATTTGGGTGCTCTTAATTATTTTTGGTGTGTCATTTACGCCGACTCTTCCGGGATGTTTTTGTCACAACGTAAGTATGCTATGGAGATTTTGGAGCGCACGATGGTTGGTTGTAACCCTTCTCGGACTCCTGACGCCGAGTCCAAGTGGGTGATGATGGTGATCCGGTTTCGATCCTAAGTTATATCGAGTCTTGCGTGTTCTCTTCAAGATCTCACTTTCACTAGACCGATATTACTTATGCCGGCAGCAGTTTGTCTATATATGCATGATCCTCGCGAGCCTCATTTTATCGCTCTCTGCCGGATTTTACGGTATGTTGGGGACTTTGGCTTATGGTTTACGCTATTTTCTTCTACTATCGATTCATTGGTTGCTTATTCGATGTCGATTGGGTGGTTGCCCTACCACCCGGTCTACATCGGGTTATTGTGTTTTTCTTTGCAACAACTTACTTTCATGGTCCTCTAAACGCCACCAACGATTTTCGCCCAAAGGTCGAGGTCGAGTATCGTGGTGTTGCCAATGTCAGATCCGAGACATGTTGGCTTGAATTTACTACGTGAGCTTCATACACCGTTGTCCTCTGCTACTATTGTTTATTGTGATAATGTGAGTGCAGTACTTGTCCTCTAATCCTGTTTCAACATCGCCGACAAAGCACATTGAGATTGATATTCATTTTGTTCGTGATTTGGTTGCTACGGGTCAAGTTCGAGTTCTACATGTTCCTTCTCGGTTTCAAGATGTTGATATTTTTACCAAGGGTTTACCTTCCGCCTTGTTTGCCGAGTTTCGTGATGACTTGAGTGTTCGGTCTCCTCCCGCTCAAACTGCGGGGAGTGTTAGTCGATTAGTATAAGGCTTAGGTCTGTTATGTGTTTAGGCCCATATTGTATCCTATATATATTTATCATGTACCAAACATTATATTCATTCAATATACACAAACTTACAGATGTTTGATGAAATGTATATGAGTAGAAATCATTTATTTTAGTTGAAGTACAGACGTCGATGTGTCTTCCCGTCTCAGCCCTTTCCTCTCCGGATGCTTTAATGTTAGCGGTACTTGAATAATTTGTAAAACGCTTAGCAGTTCCTATATATAACTACTATGTTCAATAGATCTTCTTGCTTCTAATAATTTGAATAATTCTACTCATAAATCACAATTTAAGTAATACAGGTGGGTTGGTGGGTTGAGCCTGAATCAAATTTAGATCCAACTAATCCGTGTATGTGCATGTCCAGCTATGATATAAATATGTTTTCTAGTCATGCAATACCTATTGCTTGATGAATATCTCATTATTACAACTCAAAGGTACCAGCGTAGCGTAACGTTGCGGCGGCGGTTATCATGTAATCAAATGTTTTGGCGAACAATCTTTATCGATTATACGCTTCCTGTGACGGGTGGCAATAATTTTATGGAGCACTGATTTACCAAATGTAACTTGACGATACCAGTTTTTTTTTTTTTTTTTTTTTTTTTTTCTTCTTCTTCTTAACCATGATTTCCGACTTTTTGGCCAACTAACAATTCACGAGGTTTGAACCCACGGCCACACAGACTCAAACCAGGTAAAGCCCTGCAATGCCACTTTTATCACCACAAAAAGGCAATCTATATTACAGGTCAACATAATTAAAACTTGGTTCACCAGAAAGAAAGGTGAAAACCATAGTGGAGGCACTTGAGATGTGTTTTGTGTAGAAGTAGGTTGATGTAGTGGCATCAACACTATCACCCATGTTCGTATAACAAGTCCAACAATGCGCAAAACGCTTTCTCATGATAATTTTCTAAGACAAGCCAATCCCAGCCTACCTCTTGGCATATGACTGGTTAATTACCAATAAAAATGTTTGAACTAATTTAGCGTAAATTATTTTTACAATAACCATCTAACAATCAAAACCAGATATTATTAGTAATCGCAATCCAAAACAATGCAATGGAATTAAAGACAAGCAAGTGATACAAACACAAACTATCAAGCCAGTAGAAGAAAGAAAAAAAATACAAGGTAACCCTCTTCACAGTATATGAGTATAATAACACCACCAAACTCCAAACTAAAATGCCCATTTATCAGTTTCATTTTTCCCCGTTTGACTTTCTGACGACACCTTAAACGGTCCACTTGACCCAAAGGGATCTGAGTCGTCAAATGAGTATGTATGACCATGGTCAAAACCCGCATTGCTACTCTTGAGAAGTTATTATCCTGTGTGGAGCTGCTCATGGAATCAAATCTCGAGAAGGTTTCTTGTTTGGGAGAACCTCGGTCAGTGGCACTAAAAGATTCGAAACTCGCGAAATAATCAAAGAAAGAATTCTCTGCTCCTCCCCCACTTTATCGTGGTGAGGTGCCAGCTCAAGAAGCTGGTGAGCCAGGCACCAAATCATCAAACCCAAATGGACTCTTTCTGGAAGAAACTATTATTGCCTCGCGGGGAATCGCTTTTCCTTGGACTTGCAGTGAAGCTATTGGAGTCAAAGAAATAACTCCCTCCATGCTTCTCATGTTCAGCATCCTGTATAAATGAAGTTATTTTCCAAGGGCATAGTATCATTCATAATAGAGATAGGGGTCCTACCTAACAACTTTGTTCTAGGTTTATATTTTTCAAATTATGACATGCATACCAAAACGGTTCGCAACTGAAACAAAACCAGTCTAAGATTTGGTCTAGGTCCACTCTAGAGTGGTACGTTGATAATTTGATATGTACTGTATAAATTTTCACTCTATAGCATTTATTTATCTTTTCATTTAGTAGCACGTATGTAGCAATTTTTCCATGATAAAACTTATAGACCATCCATTGAATGCAATGATAAAACTGAAAAAAAAAACTGAACTCACTTAGCCGTATCACTATTGAATCCCCACACCGAATCTACATCATCATGGTTTTCAAAGGTACCCCATCCTTGGTCATCAAAACCCCTAATAGAAGAAGATCGAACTCAAATTTTATTAAAAGAAAAAAAAAACAAAAAAACAAAAAACAAAAAACAAAAAAATTGAAAACAAGAGCAATAGACTAGTACATGTTTAGATCTTTCCACCAAACAAGGTATAGGTACACGTTTTGTTGTATTTAGACAATGAAAGATCAGACCACAAACTGAATCCAATTGTTACCTTTCTGTGTCAGCATCAAAGCTCTTCCGTATTGTTTAAATGAATCCTCCTTGGTTGGACTTTCAAATATTTTTGCGCCTGGGACTACCAGCTGGGCTTTTAGCCGACCCATCTTCGCTATGTACGTATGCTGATTCAGTCTCGAAGGCTTCTCTGACTTCCTGTCAGCATTTGAATATGAATCCTCAGAAACGTCATCCATCGGAGCCGAGTTTTCAGCCTGAGATGGTGATTTGGTATTTGCAGGCACCGTAGCATCAAATGAGAAACCTTCGTCTTTGAATTTATCCCAATCCTCGCCCCACACTGCAGATATCTCTGGAACTCCAGGTTGCCAACCTTGACAATCAAAATAGGTCAAACAATAACGCAATATCAATCATTCTATTATAATATTATATACTTGTATAGATACAGTGACGTTATTGCTCATGACTCATGAGATAAAAGATGATACCCTTTGGAAGCTTTGACATCAATTCCATGTTTTTTGCAACGTTCAGTTAAAGCCTTAAGTAGTTCCTCGAGATCGGATTGGATACGATCAGCACGAACCTGGGTCAGTAAAAAAAAAACGACGGGTCAGTCAAGCCATCCTTAAAACTTACTAAAATCTGTTACTCGGGAGCATATGAACTTACTTTAAGGATACCATCAGTGCTGCCACCCTGATCCATTTTCACAAGTGCCTGATTCAACTCCATCTTCTGCTCCTAAAAGTCAACAGAAAAATCAATTCAATTAACAAATATGGGATTATACTCCAAGTTATAATTAATGTGCTTCAGCTCCCACCTGCCCTTATTCTTACCAAAAATAAAATAAAATAATAATAAAAATAAATAAATAAACAATCACGAAAAATAGATATAATGTACACTAAGCAGCCAGTCAAGTAGAAATTGATAATGCAATGCTATTTCTCAAGCCATTTATCAATTTTGAGTAGAAGGGGAGATTTTAGCGCATTTATGTGGAAACAGGCCAACTTGGGTGATATTTTATCAATAACGGGTGGCTCAAACTCATAAAATCATAATAATCACTTGATAGTATATAGGAAGATAACATAAAGACAATCAACATCATGTCTGCACTGGAGTCGAAATTTCAACCCTGGTCACACGTCTAAACGTAGGGTTATGGTTCAAGTCTGGTTTCAGATTTGGATCCTGGTCAGGCCTATATGTAATCCTTAACATTGGGTAGTTCACAGGCATTGAGAAGTGCAAAACATAACCTAAGTGTACTTATTGATGCTTAAATGAGTCAAAATCGTCACATTTGCAGCAGATATCTACGTAGTTTTCTCTACTTTGTTGCAGAATGAACTGATTCTGAACCAGTACAAAAACATGTTTCTGGGGCCACCAATCGAAATAGTTTCAAGCATAAAACAACCCCAAAATTGCTTATGAAACTCCAATCGTTTGCTTCATGAATACAATCAAATTAACGATAATTCCATTAAAAAAAATCTTTGAAACTTAAATATAATATTTCAGTTTAAACAAAAACTTACAATTAACTTACAAATGCACAACAGCCATCGATTTCAACATGCACGAAGACACGTCCATTTCACGAGCCATCTGGTTCTTCGACGCGTGAACCCACTTCATCTTCGGGTTCGAGACATCACACATTGTCAAAAACTCCATCACCTGTCCGAATATCTTAAACATTTCTATCCCGAAAATCAGGTTCTTATCAGCTACAAATAGCGAATTCCAGTCCATGGGTGCATCCTGATGCACTGAAACTTCATTCCAGGTTAAATAATCGAGATCAAGCTCCCATAACTTTCGAACGGCTTTGTTTCTCCTTCCAATTTCGCCTTCTCCTTCACACCATGAAACCGACACCAGATACAACCGTTGACCATCACAGGACACTAGCCTCGGGCTGTACTCGTGGACCCTTGGTGGGTGTGGAGTCGATTGGACTCGAGTCCAGAGACCATGTCCAATGTCATACGCTGCGAGCTTATCAGTCTTGGAATACACGTAAAAGACCCCGTCACAAACAACTCCCGAGCAAACAATCCCAAAATCAACTGGTAGCCGTTGACTTTCCGTCCATTTGTTTGACGAAGAATAAAAAATCTCACATGAATTTAAAGCCTCGTCCCATGAATCAATCCCCCCTACCGCTATTATAAAGAACCGTCCTCGGTCTTTCACACTACTCGTGTGTCTGGTTTTTTCGTTTCTTGATGTACGTCTAACCGAAATCCTGTGAGGATCCCCATAAACATCCGATACTCCACCAATCCGCGTCCGTGTCCGGAGTTGACTTTTGATGGTCAAACAATCAGAGTTGGCTTCAAAAACCCCTAGAACGGACTTTGACCTTGCGTGTTTCATTGATGCAACCTTGTTCCACGATTTTGTCATAGGGCTAAAAACCAACACTCCTCTGTGTGTCTTTCAGTCCATTCTTCCGGAGCTCGAACAACCTCCGACAATGAAAATGTTATCATGGACAGTGGCAACTGAGAACAGAAACCGATTCTTAAGAATTTCTGCCTCAAATTTATGCCATTTGTTGAAAGAAACGTCAAAAGCATATATCTCACGAGAGCTAAGACCATTTGTAACAGTACCGAAAAGGAACAACCATGGACTCGGGTAATACCCTTCTCGTCTCATTTGCATAAAATGAGGTGTCATAGTCAAAGATCTCCATTTCTTGCACACGAGCCGAACGTTCATTAAGCTCGTTAATGGGAGTCTCATGAAACACAACTCGAGAATATCATCAGGAAGAAACACATGCATTGTGTTGTTTCCGTGTGACTCTTCAATTTCAAAACTCTTTTTCCGATTATTTCTCTTCCACAACCTATCCACTCCATATGAGAAACAATCCACACTCGTATCGTCCGTCCCAGTCCCAGGTTTGTAACCTTTACCCACAACTTCACCGAACTCGTCACTTGCTGTGGCTCCAACCTTGCACCCTCCGCCCCTAGTATACAAAGTCAGACACCTTAATGAAATGACTCCCGTGTCATCATCATCAATATCATCATCCATCACACTTCCATGGTAGTCGTTTTTCAGCTTTTGGCCAATGCTTGTAACTAGATGTTTCGACACATTGGAAGCCTCATGCTCTTTATGTGATGTTTCACCCCAAAGTTGTTCAGGTATCATCTTGCATTCTAAGCCTGGTCATACAAACATTACAAATTAGAATATGATTGCAAAACAATATCAAGTATACAGGTTTCAGTTGAACAATCAGGATTCAGGGAAATGCTAAGAGATTGATACTAGACTAGCACAAAAACATGGCTAATTTGTACTCGGAAAGTCAAATGACTAATTTTAAACTCTTAAACTTGCATGGTTCAATATGAAGTTGACACACAAAATTTTCCACATGTTTGCATACAGCACATACTACAGATATGACTTTCAGCGCAAAAAGATATTTGTACATCTTGATGTGGCTGCAGATCAGTACAGCACAGCACAGCCCAGCCTGTTTTTACATGTTACCAGGCATGTCCGCCACACCTATTCTGCCACCTCTAGTCTAAGCGGTGTCAGAGCTTATTTGGCTTGTATAAAGAAAGATAGGCTCAAGTTCAACTCATGGCCTGGCCAAGATTTGAAACTTAAGTTCAGACCCTACACTAGTAAAAAAGAACGTTCTGTGGCTTGTTTTCTATGACTTGTATAAGTTTGAGAAACCATGAAATCTATGAAGGGGGCACGATTACAAATACATTACAGCTTACTTCTAGGTGTCAAAAGTTAGTTACTTTGTACTAAGGGCATGTTTGGGTGCGTGTTTTGCAAAAGTGATTATCCCATATCTAGTGTTGGGTTACCTCCTACTTTTGTCGCAACTCAACCATATTAAATGTTAAGATTACAGTTTACAACTTCAAGCTACATGAGCACATCCAAACACCATCTATAAAAAGTGATTGATCATCTAATATCAAAACGCAGATCCAAACATGAAACACCCCTTAATTTCTAATCACCTATAATACAAAACTAGTAACTACGTATATCACGAGGGACTGCAACTTGGCGCACCTTCCTTGATTTCTAGAATATCCATATCTTCTACATATTTAAAAATTAGTACTCAATTTGAAGGACGACAAATAACAAACAACTTTATGTCATTAACACTATACGAACAAACCAAGTACATGTTATTTATATTGTACAATTCAGTACATAAAAACAGCACAAACAACAATCAAAGTCAAGTACCCATAGATTCAAATTTACATAAATCCATTAAAATACATAGACCCTAGTCCCAAAACATTCCAAACTAAAAGTCAAATAACATGTTTTTTTCCTTCAAAATTAACAATCACTTACAAATGAAATCCTAAAATGCAATATTTGACCCAATCAAAGAAGGAACACAAATACTAACGCCAAAAAAATAAACATATGAATGTACTAAGTACACAAGAGTAAAGAAAACAAACCTCATGAAGTTTATATTCAAGATTCTTGATTTGAACCCAAGAATCAACCCAGCTAGATATTAGATCCAACAAAAGGGTTATTTAAAATGGGTCATTTTAGTAAAGTTGGAAAAAAAAACATTTTTCAAGACAGAAGAGAGAGAGAAGAGATGGATCTCTTTATTTTGAAGTGAAGTCATGATATATCACTTTAGTTCAGAAAAGTGGAAAAGAGGCTTTCCTGTTTTTTTGTTTTATTTACCTATACTATAATTATATTTCTACTTTTTTCTAACTTGATGAAAGTTGTCCAATGACAGGTCCCAAAAATAATTAAGTATATTAATAATTTTTTTTTGAAGTGTTGTCATAATAGAGATTCAAAACTTTCCGTTAATATATAAAGTTTCATTTATTGTGATGTTTTAAGTTTTTTCTTGACTAATATAAATTTTTTCACATTTCACATATTAACTTTTTCACTTTTCCACATTGACCATTTTGCTTTTATATGTAGTATAGATGGTAAAAAGAATAGTATTTTATTAATCTTTATTTTTGTAAAAAATTAAATTAAAAACAAACATTTTAATAAGGGGGCGTATGGATATCGGTATGAGAATGGGTTTCTAAACCCACCATCATAAGTGGGTATAGAAAACGCTTAATTTTATAGGTTTTATCAATGCTTTTAAACCTGAGTCGACCCGGCCGGTTCAACCGGTCGGACCGGTTCTCAGCCATAAACGGTCAAAAAACTCGGGGTTTTAAAACCGGATTAACCGGTTAGACCCACGGGTTTTAGTGACTGGTCAACCCGGCCCTCTAAGCCCGACGGATTTGATTTTTTTTTTTTTTTTTTTATGAAAACCGGGTTGACCGGTCGAACCGGTTGACCGGTCGGAAAAAATAATAATAATAAATGGAAAACCGGATTAACCCGGCGGTCGAACCAGTGCTCGGTGACTCGACCAGGTCGATTAAAAACCTGGTTTTTAAAATATTTGGTTTTATAATTTTAAAAATCAAACCTATATAACAAACAACTATGTTGGGAATGAAAGCATTCATTCATTTCAATACCTTCACACCAAATGCCCTCTTAGTAATTGAAAAAAACGTCATCGTGTGTTATATCCAGATTGTCGGGCGTAGTTCCTGCCTTTTAAAAGTGTATGTCATTTTTCTGGGAAACAGTTGATGCATGTATTGTCTATGGTCCAAAGTGAAATGACTAAAATTACTCAAAGTGAAATGAAAAAGTCTCAGCGAAAGCAAAAACATTTTAGTCATTTCACTTTAGGCCAGAGACGATATCCGCACCAAAGATGTATTACAAAAACGACACCTAGACTTTCGTAAAGATAGAAATGTTTTCGGTTTGAACATGCCACAAGAACAACTTTATGCAACTTACTCTTTTAGTATATACGGAGTGTTTGTGATATGTTGCACCTAACGGCTAGAAAATTATTGAGGAGATGTGCAATTGTTTCGGTTGGCAAGCAAACCGAAACATTAAAAAGGTTAGGGTGAAATGCGGTTGGGTGAGTCTTGCTAGGGGAGGGGGCGTAGTCGGAGGGTTCGGTTGTTGGGGGGTGCAACGCATCATTACCATGAGTCTTAGAAAAGGAGAAGAATCCTCTCAAGTTGTAAGTATAACTTGAGTCAAGTTGGGGCAACATGAGCCATTGGATTGGATCAAATCAAAAGAACTTCTTTTGATTTGAGCCATTGGATCAAATCCAATGGCTCATATTGCCCTAACTTGACTCAAGTAACTTGAGAGGATCCCATCCTCTTAGAAAAAGACACGTAAAACACAAATTTAGGTGAATGCATATTTAACACCCCCTAAATAACATCAACTAAACTTGACTAGTGCATGAATGAAAGGTACGAACTGTTTAACTAGATGTTTGTTTAGTAACACAGCACAAACACGGTTTTATATTTTCATAATCAATTGAACCTACACCGACAATAATCTATTGATACTTTTTGAACACTATTTGATGGTACGCCATTTTAAAGAGGAGGTGATTTGTACACTCACCAAATTGATTGGTACACTCTATTTTAGAGTTTTTTTTTACATATATGCCCTCGCACCACTTTTACACATTTTTATTATGTGAGGATATAATTGTAAACACATTTTAAAATAAAGTGTGTCAATCAATTTAGTGAGTGTACAAATCACCTCCTATTTTAAATAGTTAACAAATCTGGTTAGAAGATCATTTGATGGTACATAATCATATAATATATTTGTGATAATAAGTGTGTCCCCTCTTGAGAGTATGTTACCGAGGGTGTTAATACTTCAATTAAAAAAGCTTTTATAATTTCAATTATTAAGATTTACACTCCATTTAGTGACCACGAAATGAAAATATTTATTGAGTTCTCATTTTATTTAAAAGAGTCAATTACACTCCATAATAACATCGCAAGTCACTTGACTTTCATTTTTGCATGGTCCGTCTTTATAATGAAGTTTTGTAACACTATTCGTTATTATCAATAACAGTCAAGGGACTTGCGATGCTATTAAAGCCAAACCACAGGGACAAACAGTGTAATTGATAAGGACGAATGATATTACAAAACTTTATTATAAGGATTGACCATGCAAAAATGAAAGTCGAGGGACTTGCGATGTTATTATGGCCAAACCACAGGGACGAACGGTGTAATTTACTCTATTTAAAATGTGTGATTACAAATACTTCTCATTTTAATATGTTTCATTGAATACTTTCCTCATACACGGGTTCTAAACTAGTTAAACATGAAAATTTGAATTACTACTTTTCTTGAGTGACATGAAAACCTCCATAATCCAACAAAACATGTTTCATTGTCACACATTTCAAACAAAGTGAAAATGTTGTCTATCAAACACATCTGATTTAGGTAACACGTCTCATTTAGGTGAGTGGAAAAGGATCAACGTACTTCACATTTTTGTTTTTGACTAAATCAACTTCTTAGGAATGTGGCTATTGTTTTTTTCTTTTCTTTCTTTTTTCTTTTGTTAAAACTTAAAAGTATGCTTGGCTATGAAGTAGCACATATATGAATTGATGACTTGTAACTTGGTGATATTTTTTTAGGTCATTCAAGCCATTTATTGTCATGTTTTCACTTGTTTATGATAGAAATGATACTTCAAAAATAAAATGTTGATTTTCAGATATCACAGGGATGGTAGAAGGAATGGATGAAATAGCCAAGTTCGAGTCAAGTAAAGAAGACTTTAAAGCTGAAATACGGCTCGAGATCACTTTCGTCGTCTCATATTCTAAATGAAAAGTTGAGATCTTTGGTGTATGGCTTTGACAAGACGTGGTTTCGTCTGGAAGATATTAACTTGCATGTATGAGTTAGTTAAGCGGAAATTGAATTTGATGGGCCACTTGCATTATAGATTGGTTGCAAGACTATTTTACCGGATGATTATAGTTGCATGGCTGTGATAATGAACATGTAATAATTTGTAATCATCAATATGCAATTATAACTTGATATGAATAACATAATAAGCAAACATTGATATCTAGTTAATTACTTTGTCTCTTCACACTTTCATTTTATTTTTAATTAATTTATGCTTTTAAGAGAATGAATTCTTAAGAAAAATAAAAATAAAAAGAATGATAATTGTTTTGAGTCACACATTTCAAATGAAGAAGGATAATTTTATGAGAGATGCATATTTTTTTGTAAGTGCATCTGAAATGTACGGCTCTGATTATCATTCTCATTTTACTTTTATTTCTTATTTGATCCTTACTCATGCTTTCAAACTATCTCAAATCAAGTTTTCCTTCTTAGTCACCTTAAGATTTTAGAACATTCAGGGATGGAACAAAACTTAAATTGATCAGGTGCACAATTTTTTTAAACTATGGCATAAGAAAAAAAAATTAACAAAATTGTACGATTCTTGATGTTAAAATGATTAAGTGTAGTGAAAAATAAGTTCACTTTTTACCTATTGATAGACTAATTAAGATAAAACTAGAAAAACAATACATTGGGACCGGGTGCATTTTAGAAACTTCAGTGCTTTTTTATACTGAAAGTTAGCACTACTAAGCAAAAAATTATCAAGATCTTGTAACACCACGAGACATTTCCGTAGTTTCGTCCCTGAGAACATTCACGTAGTTGAACCTCGTTCCCTGAGATAAACAATCAATCTTGACTCTTACCTCGGCTATACTACACACTAATTGGACTAAAGGGGTTGCAAAACTTTTTGATCAAGAATTGACACATACGACTAGTAGGGCTGAGCATCGGGCCAAAACTGAACCGAATAGATAAAAACTAAACCAAAGTGACTCGGTTCAGTTCGGTTTGATCGGTTCGATTCGGCTCATATGGTTTCGGTGTGTTTTTTTTTAGTTTTGGCTCGAATCGAACCGAACTGAAAACCATTAGTATGTATAGAACCGAAACTGAACCGAATATGATCGATTCGGTTTCATTCGGTCCAGTTCGGGTCGGTTTTATGCTCAGCCCACGACACTATAAATATATATATATAAACTAAAATAATAAAAAAGTGAAGGATAGAAAGTGAAAAGATCAAATAGAAAGGGGTATGATTTAGCAAGAGAGCCAAAGTCACTCACCAATATCATCATCTCAGTCGTCAAGTTGAATTGAATGAATCATAAAAAACACAAATAATAATCACTCAGATTTGCCTGCCATGGAAAAATTAGGGTTAATGATCCAAAAAATATACAAACTTGCCACCTTTTACTATTGTAACAATAAACTTTTATTTTTCCTATTAAAACAAAAAAAGTTTCTTAATGACTCTTATTGTAACCAAAACTGACACGTGGCAAAATTAATTAACACTTAACCCAAAAAAATCATTTATACTCGTTTTATTTTTCTGGGGGACCATTTTTGCCAACTTTCCAAACCTAAATACTAATATTTAAATAATACAAGCCAACAAACCTGAATCATGTGGGTTTCCACATTCGAACTCGTGGGTTTCCAAAAAATATACAAACCAGCAAATCCGAGGCACAACTCGAGACAAACCATGAATCATGTGGGTTTCCACATTCAACCGAGGACCAGAGAATCAAACAATACCCATGGAAATCTTTCTTACCACACGAATTAGCACCAAACATGTTTTTCATACTTCCTACAACACGAGTCGGCAAGCAAAACCCAAACTGGCCCGAGTCTGAGTCGACTCACCCGAGTTGACTCAACTTGACAAACAATAACCCTTTAGATCTGAATTTACCACACGAATCTGATTATCAAACTCATTTTAGACTCACAACCACACTAGACTTATAAAACAAGTGTTTAAATCAGTTTTCAACCAAGATTTTATATCCACGCAAACTAAACTAAACCGATTACCAATCGGTTTTGAATAAATAATAACAAACAGATGCGGGTGTGACGGCTTACCCACGAGTTCGAGAGAGACAAAGAGAGACGAAGCAAGGATGATGAAGGTTGTGGTGGCGCTCGGACCAAGACAACTCCTAAACGTGACCATGGCGGCAGTGGTAGTTGACGGTGGTGGCCATGACTCAAAAACAACCCAAATCGCAGCTTTCCTTTAATCCGGATCCAAACACGGATATCCATAACGAGGGAGATGGCTGGTAGATATTTATGGTGGCGGCTGTAGTACTCTACCCGCTCCAAACAACCCTAGTCGCAACCCTCGCCTTGCCTCGTGAACAACCAAACGCACTTTAATCTAGAACGACGGTGAGATGGTGGTGTGATGATGGTCGTGTTGTTGAGGGTGGTGGTCGGAGAAAAGCCGAGACCGCTATGGTTGGCGGCTGGATGAGATGGGGAAGAGAGGAGGAGAGGTTTTTTGTTAAATATTAGTATTTAGGTTTGGAAAGTTGGCAAAAATGGTCCTCCAGAAAAATAAAACGAGTATAAATGATTTTTTGAGTTAAGTGTTAATTAATTTTGCCACGTGTCAGTTTTGGTTACAATAAGAGTCATTAAGAAAATTTTTTGTTTTAATAGGAAAATTAAAAGTTTATTGTCACAATAGTAAAAGGTGGCAATTTTGTATATTTTTTGTACCATTAACCGGAAGAATTAAAAGTAATAGATCATGAAAACGAAATCAGTACTAAAATCTCTAAACTCTCAATATCTGAAGCTGAAGAAGAAACATTAAATTTCCTTGATTCATTGGATCATTATTTGGTATTAATCGATTCATTATCCAACACTCTTCTTCGTCAGGCAATCAATTAATTCATCTTATTATTATTTCTTATCTTTCACTTTATCATTTCATTTTAATTAAAGGGGGTGTTTGTTTCGGCTTATTTGGTGTGACTTACTATTTGCTTTTGGGAAATTGTTTCTTTTTCGAGGTCCACCAATTTCCCCCTTATACGGGTACTAATCTTTCTAATTCGGTTTTTTAGGCACTTTGTGACATTTTGCTCATCTCATCTAATAGGAGTTCTAATGATTTGAAGGGCAAAAATATTAAAAAGTATCTCAAGAAGGACGAATTTGAAAGATAAGTAAGGTTCGATACCCATAAAAAATAGTAACAAGTATTATATCGGTCAACCCTCACTCTCGACCGATTTTTACCATTACACTGCGGTTAGCCTAAACTAGTTGAACATGAAAAACTGAATTACTACTTTTGTGGGGCAACGAAATGAAAACCTCCATAAACCAACAAAACATGTTTCATTGTCACACATTTCAAACAAAGTGAAAATGTTGTCAATCAAACACATATGATTTAGGTAACACGTCTCATTTAGGTGAGTGGAAAAGAATCAACGTACTTCACATTTTTGTTTTTGACTAAATCTAACTTCTTAGGAATGTGGCGATTCTTTTTTCTTTTGTTAAAACTTTTACCTTAAAAGTATGTTTGGCTATGAAGGAGCACATATATGAATTGATGACTTGTAATTTGGTGATATTTTTTAGGTCATTCAAGCCATTTATTGTCATGTAAATTTTGAGATATCACAAGGATGGTAGAAGGAATGGATGAAATAGCCAAGTTCGAGTTAAGTAAAGAAGACTTTAAAGCTGAACTACGGCTTGAGATCGATCATCTCCGTCGTCTCATATTCTAAACGAACAAAAAGAGTTATGATCTTTGTTCTATGGCTTTGACAAGACGTGGTTTCGCCTGGAAGATATTAACTTGCATGTATGTGTTAGTTAAGAGGAAATTGAATTTGATGGGCCAGTTGCATATAGATCAGTGGCATGACTATTTTACCGGATGATTAGGCTCGTCACAGTGGGACGGAGGAAATCGGTCGGTCGAGGTGCACGATTGACATTAAAGTCGGTCGTTGTGAGTGTGGAGTTGGGTCATAGATCGGTCGAGCAAGATGAAAACACATAATCGGTCTTGAATTCAACCGACTTTTTAATACACATTTCTTTCTAAAAATTACCGTTTGACAGTTTAAAGAAAAAAAATCCTTTAAAAAAAAAAAAAAAAAACTTTACCACTTTACATCCTATAAATACCAATCTCAAACACACTTATAAAACACACAATTTCAAACATTTCTATCAATACCTTCAAACACATTACTTTAATATGTCGTACGAGCTATAAATTTAGTACTGTAATATTTTTATTATTAATTAAGTTTAATTTTGTTGTTAAAAATATTTGAATTAAAAAAAAAATCGGTCATCGACTGTAACAACTTGATCGTATCTGATTGCCGGAGAAAAAAAATTGATGTGACAGGCGGTGACCCAGATAACGACTGTGGGCAACCTTATAGTTGCATGGCTGTGATAATGAACATGTAATAATTTCTAATCATCAAATTCAATATGCAATTATAACTTGCAAACATTGATATCTAGTTAAGTACTTTGTCTCTTCACGCTTTCATTTTATTTTTCATTATTTTATGCTTTCAGCCTAACTCTCGCAAATCAAGTTTTCCTTTTTAGTCACCTCAAGATTTTAGAACATTCAGGACCATTGAGGGATGGAACTGAACTTAAATTGATTGGGTGCACATTTCTTTTTTAACTATAGTATAAGAAAAAAGTTAACAAATTTGTACAATTTTGATGATAAAATGATTAAGTGTAGGGAAAAATAAGTTCACTTTGCACTCATTGATGAACTAACTAACATAAAACTAGAAACACAATGCAATGGGTCCAAGTGCATTTAGAAACTTGAGTGTTTCATTTCCGAAACTTAACACCATCGAGCCAAATTTTGTTGAGGTTCCGTGACCGACACCCTCCCTAGTTCCGTCCCTGAGAACATTCATGTAGTTGAACCTTGTTCCCCGAGATAAACGATGAATCTCAGCTCTTACCTTGTCATACTACACGATTACCGATTGGACTAAAGGTGTTGCAAAACTTTCTGATCACGAATTGACACATACGACTCTATAGTGGTTGAGCATCGGTTCAAAACCGAACCGAACCAACGAAAACCGAACCGAACCGAAACCGATTTTGTGTTGGTTCGGTTCGGTTCATATGATTTAGGTGTGTTTTTCTCGATTTTGACTTGAACCGAAACTGAACCAAATGGTTCGGTTTCGGTCGGTCTAGTTCGGCTCGGTTTTCTCGGTTTTATGCTCAGCCCACGACACTATAAATATTTAGAAAAGCTGAAATGATAAAAGTAAAGGACACAAAATGTGAAAAGGTGAATAAGAAAGGGGTATAATTTAGCAAGAGAGCCAAACTTTATCATCATCTCAGTCATTAAGCTGAATTGAATCATAAAAACACAAATAATAATCACTCAGATTTGCCTGCCATGGAAGAATTAAAAGTAGTAGATCATGAAAACGAAATCAGTACTAAAATCTCTAAACTCTCAATATCTGAAGGTGAAGAAGAAACATTAATAAATTTCCTTGATTCACTGGATCATTATTTAATATTAATCGATTCATTATCCAACACTCTTCTTCGTCAGGTAATCAATTAATTCATCATTTTATTCCATCTTATTATTTCTTATATAATTTATTATCATATAATAAAACTTATATAAGCTCACGTGTCTCAAAATAAGTCGGAAAATTAGGGCTTATCAAATATAAGCCGAAATGAAATAAGCTCATAAGCCCACATATAGTGTATGTTTGGCGCAATAGGTCAATGGGCTTTTATTATAAGCGAAAGTTGAAAATTATATTTTATAATGTTGTTTGGCGAATTAATTGGAGGTAAAGCTTATTATATTTTACGCAAAATACATCAAAATTAATTGACATGGATTTCGCTTTACGCAAGTAATTCATTATATTTTTAAGTGTATTTAAGTAATTTAACTAGCCATAAGCCCCATTTTATGGGCTTGGGCTTATAGAGGCTTACGGCTTATTTTATAAGCCATAAGCCTCCATAAGCCTGTGTGACAAATGAGACTTATTTTAAAATCCCAAGCCCCAATAAGCCTCTCATAAGCCCTCGCCAAACATAGCCATAAGCTTAAACAAACACTCTTTTATATAAGCTTATTCTGACATAATAAATATATATAATTTGGAAAGTTTCAAAATAAGTCACAAAAAGTGAGCTTATGAAACATAAGCCGAAACAAACACCCCATTAAGCTTATTTGCCCGGCTTATTCAACTTTTGAAAAGCCAAAAAGTTTGAGCTTATAAATAACAACTCTATACAGATTATATACCCTTGCCTCAAAATTTTAACAAGCCGGCCAATTCAGCTGAAACAAACTTATTTATTTTACAATTTTACTACCGGTTGTGATGTGCGATTATTATTCTAGGAACTTGTGCTTTTAGGATGTTTTTGTCTCTGTTTCGACAAACAAAAGTGGAGTCTGTTTTTGGGCTTAATGATAATCCTATGTAATTCAAGGATGGCTGGAATTAGCTGGTGCTCGCTATTCGATGGGCGCTCACGTAAACACCGCCTTGCTTAACCTTCAACCACATTCCGCTGCTACCACAGTAGAGATTACTCACGACGATGATGGTACCATCTTCTTTCACCTTAACCACACATATCCTAAATGATTTGCTCGATTAGTTTAGTATTACTTCAGAACGTATGATATGATATGTATATATTCACTATCGAGCCTTTTTGTGAAAATGTCATGTATATTCACCTTCCATGGCAAAGGCTAAAAAAGATGACAATTTATTTAGGTGCCGGTTCGGTATATGTGTAAAATCAAAATTGTAAAAAGTAAATGGGTCAAGTGTATTTTCATCTTATTCAAAAATTTAGATTTGCGTTGAATAATATCGATTTTCTAATCTTATTTGGTACACTGATTGTATAGAAAAAATATAATCAACCTGTTTCAACATCACCCGTTTGACTTATTGCCAACCCACCGACCCTCCCATTTTTTCTACCTCTGCCTAAAAGAGATGAAGTAATAGTTCTAGTTTCTTAAGTTTTAACATAAACATCAAACATCGATTCACACAGCCATAGAAGTTGGATTCGACCTAGTTTTGCCCTGTAGTTTATGGCTTATTCTCTGATTCACAAGCAATTTGAAGGCATAGACTTAAAAAACAGCTTTACTTTGTTAGTTTTGATGACAAGTGAATAGAGATCGGATCGTGAGAAACTTATCAGACAACCTTTTTTGTTTGTTGTGATATCTAAAGGAAATAACAGTTTAGTTAAACTATTTTGCTTAATTAGGTAGATCAGGTTGTAAAGTTTCCGGGGTCAAACTGTCAAAGTCATCTTAAGCAAGTTCTAGCTACTGCACATTATATAACATGAAAAATGT
Organism: Chrysanthemum lavandulifolium; assembly: GCA_022545495.1. Classification (NCBI taxonomy): domain Eukaryota; kingdom Viridiplantae; phylum Streptophyta; class Magnoliopsida; order Asterales; family Asteraceae; genus Chrysanthemum; species Chrysanthemum lavandulifolium. Next base: position 245,997,540 of record CM040245.1, on the reverse strand, counting down.
AAAATCCTTAGTTAAATACTTAGAGATGATGTGATATGTAAATATCACATTCTGTGTCCCAGACAATTCAACGTGTGACGTAATTTTGTAAGAACATGTGATTATAGCTAAATGTCTATATTGAAATGGTCATCGTTGTCAACCAAACTAAATTGAACCTGTAGTTTAAGATGGTAGCTTAGTAACTTTTATCCAAAGTTTATGTCAATAAGGCAACCTTGTCATAGCCGCCCCCAAATGATACTTGTTGCAACTTTCATGAGACGTGGGGACTAAAGATGATCTTTTAATCTTTGGATCCTCATTATGTATTTTTTTTCTTATGTTTTTCACACTTATGTGTTGTCTGGTGATTTAGGCTCAGAAATGTCATGTTTACAAGTGTAGAAAAGTGTTAATTAGTTTCACCTCTGTTTTAGCTAGCTTGACAAAGTCGCCAAAGTTCAATTTATGCAAATGGGCATCTCCTGACAATAAAGACTCCTCTATGGAGAAGGAAAACATTGAGGAAGATGAGCAGTTAAAAGAAAATATTAGCAGCCGATGCGATTCTGGTAAACATATGTAATGACCTATAATGTGCACGACAACGGTTTGATAATGTTTTATAGGGCAGTGCTTATATTGCTTCATGCAAACTGGTTATCATAGTAAAACAACGTATCGTAACGCTGTTCCTTATCATAATCTATGATTTTTCCAAGCTAACTTCACTAATGAGAAATGTCTTTTGTTTCTTGTAAAGAAGTGTAGTTTGACTTCGGAGACTATTTTCACCTCAAATTTTATTGAAAAACTTGCATCTACAAGAAGAATTCTCGTCTTTCATTCCAAATGATAGACGTTTCAGCCTTTTGAAACCAAATTAAAACACATTTTTTCCATATACATAAATGATGTTGAGTTTGTTTACTTATTTATTGCTAATTTATAATTTTAAATCCATGATATTTTTGAAGTCTAACTTCTTCATTTATCATATGGAAGGATTAAACTCAAGAAAAGTTTTAATTATCGCAACTTTGTGTGAAGTTTTAATGGAAAGGATCTGTTATATTTACCGACTACTTATAAAGGTTTCTTTTTTCATCAAGGAAACCAGGAGAGTTCACGGAAAGCAGCATTGAATCTGTTACTAATGCATCACCAAGAGAAAGCAACGGATCTGAAATCAATGCATCACCACGTAAAATAGAGAATCCTGTGAGTGAATCAATACGATTCTGAAGTTTGTTTCAACTTCCTTTGTGACAATTGTAGAAATATATTTTGCCAGAACAATCATTAGTTTTAACCAACAGTTGAAGAATGATGATTTGAGAAGTAACCACTAAGTTGCTATTTTCATTAAACGAATAAAGTTTTTCTGCTCTTCATGCTTTTTGTATGCAGCTTCAGAAAGAACGAGCAAAGGTACTATCAATGTTTGGGACTTTGGTTTCGCCCAAGCTTCGGGCCTCTCAACTTACATTTGAGACAGGTGAATGACTGAATTCAGAAAGCTATTTATAGAAAATTGTCAAACTCTGAGCATAACTATATCAGTATATCTGTTCTTGTTCATCATTTTCCTGACTTGTGTTAAAAGGAAATCATTGTTTCCTTTGTTGTGCAGCGCTAGAAACACTTATACAAATAGCAAATGCTCGTTCATCTATTCTTAAATCTTATGAGGTGTTACATGGGGATATGAAAAGCACCAAGGAATGACAAGTGATAGGGTTTCAACTGTCCAAAATTAAATAATTGAAGCAACGGCATTCACGTGTCGAGAACAAAAATCAATGATAAACACTCCAGCTTAGACTTGGATTTTGTTCATCAGATAATGGATCTTAAAATTTTGTGTAACAGTTTATGAACAAAAGATCTTGGATCGTTTTTGTTTGCAGGAATTGTATTAATATCTGAAATACTAATTTCCTTGACGTGTTACACCCCTTTATGCCATATTGGTTTATGTCGGATACATACCAAAGTATCTTTCAGATATATAAATAGTTTAAGGGCACGTGAAATATCTGTTCAAAGCAAATAAGTTACGTGTATGAATGATCTGGGTACAAAAATATTTCTACATTGGATTTATGGGTCTTGTTATAGTTCAATGAAACTAAAGGCCCGTTTGGTTTGGGGGTGTGACACTGTACGGATTAGATCTGGGAAGATAATCATTATTTGGTTCGTGGTTTGGGTTATGTAAAAGCCATCGACCTCTCGGTTTTTCGACATTTTGTTGACTTTTGCCACCGCTTTGTATTTGTTGAAAATAGCGCGCCACTCCTCCCGTAAATGATTTTCATTTTAACTTTTAGTAAATTAGATATAATATATTAATTTTATATTTAGTAATTAACTCAATAGAAAATAAGCAACATTTATTTTCTTTTTACATACTAATTATTTTCTCTCTCATTGCCAAATCAAAATCCGATTCTAATCTTTTTTCATACCAAACGGGCCCTAATATCTATTTTACCGAAGTATTTCTAAATCACATTCCTTGTCATCACTCCATTCCCTAGAACATAAATTAATAACATAACCTCTGATATCAAAACAATCCATCACCTCCACCAACATCAAAGCAATCGCCACAATCCATACCGCCTAATTCAATTCATAATGATGGGTTCGGATTTTAAAACGCAACATCTAATCACAATTTAGTTGTCCATAATGTGTTAGTGGATTTGTGCCGGAGTTAGACTTATATTAGTATTTTTATTAGATTAGGATTGATACAAGGACAAGTGTTAAGCTATATTGGGCCATATGTACTCTCTCGTCATTCAATCAATTCAATTAATCAATATTATTCGCCTTACCTAGTATGAGAGACCTTAGTACCGTCACCGACTATTGTCATCCTCCGGTCACATGTTAATTGTCGGTGAACCAAGGATACGATTTTCTTTTCTCGTCATTATTATTCGCACAATTGTGTTAAAACACGATCTAAGCTTGGTCAACCGCCGATCTTTAAAAATCAAATGCGGTACTAGACACATAGTTCTAGCGTTTGACCGTCCAGTTTTTCAATATGAAATTCTAGAAATTCACTAACCAGACGAAGTTACTGTTGCTATGTTACAGTTCGTCATTTTTTGCACTGTCGTGATAGCATTCGCCTAGCGTTTTCGTTAACCATTGGATGTTACTGATATTCTGATCAAAGCTTCTGGACACATTGATCTACGACCTCACCGTAGGGACATCATTTGATGTTTTTACATGGAGATATAGGTCGTCGAAGTACCGCTCTGGTGATTTTTTTATTTTATTTATATTTTTTTTTAGAGCGACGTGGAGATATAGGCCATCTAAATATTTACCAAGATCCTCCTAAAGCTCGACTAGTCTTCACGTCTTACAATTTACACAAAAATGGTTCGCTTAATCATGCTTGGTTTAAAGAAATCATTTGTCGTGATTTTCGGTTTTGGTTGAAGATTAGTTTAAATATGGTATTGGTTGAAGAAAGAATTAAGTTTTTTTTTTTTTTTTTCTTTAAAATTCTTCACTTTTTTTTTCTCTACTTCTTCAATATGTCGTCTGGTGTTACTTCTTCAAGAATTATTATGAAAATTTTGATATCCTAAAGCACATAATTGGTGAATCTACCTGCTTTGTTTGCTAAGTTTTGGGACAGTTTGAGTATTTTGATGTCCTAAAGCACATTATTGGTGAATTTACAAGTTCTTCTACAAGTGATGTCTTTTGTTTGCTGAGTTTCGAGACAATATTAAAGTTAGAATTATATTAGTATTTTTATTAGATTAGGATTGGTATAAGGCTAAGTGTTAGACTATAAATATTGGATCTGTTAAAATATTAGTGTGTAATAGTTAGGATATAAGTTTAGGGGACTATTTGTAGTTTAACTCAAACTTTAGGAGGTTAGTCATGTATAAACTTCCTGACCTCCTCAATTGTAGATTTCTTGTTCACGAAGGATTAGGTTTCTCCCCCTCATCCTCTATATATAGAGACGAGGGGGTGGGGTTTTATTTATACCTTCTTTTCTTGCTCACGTTTAATAAACGTTTGAGTGTAAATTATCTAGTGTGTGTGTGTGTGTGTTGGTGCCACTCGACATTAAGGGATCATAACCCTTTGCCGAGGTTTTGTTGGAATAGTTCTTTATTCATGGTTCTGCTCTAGAAACCGGCTTGTTGGATTTATCCAACAATTTGTATCAGAGACTTGTTCAATAAGAATGAATCACACATCGTGGAAAGAGCCAAACAAGATAAACGAGTGAAGCGGGTTTGATTCATCGGTTACTGTGCAATTGTGCGAGAATCGGCGTTGCGGGTTCGTTAACCGTTGGATTTCTATGAAATTCAAACCGTAGGTTGAAGATACATAGATCTAGGATCTCACTGGAGGGATCTTGCTTATGAGCTTCAATGAAGGAGATATTTATTGTCAAAGTTTCTGATCTGGTGGTTGTGTTCTTTGCCGTTTTCGGTTATTGTTTGGCAATCGTTGTGTAGATTACAAGGTTCAAGGTTTCTCGGTTTATGAGTCAAGATTACTTGGGCAACAAGGTTCTTGAAGTTTTCTTGCAAGGAGGTGGAATGATCCTCCTAAGGTTAGAGGAAATTGTTTTCTTTTGTCACAAGATTCTTGGAGTTTTGGTTTTGAGCTTCAAAGGTGACAAGGTTTGCAAGGAGTTTCAACTTCAAGTTTTCGGTTTCTTGGAATTTAAGTCTTGGTGATTCTTGAAGACAAGTAAGGTTTAAATTTGTCTTGGGATTTAAGAAAAGTGATTACTTGGAGTACAAGGTATATAAAGGTTGTAGAATTGAGGTGGAAAGATTGAAGATTTAGGGTTTTTCTAAAGGTTAGTAGATCAATAGTTACAAAAAAGCAGATTTAGCACACAACTTGTGAGACTTGTTGGTAAAGTTGGTTAAAAAGCAACTTAACAAGGTTTGCAGCAAGGTTAAAGAAGAATGGCTAGTACAAATACTAGGTTAAACATCGAAAAGCTCGACGGGGATACTATACAAAAACATGGAGGGTTAAAACAAGTTGGATTCAAGCATCTTGGTATTGGTGTTAAAACAAGGGTCCATGGAGAACATATTCAAAAGCGTGTTTGGTTTGAGGTAGAACTGCAGGGAGCTCAGAAAAATCGTGATGCTGAGGTAATCCAGGTTAGTAACGATCATGCTGCAGTGTCTTAAAGAAACTTGGAGGTTAAACAACTTGAAGAAAAGGCAAACACGGACTTCTTGGTAAATTAGAAGATACAACTTGGTGCAAATGTAGGGCTGGACATTCTGAAAATTAGAGTACCTGGTGCAGAGGGTAATGCTGCTGAAAGGGATAGAGGTGACACTAATATAGCTGCTTAAGGAGTTGCTAGAGTGATAAAAGAAGATGCACATGAGTCATTGACTTTCAGGGATGCAGTTACTTGTGAGGTAATTTCCAAGTGGATGACTGTAATGAAAAAAGATATAGATACTCGGTCTCGTATGTGTATGCTCAGCAACAGTTTTAGAGAAGCAGTGATGACAGCTTCATATGTTACTAGAAGTATGCACCAGGTTTATACATACATCTATTCCTCTATATAGATTATATGGGGTTTACTTATGAAAGTAAGGCTGAGATCTGGGTAACCCTGCTGGGTGAAGCAAAGGAAAATATACTCGGCATAGATTTGAGCTTTTCATATATATATAATTTCGAGATTTTCAACCTAAGCATGAGCCTGTGATGCATCAGAGTGGTGATTGATACGGGCAATTGATCGTGGCTTAACCGAAAGATAAAAAAAGCCAAATATTAGGGTTCAGATTAAAAAAAAAAACCCCAAACCCAATTTATATCTTTTTACACCGAACAAAATCTTGAATTGAAACAAGAACACCTTCAATCTTGAAACCCCCAAATTATTCAAAACTCTAATTTCAATTTGAAACTGGTTTTGAACAACAAGCACTATAAGCGAGAGTAATTAGAACGGCTGTGATACCATAAAGAATATAAGAGATCAAACACATGGTCTTAACTAGATTAATGCGAAACCAGAAGATCAGGAACAAGAGAACAAATCGTAACCATATGATTCCATTATAATCGAATGTTTGCATAATGCTTGTCAATATGACAATTATAGTCAACGTGAAATACAAGTGATAATACACACTGATTATGAATCGTGTGTTTGAGAGAGAGATTAGAGACTTAATATTTGTTGTGTATCTCAACCTAGAAAAAAGAGAGGATTATATAACCATTAGGGTTAAGACTAAATACATATTCAGCTCTTCAACTTTAGATCTTGATAGATAAGCATCCTTCATCTGTTAATTATGCACCTTCCAGAAATCTGCAGTAGTGCTAATTACACAATAAGTCCATGAGAATTATAAAGGGGTTTAAAACTTAGATGAGATACATAATTTAATAGAGACAAAGACAAAACATGCATCTTGTCATATAGGCGACGTGGCATGATGAGAGTCACAAGATCGACACGCGAAGGCCACGCATTATGATTTCCATTCCCCATGTGGAAAACTAGAATGTAAAGGAACACAAAACCACGACACAAGTATTTATAGTGGTTCGGCTACAAGATCTTCCACGAGGTAGAACCAAACCTATCACAACATCGCCTACACTTTATCCGGTACAAGGCTAGATGATGCAGGTTTTACTGACCAGGTTTTAAATTTATAGTAACGGGCCTATGGCCTACATAATGCACTAACGGGCAGTGTACCCGGTCGCATGTAGTGATGGAATGGTAAGACCGAGGTCGTCCCAAGAACGGTTAATTCCTAGCTGTCTAATTAATTAAATTAGTCAAATAAATAAGTTTTAATGTAAGGATTGATAATATATAAAATGTCACATGATCAATTGGGCTGGTTCTCTGGTAAACAAGCTAATGGGAATGATAGTGATGCAATTCTTAAACCTAGTTCTTCCACAAGTGGCAACAGTTCTATAGACTCCTTTGGTCAATTCGCCTACCCTATGGTTCTTAGAATCCTCACCAAGATGAACAGGTCACCCGGGATCATTCAGTAATCTAATAGCAGTCATTAAGATCCGGTCGTTTACTATCGCAATACATGGGTTCTAAATGTCACTAGATTCCTATTTCAAGTGGGGTTAAAGTCGAGAGGACAACATTTGGTCAATTCGCCTAACCTATCAAGAAAGATGCCACCACAGAGAAATCAAAGCATCGTCATAAGTCCTGTTGTTCCCGGTCCCCTGCAAGTCATTAAGTTCCGCTACATGCTAGATTTATAATAGTGAGTGCCCGCCGTTAGGAACTTAGACACTCACCTCCTAATTTTTAATTTCATCCAAACGGTAGGTGATCAGTTGGTCAAATCGCACAAGTATAAAGTGGTCGTGGTTGGTCATATCTTACCCTTCTGCCTCACCGCTCACCTAGGGTCGCTTGGTCATATCTCCTAGGCAATTGGCCTCACCGCCATTCAAAACTATCAAGCAAGGGTAGCTACCAATAAACTATGCATGCATACACTAGAAACAATTAATTAACGCAAAACATTAATAATAAAAGAATCTAAACTCGCCAAGACCTAATTTCCACATCTCTAAAATACCCTAGTGGAATGACAAATATAATTACCAAGTAAAACAATAAATAAACAAAGACATAACATCAATTAATTAATTGACTAATAAGAAATTAATAATCAATCAAATAGAGCACAATAAGAATTAATTGCAAACAATTATATTGATAATCAAAATTATAATAAATAATAATGAAACCAAAATAATAAAATGAGTCAGAAAATAATTACATATCGTGCCAAGGATAATGCTATCGATCCCCTAGTTGAGTACCGGGGCAAACCCCGGGAAGGATTTGCCCCACAAAAACCGACGCACAGTTGTGCCCTTTTCTTCTTTTCGGTTGCAACTCACGATAACCACAAAAGATGCTTCAAATCTACGAAGCATGTGTCTGTTTATAACTAGGCGAGTACCCGCGCCTGGCGACAGCGGTTTCTAGCGGCAGACAATTAACGATATGCGATGGTAGAGTGGTGCGGTGGTGTAGTGGTCCGGTGGTGGAGGGGTTTTGTGGTGGTGAGGATGGTGGTTGATGAGATGTGTGGAAGATGAAAGCATTTTGTATGTGTTTTTGAGTGAGTTGTGATAAGAGAGTATTAAATATGCCTTTACATATGTCTCTCTCTCTCTCTCTTATTTGACCATTTCACTTTTTCACTTTTTCAATTTTCCACTTTGACTGTTTTTCCATTTTATGTCGTATAGATATAGGAAGTTTGGTATTGTTGCACATATGGTCCCTGAACTTGTGTCACTTTGTCACTAGGAGCTTTTGTCTTCCTTTTCAATTATTTACACATAAATGTGTAAGAAACATCTTTTAATATTGACGACTTCAGCCCCTGGACTTCAAAACTTCTTATAAGATATCCACATTTAATTAATTACGGCGTAACTAAATTATAGTTACGCCGTAGCCTTCAAAACTTTGCGCCCACAAAATTAATTACGACGTAACTAAACATTGGGTTACGCCGTAATTCTTCATAATCTCACACTTATCTGATCCGAAATAATCTCTACGGTGTAACTAATTCCATGTTACGCCGTAACCTTCATAAAATAATTACGACGTAACCATAAGAAATGGTTACGCTGTATCCTTCAAAGCATCATATTTACTCCGTAACATTATTAAGTAGTTACGGCGTAACCTTCACAAATAATTATCAAGCCTTCGTTGTATTAGTTACGACGTAGTCAAAAGTACCCTTTACGCCGTAACTTGTCTTCAGAATATATTCCTTGGCCTTTTATCACTTCATTTTCGCTCCAGCGCCTCATTGATCCTGAAATGCAAATATGAACGAATATAGACCAATTAAGTACCATATGAATATAAATGAGGCCATAAACACGGGAATTTGATATATAAAAGATCAGGCTAATTTGATGTTATCACTAGATAACGAGTTTCATTACAAAGGAGGAACTACTACCCAACGTTACTACCCAAAGGAGACACACTCCTTTTTACAACACTTGAAAGAATATCAATATCCTTTAACCCAAACTACACTAATATACATCGACGCCCCATATCACATGTACACCTTCAACACTATACACCAATGCCTTCAACACGACACTCTATTGGAGGGAGAGAAATATCAACAAGATGCACTTCAGTGGTCTTGATGATGAAAAAGCTTAGCAAATCATGACCTTGAGCTTGTACGTCTTCAAGAGGTTGTGATCTCGCCTTTAAGAGGAACCTAGAGAATCACACAAAGTGAAAACTACATAGAATGATCATTTGGATATAAGGTTAGAGAGGTTAGAACATAAAGAGAATATATGTCTAAAAGGATTAGTAAGAAAGAGAGAAATGACTCACTATTTATTGACAAAACTTGCCTACTATTCCACGGTTCCATGGATCCTTTACCTATGGATCCGGCCATTAGCAATTCCGTGGATCCGCTCACGGGTCGACTTAGTCCGGATTTTGGGTTGCAAACTAGGTTATGGGTTACGGACCATGGGTCATGGACTTTGGATCATGAATAGCCAACAAGATACAATGTACCTGGTCAATGGGTCATGGTTCTTGGGTCATGAGTCATGGACTTTGGGTCATGGATCATGGATAATATTCAACATGACTTCATGCATGATGTCATGCAATGGGTCATGGGTTATGGATCATGCTCCATGGGTATGGGTTATGGACTTTGGTTTTTACCCAACAAGATTCATTGTACCTAGTTAATGGATCATGGGTCGTGGGTTATAGGCTTTGGTTTTCAACCATTATTTACCAATTACAAGTTATACAAAGTACATATACATTTTTATAAAATATAAGTAAACAATATTCCTTGTAAGTGTTTTATAAAAATGGTTTTGTTTTATATAACATATTTAACTAAACATGTTTTTGGTGGTTTTTATATGTTTAGTAAAAGTGTGTTAGTAAACTATTGGCTCAAAGCTTTTACGTATTTTATTTATTTCGTTAAAATGATTTTACGTTTGTTATCGACAAAACATTGGAAGATTGTAAAATATAAATGAACGTTTTTATGGTTTATTTGTATTAACAATCTCTCTCTTTTTGTTGATGACAAAACATAAAATTATTTTAAGTAAAAATCAGAATTCGCAAAATTTTGAATTGGAGTTTTTACTCTTTTCTCCCCCTTTTTGTCGAAACATAAAGAGCGTCGAAAAGAAACTAACACATAGTTGACATAGTTTTGGGAACAACTTATGGAAAGTAAAGTAAAAAGATGAGAAAGAGTTAGAGAAATAAACAGTAAGGTAAGAAATAAGTCTCATTTTAGCTCCCCCTTGACGGATGCCCTTTGGTGAGGGCTTCAAGTAATTAGGAAGACTAAACGAGTATATTGCAAGTAATTTGCAACTTTTTTGCTTTGACAAAAAGCTCCCCCTTGACGAATGCTCCTTTTTGATGAGGGCATCAAGTAGTTAGGAAGACTAAGTGAGTGTATTACAATGTTTTGCTTTGATGAAAAGCTCCGCCTTGTTGAGGTTGTCAAAGTCTTCATGTATATTTTGAAAATCTACAAAACAAAGGTTAGAAAACAAGTATATTGTGGAAAACTAAAGAGGGGGGTTGAATAGTTTTACCGATTTTAATTTAAGTTTCAAAGATTTAGATTCAATCTTATGTGAATTCGTATGGATGGTTAGATAGTATAAAACAATAAGTAAAGTAAATAATAAAAGCAAGTAAAGTAAAGGATAGAAAGTAGCGACACAAGTGATTTATAGTGGTTCGGCTACAAGGACACCTTCCTTGTCCTACTCCACTTCGCGAGTTCCCCACTCGAGAGTTCAAGCGCTATGTCAACAAGCTCCTTCAACACGGCGGAGAAGCCTCACAACGTCGCTTACAATTTTTCCAGTACAAAGCTAAATACCGAGTTCTTCCACGAGGTAGAACCAAACCTATCACAACTATTACACAACAACTATGTGAAATATGAGTTACAAGATCTTGCTACAGTAATCTTGTGGATGAACAAACCAATCAAGGACCCTTTTCTTGGATGACTTGTAGTATAACGTGATCTCGCCTTTGAGAATTACCTTTATGAGAATCACAACAAAAGATATAAGAAAATACTAGAATGATCAAATGATCAGAGGTTAGAAGAGTGAGATAATATATGAGAGAGTTTTAAGAAGAAGGGTGAGTAACAATGAAGAAATGGCTCACTATTTATAGGCACAAGAAGCCTTCTGTAGCACGGTTCAGGCGGATCCCTCACTTGGGAGATCCAGCCAGTGCAATCCTAGGGATCGGGCAGTCTAGGTTGTACCAGTCCGGATTTTGGGTTGCAAACCGGGTTATGGGTTATTGGTTATGGGTATGAGCCATGGGTCATGGACTTTGGGTCATGGGTACCCAACAAGATACAATGTATCTAGAAAATGGGTCATGGGTCTTAGGTCATGGGTTATGGACATTGGGTCATGGGTCATGGGTCATGGATAATACCCAACATGATTTCATGCATGATGTCATGCAATGGGTCATGGGTTATGGATTAGCTCCATGGGTATGGGTCATGGGTATTGGATATTACCCATCCTATTACATAAACTATTACAACAAATGAATTGTTACAACATTCTATGTGAATGACCAAATGTATCTACTTTACAGAAATAACATGTATTCTTATAATTTTACTTATGATAACTTTATATTTGTTATCAACAAAACATAACGAGATCGCTAAATATGAATAAACATTTTTACGGTTTATTTGTATTAACAATCTCCCCCTTTTTGTTGATGACAAAACATAACATTATGATGAGTAAAACTTAAGATTAGATGTATGTTTTGAAAGTATATGTAAGTTTTACTTCTTCTCCCCCCTTTTTGTCGAAACAAAAAGTGAGCCTAGTGAAGAACTAACTAGTGGAATAAAAATAAGTATGATCCACAAAGCACTAGCTCCCCCTTGACGGTAGCTCTCCTAGAATTGGACGTCAAGTGAGAAAATATAATACCTACAAAAAACTGTTAGTAGTAACATGTAATATAATCTTATAATGGACGAGAGGCAAGATAGAAAGCCAAGGTACATAAACAAAGCTTTGTAATAAAATATCAAAGTGTAGTGGTATATATGCCACATACAATATGTAAAACTAAGAACAAGGTTTTTTCTTTAAAATGACTCAAAAGAAAAAATAGAGAAAATAATATTATCATTCCTTCCATGCTTGCATATGGGTTAATTATGGACGTTTAGGTGAGTGATAATGTTGATGCAATCAAGGATATGGTTGAGTAAGAATCATATCTCGTCCCTTATTTCCATTGTGAGATCCCTAGTGGATTGACAATGTGTACATGAGAGATGGTGGAGGGAGGTGTTGGTGAATGGTGATGGTTCCGTCATCATTTCTTATTGTCTGAAACCTTTTGTATAACTCAAGAACAAACACGGGACATATTTGTTCATTGATATTGAGGAGACACTGAAAATTGATCCTGTAAAGGACTTCGGGAATGTCGGTATTATTGAGAAAAGATTGATAAACCACACAGCCTTTATGAAAAAACTGTTTTTGTAGCATTTTGAAAGCTTTTCAATCTTTAGGGTCAAGACCGTCTTTTCGGTGATGCATCGGTATATAATGAGCAGTGTCTTGGTTCTTTTTGTTTGGAACTAGGCATTATTGATCCAAAACAATAAAACCACAATGTGGTGTTACTTATGAGAATAGTTCCTTTTGAGGTTCATCACAATTTTTGCTCAAAACACCTCTTTTGAATTCATTATGATTTTAATTTGTATTTACAATGTTTGTTCTTTGATTAGTTATCTTAGATAGCTAATTTAAAGACAATGTTATAGCAAATTGTGACAAACCTACTTGAATCAAAATTCTAAAGATGTAAAAATTGTACAACTAGGAACTAGAGAATGGAAATCACAATGCAGTGAAGATAAGAGTAATGATGTGTTTATGGTCGTATATGAAAGAGTAAAGTGAGGAGTAGAAGTGCACAGTGAATTATCAAACACTTATTCTGTTTGCTGATGTGCCGGTTCCCATGGATCCCTTGAAAGAGGGATCCGACTAGTTATTGTTTAGGGATCCGGCTATTCAGTAAGAAAACAGTTTTAATAGGTTTGATAATTTTGACGCGGAAGTTTTTGATTTCTATTTTTGCCAATGGTTTTTCTCTATGTCTTAGGGTTTATCTATTATAGGTGTGATACAAGGTTTTGATGAGTCTTCATGTTTACTAAACACATTTAACGAAGTTCCTTTTTATGAGTAAACCATAAGGCGGGAGAAAGGATAAGAATCATGTCAAATTCTATTTTAACATGATATAGATAATTTTGAATAGATGACATTGACATAGATTACTAATGCAACACCAATATCTCTATGTGGGGAACAATGGATAGAAAAACTTTTGGTTAGCAAAAATTTCTTTTCGAGGTAAACATGTGTATTGACTAGTTTATATTAGTGTTTAGGGAAATCAAGCAAGAATACTATTCCTGATGATATGAGTAATATGAAGAACAACTTTTTAGAGAATTCGTGACATTCCAGTTTAAGCATTAAATCTACGAGTCTTTACATAGTATTAAATATATGTAGAGAGATTATAATACTACCTAATAGAAGCATATATCATTATTTTATCTATAAGCAATCAGCATGTTTTTAGATTAACTAATTGTAGTTAGGAGAACATACCTTTGCTATATATTCTTTTTATGATTTCTGAAGAATCATAGACGCGAAATACTTCATTAGCTTTCAAAATACTTAATCATATTTTGTAAAAGCAAGTTTGTAAATACTTTTGATTCTTCTTTGGGTGTTGACTTCATTTTTCCTTAGATAGAACGAAGTCATTGAACGAATTCTAGCATGAATATTTCTCAAAAGAAAATGTTAGAATGATCTATCACTATCCAACATTTGTTAAAATATAAAATTTCCAAAACATGAATTTTTTGTTATAAGAAATTTCCTTCTTTTTAGTTTTCAAACATATACGGATCGTATAAAGTTTTTAAAGTACAATATACTTTAAGAAACTTGGTAACGAAGCTCTGATGCCAATTGTGGAAAATTAGAAGGGGGGGGGTTGAATAGTTTTACCGATTAAAACTTTGTTTTAAAGTATTTAGATCGACTTATGTCAATCTATTTGGTATGTGTGTTGGATATTGATATATAAGCATATAAATAAATAATGCAAAGATAAAGAGTGAAGGAACACAAAACCACGACACAAGTATTTATAGTGGGTCAGCTATAAGGACACCTTCCATGCCCTACTCCACTCCCTAAGTACCCCACTCGAGAGTTTGTAAGAACTATCAATATGATGCACTTCAGTGGTCTTGATGATGACGAAGCTTAGCAACTCATGACCTTGAGCTTGCACGTCTCCAAGAGGTGGTGATCTCGCCTTTAAGAGGAACCTAGAGAATCACACAAACATAAAACTACATAGAATGCTCCTTTGGATCTATGGTTAGTGATGTTAGAATACTGGGAGAAAGTATATCTAAGAGTGTTGGGTTCAGTAAATACCCAAACCCCTTAATCTAGGATTTGAATAGAAAATAGCCCAAGTTTTTAGTCCGTTAAACACTAACAGTCACCGAGTGCATAGTCTCTCGTGAGTCATCTTCGTGGATACTCGATGAGGCGAAGAAGAGGTCTCTCCACCAAGAAGGCGGAACTTAAAGGGTGAAGACCGAGTCAAGAAGAAGATGATGGATTTAGTGAGTGATGACAATAACTCACCGAATCCCTAAGACTCTCTCCAACTCTTACATCGAAGACAAACCAAGTAGAAGATCAAGGATGTAAAGACTAAAGAATGAGCGGACAAGGCGGGATAAGTTTGAATCGATAAGATGAAGTCCTTATCAAACAAAGTCAAATATCCCCGAATGGCAAAGATCGTGCTCTGTCATCACCGAACTTAGGAAAGTAGTCTTGTCTCTTACCTAGAATAGTCTTTGTAACAGAGACAAAATACATCGATATTTTATCTTACGTATGATGTCGGTTGTCACTTAGGAAAGAGTTAAAAATAATACATGTATAAATAGCATAAGAGATGGAGTGAAAAGGTTACGCTTGTGAATTGTAAAAACACACATGCAAGTGTCACACCCCAATTTACCTGTTTTGCGTGAATGGAATTCAGGGGATTGACCGTCATAGCACCACATCACGATTATATTGAGCGACCTAAAGTGTCGCTTTTAAAAACACATCGTTGGATATTTCATAAAAACATTCGAGTACAACATCGGTCCCAAAAGGTTTACAAAGTTTGCGGAAATACAATATGTTACAAATCCAAACGATGTTTTTGAAATAAAGTACCATAATGTACAATAATGTAAGTCGATGCGCGACTCAAATGTGGTCCCTAAACCATGTCATGATGATAATGCCTCGCTTATTACGAAAATACATTGCTAAAAAGGTCAACAATAATGTTGGTGAGAAATCATAGGTTTATGTAAATGTTTTATACGACTACGCAAGTATATATCAGGCATGACAATTATGTCACGTAAAAATGTTACAGGCATGACAATTATGTCACGTAAAAATGTTACAATTGCAATAAGTCCATGACACCGAAACTAGACAATTCATAATGTATGCCCCTGCAGAGTGTTTGCCAGACAACTCCGTAATGTTATAAAATGAAATGCATCCGTATGGTAGTTGGGATTCACCAACCCGGATGGAGGCGTCACCCTCGATAGATCTATCCACTCATCCTCGCTTCAAAGATTAACGGCTCATGTTCGGGTAATGGGAATGGGGACTTTCAATTGGCAAGTAAGGTAACTTAAGCAATGTAAATGAATTTAATGTACTTGGTATCGTAATAAAAATGTTGTGCAATGTATTCTCCCCCGTGGGTTTGAAAATAATCAAAAGCATGTAAAACGGGGCTATGAAAACTCACTTGGTAAACTGGAATAATGGCAAAAGTGAGTACACTGAGGTATAATGTGATGCGTCAACCGGGACCTATTACGAATGATATGATATGTCATGAGTTGCAATGTAATGTTACGCATGCATTTCGTATGTTATTTATACCATTTGTGAGTTTTGAAAATATTACTTTTCGTCGAAAAATACTCTTTTGACGCCTTGACCCTTCAAAATCACTTTACAAGTTTTTACGTCAAAATGTCATCCTACAATGGTTTTATAATGATTTATGGTGAAATTTTCACTTTTTCGCAAAACAATGTCGTCGGAAATTTCATGAAATTAACAAAATGGCTTTGGAAAACTAGTCGTAAAATGGTGTACGCCGATCGTTAGAGAACGAACTCATTGCTTTGGAAAGTTTGTATCGATATCTAGAAGTTTCAGTCAGGAGTTTTCGTCCAAAAGGTCTCGATCATAAAGATATTAAGGGTTAAAGATAGTGATTTTGCTAATTGTTGTGCGGAAAATGAGTTTCGCCAAGTTTGAACATCCGTAATTAATTTACTATAACTCCGCTTTACAAACGACTTGTTGTTTTGAAAAATATGGCGGTGAACTTGATTTTACTAGAAGACATTTCGCTCCAAAAGTTTCACATCATGGTTAAAAACAGTAGCAAACATGGGCGTTCTGACTACTAAAATACTTGTAACGTAAAATAATATAGTTTTTAGAAAATAATAGTTACGGAAATTTTATAAAACGTGCATATCTTTGTCGCTTCAAACCGCTTTCACGATAATATGTCCTTAGCTTCGTATCGAAGTAAACTAATATATTTTTGATAAGTCGAAATAATTTGTGAAGCTTAAGGCTCGTTTTGACCGAACAAACTAAAATATGTTGTTGAAATTTCGAAAATAATATATTTCGTCGTCAAACTTGTAAAATCCATAACTTCTTCGTTATAACTCCGCTTTTATCCGTTCGCTGCCACGGATTCGCTTTTAAAGTATATTTTCTAAATATCAAGGCCAAAGTTTCGTACTAACTGTCGGTTTTCCGGAAAATCGAAATAAGGACAGAACATAATTTATAGTTATCGAAAATAGTTTTCTCGGACAAAACCTATTCTAATCCCTTCAAATCAACTCCAAGATGGTTTATAGGTTGGTAATATAATAGTCAGTAAAGTAAAGGCGAATAGTCTGTGAGGTAAGCGTACCAAGTTTTATGATTTTTAAATCAGACAGTGGCTAAAATAGCTCACCAAAAGGGTAAAATAGTTTATAAGACCGCAATATTACTTGCAGGAAAAATTTGTAATATAGTTTGTAACTTGCTATTGCAATTGTTTGTTGTTTTATAAAATAATAGCAAATTAATCGGTTTATCATACTATGAGAAAATAGTTTGCAAAGTATCAGTAAGGTCATTGTTTATAAAGTATTATTAAAGTCGTAAATTTTTGGTTTAATGGTACAGGAGTAAGATGAAATGGTCGGTAAATAGTTGAAAGCAGTTTGCGTTAGATAACGATGAAGTTTATTATCTCATAAGAGGGAATGTAGGACAAATAATTGGTATTCAACGTTTTGTTTTGTAAGATAATAGCTTGATGATTTTTTTTTTTTTTCGAGTAACATGAAAATCGTTTCGCATGAGGATATTAAATAGTTGATAAAATGACTGAAACCATTTGATAAATTGATAATAAAACAACTTGCGTTAAAACTTTATGAAACAACGTTTCTAAGATGGTGATAAAACAGTTCGAAATAAAATCAAGTGAAATAATTTCATGAAATAGTAGCAGGATAATTTGGAATAAAATTTGTTGGATGGTTTGTAGGATACATAAGAGAACCTTATCGAGCAGTAATAGTCTACTAATTGGTCGAGAATAAAGTTGGCCTAACCCCTAGTAAGATAGTGATGTATCATCGCGAATTGATTGAAGAATTAGGCAATTGGAGTAAGGGACGAAATAACCAAAGTGGTGATTATCGTAGAGATAATAAAGGATAAAGATCACATTAGCTAAGAAGGTACTTATTATCTGTTACTGTTGGTGTTCTAATCATGTTTCAAGTGTAGGAGTAGTAGGCGGTCTAGCAACAATAGCCCTAGAACTCTCACAGTCCTCAAACCTATGAGATGATGTAGTGTCTATAGTCTTAGTGGTAGATGGTAATGGTGTGTCGAATCATGCACGCTTCCCAAACTGCAAGTCAGGTGTATGAGTATCGGGTATGAGATGTGATGGTACGGATGATGCTCAAAATAATAATGATGATAATGGAAATCCTTGTGGAGAGTTAAGAAAATAAGTTCATTAGGACTAAGCCTATAAGTTCTACCCAATGGTATGATCTCGTCCCAACCGAGTGATAAAAATTGTCACACACCCCAATTTACATTTTGCGGTGGAATGGAATTCACGGGGGATTATTGTCATAGCACCACATCACGTTATATTGAACGACCTAAAGTGTCGTTTTAAAACACATCGTTGGATATTTCACAAAAACATTGAGTACAACATCGGTCCCAAAAGGTTTACAAAGTTTGCGGAAATACAAATATGTTACAAATCCAAACGATGTTTTGAAATAAAGTACCATAATGTACAATAATGTAAGTCGGCGCGCGACTCAAAATGTAGGTCCCTAAACCATGTCATGATGATAATGCCTCGATTACACGAAAATACATTGCTAAAAAGGTCAACAATAATGTTGGTGAGAAATCATAGGTTTATGTAAATGTTTTATACGACTACACAAGTATATATCGAGCATGACAATTATGTCACGTAAAATGTTAAGGCATGACAATTATGTCACGTAAAAATGTTACAATTGCAATAAGTCCATGACACGAAACTAGACAATTCATAATGTATGCCCCGCAGTGTTTGCCGACAACTCCGTAATGTTATAAAATGAAATGCATCCGTATGGTAGTTGGGATTCACCAACCCGGATGGGCGTCACCCTCGATAGATCTATCCACTCATCCTCGCTTCAAAGATTAACGGTTCATGTTCGGGTAATGGGAATGGGGACTTTCAATTGGCAAATCGGTAACTTAAGCAATGTAAATGAATTTAATGTACTTGGTATCGTAATAAAAATGTTGTGCAATGTATTCTCCCGTGGGTTTGAAAATAATCAAAAGCATGTAAAACCGGGCTATGAAAACTCACTTGGTAAACTGGAATAATGGCAAAAGTGAGTACACTGAGGTATAATGTGATGCGTCAACCGGGACCTATTACGAATGATATGATATGTCATGAGTTGCAATGTAATGTTATGCATGCATTTCGTATGTTATTTATACCATTTGTGAGTTTTGAAAATATTACTTTTCGTCGAAAAATACTCTTTTGACGTCTTGACCCTTCAAAAATCACTTTACAAGTTTTTACGTCAAAATGTCATCCTACAATGGTTTTATAATGATTTATGGTGAAATTTTCACTTTTCGTCGCAAAACAATGTCGTCGGAAATTTCATGAAATTAACAAAAATGGCTTTGGAAAACTAGTCGTAAAATGGTGTACGTCGATCGTTAGAGAACGAACTCGACTGTTTTGGAAAGTTTGTATCGATATCTAGAAGTTTCAGTTCAGGAGTTTTCGTCCAAAAGGTCTCGATCATAAAGATATTAAGGGTTAAAGATAGTGATTTTGGCTAATTGTTGTGCGAAAATGAGTTTCGCCAAGTTTGAACATCCGTAATTAATTTACTATAACTCCGCTATACAAACGGCTTGTTGTTTTGAAAAATATGGCGGTGAACTTGATTTTACTAGAAGACATTTCGTTCCAAAAGTTTCACATCCTGGTTAAAAACAACCGCAAACATGGGCGTTATGACTACTAAAACACTTGTAACGTAAAAATAATATAGTTTTTCGGAAAATAATAGTTACGGCAATTTTATAAAAACGTGCATATCTTTGTCGTTTCAAATCCGTTTTCACGTATAATATGTCCTTAGCTTCGTATCGAAGTAAACTAATATATTTTGATAAGTCGAAATAATTTGTGAAGCTTAAGGCTCGTTTTGACCGAACAAACTAAAAATATGTTCTTGAAATTTACGAAAATAATATATTTCGTCGTCAAACTTGTAAAATCCATAACTTCTTCGTTATAACTCCGTTTTATCCGTTCAAGCGCCACGGATTCGTTTTAAAGTATATTTTCTAAATATCAAGGCCAAAGTTTCGTACCAACTGTCGGTTTTTCCAGAAAATCGAAATAAGGACAGAACATAATTTATAGTTATCGAAAATAGTTTTTCTCGGACAAAACCTATTCTAATCCCTTCAAATCAACTCCAAAGCTAATCTAATCCTACCATACACCTTCTTAGGGTGTCATGGGTTCCTAATCACCATCAAGACCAATGAATACCAAGGGGATATTTATAGGATGACCAAATATATATATATACTCTAAAATCATGAAAAAAAAATGGTATAAATCACATATGTCTTGCATGTTGCTCCAAAATGAAAAGATACATATGAAATGAAAAAGGAAACATGAAAATGAAAGAAACAAGCTTACAAGTGAATATGATGAGGTGCAAGTAACAAGGTTTAGCCTAAATACTCTTGGTTTTTATTTCAAAACCTAATAAAGAGTATTAACTAGATTGTTAATAACTTGTGCTTGATAAAAATTTTGATCCCTTGTGAGTTCTTGATGTGATGGCGGTTTTGGAGAAAGAAACAAAGAGAGAGAAAAAACTTTTGCTAACACTTGTGATATGAGAAATGAATGAATGAGAAAAAGTAATAGAGTAAGACTTTTATGTATAAGTAACATTATTATCAATCAAGCTAACCATGCCAATCAATTAATGTCACCTCCCCTTGGTTTTATGGGTCCTTGGAACTAGATAATTTTTTTTTTTTTTTTTTAAATGAATATAATTTGTATAATTGTGTAATATTTGTGTAATTTGTAAGAAAATGTAAGTAAAGTGTAAATGGTAATTTTTGGTACAAGTAGATTTTAATAGATCAAAATAGAATGTAATGAGATAATAAAATTGTAAAAATACATTCCTTGTGAAATTTGAGTGATAAAATAATTATCGTATAATTTTTAAGAAAACGTCGTAATAATTTAACTTTAACGATTTATGTACCAAATAAATTTGAAACACTAGGAAAACTCAAAATATAGTTTTTAAACTAAATGTAAGTTTAAAAATACATCGGGATCATTTTGAAAGTAACGGATTAAATATTTAAAATAATAACTCACGCGATAACGTTTATTAAATATAAAAATTACGCGTTGAATGTGAAATGAAATGTCATGAATGAATTAATGAGATGCAAATGATGTGAATGAAATGTAGACTAATCTTAGTCCATATGAAATGTACGTGATGTTATGATCATGAATTCGCCGCTAAACCATTAAGGTTACGCGAATTTGAAACAAGTAAACCAAGTTTACTATAAATGTTGAAATAATGAGGCATAAATTGTGTAGAAATGACACGAAAGTACGGGTTGTCACATTCGCCCATCCAAAAGGAATTCGGTCCACGAATTCGGTTCGTGTTGGTCTATCGAATTTTGAGTTTATGATGAATATCGAGGAGAAAAGACATGGAGAAGTGTCGTTACGGTTATCGATGATCGAGGACGTACAAAACATCGTAGTAGAGAAAATATTGGATGAATCTCTCATACGTAACACTTTGAATTGGAACATGTGAAGATTTTGCTTGCACTAAGATTTATAAATAACCGCTCCCAACATAACATGATCCCTCCAGAATTAGACATAGTTAGCTAGGCTATGTATAATTAAGGAACGATGATGTGACGTTCGGTTTAGTTGTTATAACTCCCGATGCTTACAAGGATTTAAACCGTGTCGTTAAAACAGTCGATAAAGTAAAAAGAAGTAAAATTCTCGTAAGTGATAACGAATCGAAAGGAAATAAAGTACGATGGATGAGAATATTCTTACAACGAGTGGTTTAGCAAAAGTAGTACATCTTAAATTATAAAGATTCGGATACGATGGAAAACATAAACTTAGTACAACATGGTACATAGAGAAAAACAAGATCATTAATTTCCGAACTTCTTGGTCTTCCGCGTCATTGATACCTTGACGAGCTTCTCCTCCTCCTAACATGTATGCATTCCCATGAGCACATTCAACTTGTTGACCTTGGTTTTGGGGACATTGGCTCGATAGTGTCCTTGCTTCCCACATCCGAAACATGTCATTATAGTTTTACCTCTACAATCCTCGGCGAGGTGTCCTAATTTTTGGCATGGCGGCACTTGCAGGCAAAGACACGAGTGATGAAACTTACATCTAGTACATAGTGGGTGTGTTCCAAGATATCCTTTTCCTTTGCGTCCTTAGCAAGGTGTCCCTCTGTTTGACGAGATAAAGCATATACCACATGGACCATTATGATGTAGCGTGCATTGATGGCATCGTGGCAAGCTTCCAGTATAAGTTCTTTCCTTTGTTGATGCAGCAACATGAACCCTGACGGCTTCTTGTCTTCTATTCTATTGTTGGTGATGGTTAGTGTTACGGCTTTGGTTGTTGTTGTTATAACCTCCCTGGTCATTTTCCCATTTCCTTTTGTTGTTGTTGGTTTGATTGTTGTCGTTGGTGCGGTTATTATTATTGTTGATGGTATGATTGTTGTTATTGTTGTGGTGGTTATTGTTGATAATGTTTTCCTTTTCACAACTTGAGCCATGAGTATTTGAGTATCTGGTAGATTCTTCAATTGTTTGTGGATCGAAAGAAGTTACATCTCCTTGGATATCTTGTGAAAGTCCTCCAATGAAATTTTTCAATAGTTTCTCATTGTCCGAAACCATAGTGGACAAAGAACGATCAACTCTTGAAACCTTTTGATGTAAGCAAGTCTCGCGTTTCAAAGACAGATTGCGGCCTCGGTAATAGCGACTCTCGTCGCTCGTTCTTTCCTTAGTGCCTCGGATATATAATCCTCTATGTACTTTTGGATAGCGGTGGTGTCATTTCTAGTGCGACTTTCTTGACGACGCCATAACTCTTCAAAATGAAAGGAAAATGAGGACGTAGTCAATTCCTATGTTAAGAATAGGCGCATCTAAAGAGAAGTGATAGAAGGTGGTGAGGTTACTTGGAATTTCTAGAGAACACAATGCCTTAGGGAAAGTTTATATCGATAGCCTTAATTTAACCAAATTTTCCTTTAAGGGACACTCATTGTAGGGAAGTTCACATATTGTTGAGGCCATGTTTAATAGAATGTTCTATAGCCTCAGATAGAAGACTTGGTATATCCCTATAGTGTTGTTTCATGGGTATTCGCTCAGATTAAATCTGTAACTCGGTCTAGCTAGTACTTATGGAATGATAGAGTTTGGATTCTAATTCAAAATAGTGGTTCGAATGTCTCGTGATGTCTTAAGATTTTGTTGAGTTTTGAATCATCCTACCACCTAGTTCTAGTCCTTGTTGGTAATTCCAAAATCCTTTCATTGTTTTCTTGTATCGAGGAATCCTCCTCACAGATGGTATAGGAAGTCTTTCCTAAAAGGTCACTCGTCAAATCCTAACTTATCGGTTGAGTGAGAGATAAATGGCGTAAGCATCTATAGAGTGTTAACGAGAAGGAAATGTTTATGCACGGTATATCGAT
Source organism: Chrysanthemum lavandulifolium (assembly GCA_022545495.1). NCBI lineage: Eukaryota > Viridiplantae > Streptophyta > Magnoliopsida > Asterales > Asteraceae > Chrysanthemum > Chrysanthemum lavandulifolium. The sequence continues at coordinate 245,973,826 of CM040245.1, read as the reverse complement.
TATAAAACTTTGCTTTCAAGCGAGAATAAATAGTTTGTAAGAAAATTATAGTAAAGTTTATGAAAAGGTTTGTAAAACCACTTTATTGAGTAAGAAAGAAACATTTTATCATTTACGGTTTAATAATAAATCTTAGTTGTGGCTTGGTGTTAAAGCAACAACTTGTTAAGGTGATTTTAAAACAGACTTTAATAGTGATAGAAAACGGCTTAACAATGGTAGTGAAATATTTTGGTAAGACACAATTCAGATTATAACATAACTCGTGAAATGATTTGTAAAATAGCTTACAAGAAAACAATTTATCGTTTGTCAAATAATAGAAGATTTCGTAGTTCAATTAATATCAAGATGGTTTATAGGTTGGTAATATAATAGTCATTAAAGTAAAGGCGAATAGTCTGTGAGGTAAGCGTACCAAGTTTTATGATTTTAAATCAGACAGTGGCTAAAATAGCTCACCAAAAGGGTAAAATAGTTTATAAGACCGCAATATTACTTGCAGGAAAAATTTGTAATATAGTTTGTAACTTGCTATTGCAATCGTTTGTTGTTTTATAAAATAATAGCAAATTAATCGGTTTATCATACTTTGAGAAAATAGTTTGCAAAGTATCAGTAAGGTCATTGTTTATAAAGTATTATTAAAGTCGTAAATTTTGGTTTAATGGTACAGGAGTAAGATGAAATGGTCGGTAAAATAGTTGAAAGCAGTTTGCGTTAGATAACGATGAAGTTTATTATCTCATAAGAGGAATGTAGGACAAATAGTTGGTATTCAACGTTTTGTTTTGTAAGATAATAGCTTGATGATTTTCGAGTAACATGAAAATCGTTTCGCATGAGGATATTAAATAGTTGATAAAATGATGAAACCATTTGATAAATTGATAATAAAACAACTTGCGTTAAAACTTTATGAAACAACGTTTCTAAGATGGTGATAAAATAGTTCGAAATAAAATCAAGTGAAATAATTTCATGAAATAGTAGCAGGATAATTTGGAATAAAATTTGTTGGATGGTTTGTAGGATACATAAGAGAACCTTATCGAGTAATAAGTCTACTAATTGGTCGAGAATAAAGTTGGCCTAACCCTAGTAAGATAGTGATGTATCGTCGTGAATTGATGGAAGAATTGGGCAATTGGAGTAAGGGATGAAATAACCAAGGTGGTGATTATCGTAGAGATAATAAATGATAAAGATCACATTAGCTAGGAAGGTACTTATTATCATTCTGTTGGTGGTCTAATCGTGTTTCAAGTGTAGGAGTAGTAGGCGGTCTAGCAACAATAGCCCTAGAACTCTCACGGTCCTCAAACCTATGAGATGATGTAGTGTCTATAGTCTTAGTGGTAGATGGTAATGGTGTGTCAAATCATGCACGCTTCCAAGCCGCAAGTCGGTGTATGAGTATCGGGTATGAGATGTGATGGTACGGATGGTGCTCGAAAATAATAATGATGATAATGGAAATCCTTGTGGTGAGTTAAGAAAATAGGTTCATTAGGACTAAGCCTATAAGTTCTACCCAATGGTATGATCTGTCCCAACCGAGTGATAAAAATTGTCCCGATCCTTATAGTGAATCGATAGTGATCGTGATGGTGTAGGTGTAACCGTCCTCCTAAAAGGTTTATCTCGGTATTCAACGTTATCGGTGATGAGTCAATTGATGTGAAAATCGTGATAGGGAATGACAAGGAATTCTCCACGTTAGAGTATGAGGAAAAGATAATGGGATGGGTATTTGAAGGCATCCATGTGACAATCGGGTGTGAAATGAAAGTGAATAACTCAAAAAAAAAGTGCGTATAAAACCGCATGCAAAGTGAACATGCACTTATGATGAAATGATGAGATGCTATGATAATGTAGTTATAGTCTAGGGTCAATGATGCAACCTAGTTCTCTATAAGCGTAGCTCGTACCAATCATCACACCCCAATTTACATTTTGCGTGGAATGGAATTCTGGGGATTATTGTCATAGCACCACATCACAGTTATATTGAGCGACCTAAAGTGTCGTTTAAAAACACATCGTTGGATATTTATATAAAACATTGAGTACAACATCGGTCCCAAAAGGTTTACAAAGTTTGCGGAAATACAAATATGTTACAAATCCAAACGATGTTTTTGAAATAAAGTACCATAATGTACAATAATGTAAGTCGACGCCATGACTCAAATGTAGGTCCCTAAACCATGTCATGATGATAATGCCTCGATTACACGAAAATACATTGCTAAAAAGGTCAACAATAATGTTGGTGAGAAATCATAGGTTTATGTAAATGTTTTATACGACTACGCAAGTATAGATCGTGCATGACAATTATGTCACGTAAAATGTTACGTGCATGACAATTATGTCACGTAAAAATGTTACAATTGCAATAAGTCCATGACACCGAAACTAGACAATTCATAATGTATGCCCCTGCAGAGTGTTTGCCAGACAACTCCGTAATGTTATAAAATGAAATGCATCCGTATGGTAGTTGGGATTCACCAACCCGGATGGAGGCGTCACCCTCGATAGATCTATCCACTCATCCTCGCTTCAAAGATTAACGGTTCATGTTCAGGTAATGGGAATGGGGACTTTCAATTGGCAAGTAAGGTAACTTAAGCAATGTAAATGAATTTAATGTACTTGGTATCGTAATAAAAATGTTGTGCAATGTATTCTCCCCCGTGGGTTTGAAAATAATCAAAAGCATGTAAAACGGGGCTATGAAAACTCACTTGGTAAACTGGAATAATGGCAAAAGTGAGTACACCGAGGTATAATGTGATCGTCAACGGGACCTATTACGAATGATATGATATGTCATGAGTTGCAATGTAATGTTATGCATGCATTTCGTATGTTATTTATACCATTTGTGAGTTTTGAAAATATTACTTGTCGTCGAAAAATACTCTTTTGACGTCTTGACCCTTCAAAATCACTTTACAAGTTTTACGTCAAAATGTCATCCTACAATGGTTTTATAATGATTTATGGTGAAATTTTCACTTTTCGTCGCAAAACAATGTCGCCGGAATTTTCATGAAATTAACAAAATGGCTTTGGAAAACTAGTCGTAAAATGGTGTCGTCGATCGTTAGAGAACGAACTCGACGGTTTTGGAAAGTTTGTATCGAAATCTAGAAGTTTCAGTTCGGGAGTTTTCGTCAAAAGGTCTCGATCATAAAGATAATAAGGGTTAAAGATAGTGATTTTGGCTAATTGTTGTGCAAAAATGAGTTTCGCCAAGTTTGAACATCCGTAATTAATTTACTATAACTCCGCTATACAAACGGCTTGTCGTTTTGAAAAATATGGCCGGTGAACTTGATTTTACTAGAAGACATTTCGTTCCAAAAGTTTCACAACCTCGTTAAAAACAGCCGAAACATGGGCGTTCTGACTAATAAAACACTTGTAACGTAAAAATAATATAGTTTTCGAGAAAATAATAGTTACGGCAATTTTATAAAAGCGTGCATATCTTTGTCGTTTCAAATCCGTTTTCACGTATAATATGTCCTTAGCTTCGTATCAAGTAAACTAATATATTTTGATAAGTCGAAATAATTTGTGAAGCTTAAGGCTCGTTTTTGACCCGAACAAACTAAAAATATGTTGCTGAAATTTCTGAAAATAATATATTTCGTCGTCAAACTTGTAAAATCCATAACTTCTTCGTTATAACTCCGTTTTTATCCGTTCAAGCTGCCACGGATTCGTTTTAAAGTATATTTTCTAAATATCAAGGCCAAAGTTTCGTACCCACTGTCGGTTTTTTCCAGAAAATCGAAATAAGGACAGAACATAATTTATAGTTATCGAAAATAGTTTTTCTCGGACAAAACCTATTCTAATCCCTTCAAATCAACTCCAAAGCTAATCTAATCCTACCATACACCTTCTTAGGGTGTCATGGGTTCCTAATCACCATCAAGACCAATGAATACCAAGGGATATTTATAGGATGACCAAATATATATATATACTCTAAAATCATGAAAAATGGTATAAATCACATATGTCTTGCATGTTGCTCCAAAAATGAAAAGATACATATGAAATGAAAAGGAAACATGAAAATGAAAGAAACAAGCTTACAAGTGAATATGATGAGGTGCAAGTAACAAGGTTTAGCCTAAATACTCTTGGTTTTATTTCAAAACCTAATAAAGAGTATTAACTAGATTGTAAATAACTTGTGCTTGATAAAAAATTTTGATCCCTTGTGATCTTGATGTGATGGCCAGTTGGAGAAGAACCCAAGAGAGAGAAAACTTTTTGCTAACACTTGAAATATGAGATGAATGAATGAGAAAAATGATAGAGTAAGACTTTTATGTATAAGTAACATTATTATCAATCAAGCTAACCATACCTCAAATTATTGTACACCTCCTCTTGGTCGCCAAGGGGAGGAACTTGATATTTTAATTTTTTTTTTTTTTTTTTTTTATATAATTTGTATAATTGTGTACAAAAGTGTGTATTTTGTAAGAAAATGTAAGTAAAGTGTAAATGGTAATTTTTGGTACAAGTAGATGTTTAATAGATCAAAATAGAATGTAATGAGATAATAAAATTGTAAAAATACATTCCTTGTGAAATTTGAGTGATAAAATAATTATCGTATAATTTTTAAGAAAACGTCGTAATAATTTAACTTTAACGATTTATATACGAAATAAATTCAAAACACTAGGAAATCTCAAAATATAGATTTTATAACTAAATGTAAGTTTAAAAATACATCGGGATCATTTTTGAAAGTAACGGATTAAATATTTAAAATAATAACTCACGCGATAACGTTTATTAAATATAAAAATTACGCGTTGAAAGTGAAATGAAATGTCATGAATGAATTAATGAGATGCAAATGATGTGAATGAAATGTAGACTAATCTTAGTCCATATGAAATGTACGTGATGATATGATCATGAATTCGCCGCTAAACCTTTAAGGTTACGCGAATTTGGAACAAGTAAACCAAGTTTACTATAAATGTTGAAATAATGAGGCATAAATTGTGTCGAGAAATGACCTGAAAGTACGGGTTGTCACACGCTCTAAAACTTTTTAAATCGTGATCCTTATGGTGAAATTGATGTACCCCAACTAGTCGATAAAAGGGTGGAGCTTATTGTGTGTTGCCCTAGACTTGAAGTTGGTAAATTCAACAAATGGAAAAAGCGTATGCTTTGCTATTTGATTAGGATGGAACCTTATTATATCAAGTGTATAAATGAAGGTCCATTTATCCTAAAGCTAGCGAAGGTTTGCCTAACCCTCAAGCTCGGTGGGCTCAGGATGAGAGAAGAGTGGTCAACAGGACCAAAGACTCAAAAGTATCATCATATCATGTCTTCCGATGATATTATGGAGTCGATTATAAGTCGTAGTACTGCCTAAACAAACTTGGGATGACCTAGTTCATAGCCATGAAGGTCCATCGATACCAAGGAAAACAGGATAATGGACACGAAACTTGAGTATAACACCTTCGTGGCTAAGGACTCGTAAACTCGTCTCAAACTTACACCCGTACAAAAATCTTTTAAATGAACTATCTAATGATGGTGTGAAGTTTTCCAAACATGAGATCAATGTTGGTTTTGTCAATAGTCTCCCGAGAAGTGGTTGAATTTCTCTCGGGACTCGTAAATGCTAACCATATCCCAAATCTTGAACTTCCTGAAATTTATGGGAAATTTGTCTATGAGGAAAACCTCATCAACAGACGATACCCTGACTTAAAGAAGTCTCAGGAAGTCAAGAAGTCCCTGACCACCACTTCATCACCTATATCAACTGCTTTCTTTTCCAACAATGTGGTTCAAGACTTTCAATAAAATTCTGATGATGAGCCTGATGAGAGATCAAGTGAGGAGTACCTAAATGACCTGAACGTTGAATTTTAGGAAAGGGCACTCCTTGCTAACTCTCGTAGGTTTATAAAAAGAAACAAAGGTTTTTCAAATGCTAAAGGAAATGAGGACAATGAATGATTTAAGTGTCACAAAAGAGGTCATTTTGCTATAGACTGTTTTTCAAAAACAATTTCTGAACCCTCCTATAAACCATTAGGTTCAAATCAGTCCTCGTGCTTTAGCAAAATTTCAACCAAAATCTATCGGCCTCATCAAAGCTTTCTAAACAAACCGATCAAAACAAAACTGTTGATTTTGAAGCTAAGTATAGAAAAGTCAAAGCTAAGCTTGCATTGCTTGAGGCCCCCCTCGAAACAACAAAAGTGTTCAACCCGTGCGGTGGTAAAACAAAGGCCTTATTCTTTGAAACCTTCGATCGGGATGAAGAGCCGAGTCATCGATGATGAAATGGTGCATGTCACAGACCGATGGCCCTCTTAGAAGAGGACAAGCTAGTCGTTGGAAAGAATCATGCCAAGAATGGAGAATGGGTCAATATCACAATGAAGAAGGTAAATATTTCACTCTATGGATGATGACTTTGATTGGCGCCTTACATGAATGATCTTAATGTTGACCTTATGTTCGTGGAAGAGCAAAGATCGAATCTTTTTCAAAATACAACAAGCTAAGTTTTGAATTAAACAAATGTAGGGATGAACTACTTATTTTAAAACAAGCCAAACTTGAGCTCGTCACTTTGCAAATTCAAACACCGAACTAGTTAAAATAAATCGTGCTCTTCAAGACGAACTCAAAAGGTGCAAGATATTCTTCATAGTTGGATTGTTAAGAACCCTGTGGTCTTTGATGCCGTGGAGCCCCCAAGAGCAAGAAGAGAGTCTTAGGTGAAGATCATCTTTATGAATCTTTCAAAGACCGTGGTCCTAAGCCATTTGTGTCTAGTGGCATGATTACCTGTATGTTGACTAGTTCCAAGCCTAGTGATTGGATTGAACGGGTTAATCCTGAGAGTAAGCTTCCAAACTTTGATTCTAGAAGAATTCTAGAGCCCGAAAGTCAAGCTCTAAAGAGCATGCTTGGACTCCTTGATGTGCCTAGTAGTACCGAACACATCTCCGAGTGAAGTCAATCTCAAGCACCACTTCCACCCTCGAACCTCTTGTGGTGCCGCCCAAGCTCGAGCTTACTCCATTACAATACAATCCACATTCACTAAAAGAAAGGTCTGGACTTGGTAGAACTATCCTCAAAAGACCATCAAAACCAACTCAACTAGAGTGTACCCCCACTTTAACTTCCACATCCTCTGTCCCCACTGAAGCTGACCAAATTCAGCAATTGACTGAACTTGTGAGGAAGCTAACTGACAAGATGGAAACCATCGAAAAAGTCCATGATTTAGTCAAGGAAACCAAGTCAGCTTCCTCCAGTACGTCAAAGTCAAAAGCCACCACAAAAACAAGCAGAAGTGTGATCTGTGCCACTATACCGGTCATACCAGCGACAAATGTTATATAATCCTTTTTGTATGATCCGCAAAAGGATGATCACGAATCGCCGATCACTTACAATATGTAAGTTCTCTCAAGAATCAAACTACACCAATGTCGGTCATCAAGATGCTTTACATCCAAGCTCGCTCAAAATTTTAGAGCAAAACCTTTTCCTCCTTGCCCACACTGTGGCTTTAATGATCATCACCGATGATGGTCTTATGAACACATCTTGTGATATTTATGTAATACAACTCATAAGACATCCCAAAGATGACAAATGTCATCCATGCTAGGAGAAGTTCCAAGCAACCCAAAATCACCGAGTCATCCTCGCCTCTAAATGCAAAACCGTGGTAGCACAATGCACTCAACCACCGACCATGAGTCAATTGCCAAATTCAAAGAGACATTGAGATCCAAGCCCACTAGTAAGTGGGTCACTAAGAGAAACTAATTCAGTTTACTACTTGTGCAGAGACACGCCAGGGAGCCTATTTGGCATCTAGACATTGGATGATCAAGAGCATGACTGGTGTGAAGGAGTATCTGCACAACTATGTAAAGGAACCAGGACCGAAAGTAGTATTTGGTGATAACTCATCATGTCCCACTTAAGGTTATGGTTCAGTGAACTGTAATGGAATAGTTTTCTCTAGAATAGCTTATGTCAATGGTCTCAAATACAATCTCATCAGTGTCAGCCAACTATGTGATGCTAAGTACATTGTGCAATTCAATGACAAACAAGGTACCATTTTCAATGCCAGTAAAGAAGTTGTTTTGATAGCCCCTAGAAGAGATGATGTTTATGTCTTAGACATGTCTACTCTTTGTCAAGATGGAACCTATCTCTTTGCCAAAGCTACTGAAACTATCAACTGGTTGTGGTACAAGAGACTCTCTCACTTAAACTTCAAAAATATCAACAACCTGGCAAAACAAAACAAGGTCCTTGGCTTACCATCACTGGTTTTTGCAAAAGATAAACCATGCTCACTCGTGAGAAAGGCAAACATCAAAGAGCATCTTTTAAAACAAAAAAATTTCTCAATCAAAGTCGCCTTTACCTCGTGATATGGATATCTTTGGACCATCGGTCCTAGATCAATCCAAAGATGAGAAGTATACTCTTGTCATTGTTGATGAGTTCTCAAGATACAATTGGGTATACTTTCTTTCCAAAAGAGTCGTAATGATATCGTAATGTCATTCATCGTGAATATTGAAAACCGTAATGACATTACAAGAAACAAATCGAACCGACAATGGTACCGAGTTCATAAATGATGAGCTTGAGAGTTTCGTAATGAAAAGGAATCTCCCAAAATTTCTCATCTCCTTACACCCCGAACAAAATGGGGTAGTCGAAAGGAAAAAGAACTCTCATTGAGGCCGCAAGAACCATGTTAAATGGCTCACTCTCTCAAAACATTTCGGATCAAGGAGTCAAAACAACTGTTACACTCAAAACAGTCAATCATTATCAAAAGACATAACAAAACCCCATATGAGATATTCAAAGGTAGACTTCTTGACATCGCCTACTTTCATGTGTTTGGATGTCCTGTGTTTATTCATAACCACAAAGATCATCTAGGCAAGTTTGATGCTAAAGGCGATGATGGATACTTTCTAGGTTACTCACCGATCTCCAAAGCCTTGTGGTATTTAACACAAGTAGACAAGAAGTTGAGGAAACCTTTCATGTCACCTTTGATGAAATTGTAGAAAGCATCGTGTTCACCAAAGACATCGATGGAGGAAATAGAATTGATAACTCATCAAGATATCCTCGATGAGTATAACATCGAAATCAATTCCTTATACCAAGTCGATGTCGACATATCATATTATGTCTTGCCTCACAACTGTCACAACCAACTATCGTGAATTCATTGATAATCGATCGGTCCCTGTTTGGGATAGGTAACACCGATCCAAATGATCGGGAACCCGAAATTCATGAAAATCAACATGAACAAGACATCTCAACAGATGTTCCTAATGATTCTGTGGCTCATGCACCTGAAATCACTCCTGAATCTCCAGATACATCCTCAAGCTCAGATCCTAGACCATAAAGTAAGTGGACAAGATCTCAGGACATTGAGCTTGTAAACATCATTGGTAAACCCATCGAGGGCATGCTCACTAGAAGCATGGTCGCTAAGTTAAATGCGACTTCACTAATGAATGTCTATATCTCGATTACCTATCGATATAGAACCTAAAAGTGTCATCGAAGCTCTAAAGCACCCAAGCCGGGTTCAGGCCATGCAAGAAGAACTTCAACAGCTTGATAAAAACAAGGTCATGACCTTGATCAAATGTCCTCGAGGATGTCATTGTCATAGGAATGAAGTGGGTTTTCAAACAAAAGCGATGAAAGCGGCACCGTCATTAAAAACAAAGCGACTTGTAGTTAAAGGTTACAACAACAAGAAGGCATTGATGTGATGAGACATTTGATCCTATTTCAAGAATGGAAGCCATCGTGATCTTCCTTTCATATGCTACCTACATGAACTTCAAAGTTTACCAAATGGATGTCAAGAGTGCATTCCTAAATGGTGAACTCAAGGAAGATGTTTATGTTCAACAACCTCCAGGCTTTGAGAGTAGTGAATTCCCTAAATATGTATACAAGCTTGATAAAGCCCTTTATTGAATGAAACAAGCTCCCAGGGCATGGTATGAAACTCTCTCAGCCTTCCTAATTCAAAACAAGTTTGTCAGAGGAAAGATAGACAACACATTTTTTATCTATAGGACAAAACAAGATGTGATACTGGTCCAAGTATATGTTAATGACATCATATTTGGCTCAACAAACTACACCCCTTGTAAACAGTTTGAAAACTAATGATAAAGAAATTTGAAATGAGCATGATGGGTGAACTCACATACTTCCTGGACTACAAATCGTGCAAACCGATAAAGGAATCTCCATCATCAAGAGAAGTACACAAGAAATCTCTTGAAGAAATATGAGATATCGACGTGCCTCGGTGGAGACTCCAATGGTCCCACCTAACAACCTTGGACCCGATCTTCGGCAAATCATCAATCAAACCCATTTCGGAGGATTGTTGGCTCACCGATGTATCTAACTACTTCCCGGACCGACATACATTTCTCATCTGTCTAATAGCAAGATATCGCCCAATCCCAAAGAATCTCATCTCATCGCAGCCAAAAGAATACTCAGTACACAAAGGAACACCAAGCCTTGGAATCTATTATCCAAAATGCTCGTGGTTCGATCTCAAAGGTTACTCGATTACGATTATCTTGGTCGCAACATGGACGAAAAAGTACCTCGTGGTCCTGTCTATTTCTTGGAGGAAAACTGCTTTGTTGGAGTGCTAAAAAGCAACAATCGGTGGCTATGTCTTCACCGGTGAAGGCTGAGTATGTGTCTAGCTGCAGGATGTTGTGCCAACGTTTATGGATGAAAATTCAACTTAGTGACTATGACATCCATTACAAAATGGTACCCATCTTCTCGTGACAACACCAAGGCAATTGCAATCTCCAACAACCCCGCCCTTCATCAAAGAACCAAACATATTGATATCGGATATCACTTCATCGGGACCACATAATGAAAGGAGACATAGAACTCCATTTCATCCCTACCGAATATCAATCGGCCGATATCTTCACCAAACTCTTGGATGAACCTACCTTCAGAGACCGAAGTCGAATTGGGAATGCTTGAAATTGAAAGTCGCATCCGAAAACCAATATCGATAAGTTCTCTCGAAATGGTTCCTCCTCCCCGAACGAAACCCACAAAACATCTCTCACCGAATGAGTAAGACTCATTCGGGGACCCGACGATTGACAATGAGCATTGAATGAGTAACTAAATGATCCAAGTATTAGTTACTTAAATGTCCTAGGTTGGTAACTATGCCAATTTAATATAGGAATATATGTCTCTTTGTCTTCTTGTCATGGGTCATTCAAAACTCACCTCATCCCACTTGGCTTTAAATGCCTCTCACATAAAATATCTGTGGATATTTTATTACCGCAAAAGTGCACTTTACCGTAATTCAACTGTTTCCTTGAAAACGGATTTTATCATGCGGGTAGTGGAGGGTGGCATTAAATGTGGAAATTCAAACGTTTTCAAAACCGACTTTACAAATCCACAAGTTGCACAAACAACCCCTCTCAACATCCTATAAATACCCCTCATAAAATCCTCATAACACACACAAAAGATTTCTGCTATCAAAACTCTGTCAAAATCTCTTTACAAACACAAAAATATTTGTGTTCTTCAAATCCTTTCTGAAAAATCTTCTTTGTAAACCTTTACAAAAGTTTTTCATAACAACTTAAGAGATACAAAAACCTTTGATTGTTCTTGTCAAGTTTTTTTTTTTTAAAAACCCTAAAACTCATTTTAATGGAAATGGCAAGAACACAATCTCTTCAGTTTGCTTCACAGTGGGTAGGCGATCTTAGCAACATTGAACTTAAAACAAATAATGTCATAGGAAATTTGAATATCCTCTAACTGTCTATAAAGACATTATGAAATTTTTGTATAACTGCCCACTGAAAACGGCCTTTGTTCAATGTCCCTCTATACTGTACCAAAACCTACTCCAGGAGTTTTGGGCAATAGCTAAGGCCTTCGACCCGACACCCTCTACTGATGAGAATAACCTTAGACCACTCGGGAGTATCTCATCGTGTTCGCCTAAATGGGGGCAACAATTCACCCCGGATTATAAAACGCTTTGCACTTCAACAGGTTAGACTACAACAAAGGAGTTTATGTCGCCCATCCCGAACCCTCCACAATGAAGGATGGGTTAAAAAATCATTTTAGATCCAAATTTTTGGAGAAGAACCCAATCACTAAAAGCTCATTCCCGTGGCTTGAGGTTCCTGCTCACTTTTGTGATTCGGTCCTCGTGGAACCACTCATCCACCGAACAAGTTAACTCTATTTAGTTGATGACGGCATACCGCTCGATGAATGGGGTCACGATCGACATAGGGAGATCATTTACAATGATCTCAGAACCAAGCTACGAGCAAAACTAGGACGAAATACGCTTCGTGTCCTAGGTTTGTCTCTTGTACTTTGCAAACGCATCGGGTTCAAATTAACCTTAGAAAGAAAAATTTGGTGCTTTACCTAATATAATCGAGCTAATCAAACTTTCAAAAGGACCCATCCCTTGTCACAAACATTGAATTGACGGCCCATATGGTTGTCAGTAAACAACTGAGGGAATCGTGTCTCCTAACCCTCGCTCCTACAAAGAGAAAGGGAAGTCTCAAACCGGGACTAAAACCAAACCCAAGTCTCGTGGCCCCGAGGCTTGTGAGCACACCTAAAAGGAAAAGAAAGCCCAAGACCGATTTGCCACCCATTGGAGACCAATCAACATCCACCTGGTGACAACGAAGGACACCGATAAATCACAATCGTGCCCTTGGTCCCAACTACTACTCCCAAGATCCGTAGGAAACAAACAACCCATCGGTAGGGGAGCACCTTCCACAATGCCCAATGATGACATTAGAAAATCACGCCTTTGTCCGAGGGCACACCGATCGATCCCAAAGACTCGAGAGGGAACCAAACAACCCGTTGATAGGGATACCATCGCCACCGACCGCTAAAGGCTTTGGGAAAACCCATCGGTGTCTTAGGGGTCTAAGGGGACAAAGACTCGGAGGAAAGGAATAACCCACGATATGGAACCCAAAACCAATCCCGACTCCAGAGAAGGCACTGGAAACTCCCACCGTTGTCTCGAGGGGTCAAGGGGACAAAGAATCGAGAGGATTAATACCACCATCGATATGGAACCCATCACCAACCCCTTGTTAACCGTTGTCGATGTTACCGAATATTATTCTCTCAAGATGAGCTTGCCGACACCGATGATGAAATTTTATCACTGGGAAGAAGTGGACACTGAGGTTCAATCTGAACAAGAGCCTCAGCCTGATCCATAGGAGCATAATGAATCACCATTCCAGCCTGAAAATGATGAATCCTCTTCCTCCACTGATGAATTTGGAAGATTTGATAATGTTCTTCCACTTAATGAAAGACAACTTGTTCAGTGGATCACCAAAGCCTCAAGGAAGTTATACTCAGGGGTCACTGAAACACTATGGGAACAACACACTGAGGCTGGTGCCAGTTATGCAGATATGAAGGCTGAGGTATAGGATTTTGATGAAAATGTTCATGAACACAGAGATCTAATGTACCAACACCTTCACAGACTAGATGAAAACCTAGGTAAATTTCTCAAGCATCTTCAGACATGTGGGGTTACAATTGATGAAATCAGGGATGCTGTCAAAGAAGACCCAACCCTCAACTCTAAAGTGCTGGAGGCTACTGAGGCCTACTTGAAACAATCCTCCAGCCTCACTGAACTGATCGAAACCCTAAAATCTGCAAATCTTCAGGGTCTTCAATCTTCAGTCCAGTCTCTTCAGGCTACATTGGGCTCTTTGACTACTCAGGTGGCTACTTTGACTCAGGCCTCGTCTTCTATGGCCTGGAATCTTGGACCCAGAATGACTGCTTTGGAAGAATCTCAGGCTAACTTGGAAGCAAAAGTCACTGGTATTCAGGCAGATACTTCAGACATCAAGGCCATGCTTACTGAAATTTATCAGGCCTTCAAGGGTCTAGCACTCGGTCCCCTCAAGACCAACACAAATCTTGCCCTCACCGACGCTCCGCAACAGTTGAAGTGGAGAATACCATCAAGAAACTCCTCTTCACACCGAGGGGAGCCAACACCATCGAGATCTGCACTCAAATATCATCATCACAACCGCCTCAAGAATACCCATCTCATCACTTCCACTATAACCATCAACAACAACAACACCGACAAATACATCACCAATCATGACAACAACACCACCCCGGTTGCATCATCTTCCTCGGGCTCGGACAAAGGAAAAGGCATAATGACAACCATCGAGCTCGAGAAGATTCCTACAAAATCGGTGAGACTGAATACCTTTTCACTCCTCAACAGCTAACTAAATATCTTACTAAAGAAGAAAGGAGATTGAAACAAGCTGAGGATGACAAGAAAGAGGGTTGAGTTCACTAGTACAACTGGGAATTCAGCCTGCCTTAACTGCACCACAAGGAGCTCAACCTCAGTTATCATAGGGTAAAAGAAAGAGGGTTGAGTTCCAGCCTAAGATAAAAGTGCCTGGACTCAAATGCAACCGGCAACTGCAAGAAGGTGTTAAGTTTGTGAACTGTCTAGTGATTGAGAAGCCTGAAAGAGGGATATTCCACATTAATGTCTATGGAAACCCAACATTTCAAAGATGGAGAGATATTGATCAGTTGGTGTGGGTCGCAATGTTGAGCTACATACCGCTGGCCTCTCGGATCCAAACCTCAAAGAAACATCGAGGTTCGCCAAGACCGAATGCCAAGATAAGAGAGCACCACGACAAAGAAACACTCCTCAAATAGAAAACTAAGCTTGAAGCATCGAGGATCCATCTCAACCGACATCGTTTGATTTATCTTTTGTACTAGTGATAGGAACCATGTAATGTGATCAATAAAAGATGTATGTTTTGTTAAAATACTCGGTGTTCCTTAATGTATTCATTAGTACATTCAGTGTAAGAAGAAGCCATTTGCTCACTTACATCGATCAAACACTTAGGCTATTTGTATATCCAATAGAGGAGACCGCTGGTTCAAGAATACCCAAACCCTTAATCTAGGATTTGAATAGAAAATAGCCCAAGTGTTTAGTCCGTTAAACACTAACATGTCATCGAGTGCATAGTCTCTCGATGAGTCATCTTCGTGATACTCAAGACGAGGCAAAGAAGAAGTCTCTCCACTCAAGAAGGCGGAACTTAAAGGGTGAAGACCGAGTCAAGAAGAAGATGATGGATTCAAGTGAGTGATGACAATAACTCACTGAATCCCTAAGACTCTCCAAATCTTACATCAAGACAAACCAAGTAGAAGATCAAGGATGTAAAGACTAAAGAATGAGCGGGACAAGGCGGGATAAGTTTGAATCGAGATAAGACGAATTCCTTATCAACCAAAGTCAACTATCCCCGAATGGCAAAAGATCGTGCCGGTGTCATCACTAAACTTAGGAAAGTAGTCTTATCTCTTACCTAGAATAGTCTTTAGAATGAGACAAAATACATCAAGATTTTGTCTTCAGATGATGTTAGTTTGTCACTTAGGAAAGAGTTAAAATCATACATGTATAAATAGCATAAGAGGTGGAGTGAAAAGGTTACGCAGAATTGTAAAACACACACATGCAAGCCATCTTTTCACCTCCAAATCAGCCTTTATCCCTGAGATAGCTCAGTGGGTTCTAAGAGTTGTGCTCAGACTTAGCCTGAGCTTAGAGAGGAGTCACCACACTTTGTCATTTCAATCCCAAGTATTGTTCCTCAAGTACTTGGGTAACGTATTCTTTTTGATTGATTTCTAATAAAGAATATGATGTTGAAAATTACTTTGTGTGTTTTACTTACTTTAATTTCAGTCATTATTCACTGTTAAATTATTTTAAGTACTTAATTGTTTTTAAATGATAGTGAATAGGGAACAACAAAGAGTGATAATGAGCAAGAGAGAAATGGCTCATTGTTTATAGAGAAAACATGTCTACTGTCCCATGGTTTCCGTGGATCTCTCACGAGAGGGATCCGACTAGTGCAAATCCTGGGATCCGGCTACTGGGTCATTTTTGTCTGGATTTCGGGTTGCAAACCGGGTTATGGGTTATGGACCATGGGTTATGGGTATTGGATTATGAATACCTAACAAGGTGCAATGTACCTAGTCATTGGGTTATAGATCTTGGGTCATGGGTCATGGACTTTGGGTCATGGATCATGGATAATATCCAACATGACTTCATGCATGATGTCATGCAATGGGTCATGGGTTATGGATCATGATCCATAGGTACCTATGGAGCATGATCCATAACCCATGACCCATTGCATGACATAAGAATAACATAGGTACCTATGGAGCATGATCCATAACCCATGACCCATTGCGTTTGATGCTCTTCATGATTTAGATGATGGTTCCAATGTTAATATAAAACCAAGTGGTAACATTACATCTAGGTTTTGTATCTCAAATATCACCAGTTCGGTTGATGATGGTCATGATAATGTGGATAATGATGAGATGTGTTCTAGGTCTACAATGAAACTGATACTTTTAATGGTTGATGAAGTTTCTAAAAGTGGTAGTGAAGTGGGTAAAAAGAGCTTATACGAGCAATGGAAGGAGGAGACCTATGATGACGACCCGTATGATGATGATGATGTTGATGACTATGGTTTGACCAATGCCTTGTTAATGCGTTTGAAATTAGTCTCCCTGGTCAAGTTAGATAGGGTTTATCTTAAGTCTCATAAATTTGTCATGTCATTCTTATGCTAGGTTAGGTGTTAAGCTCAATAGAAGCGTTTGTTTCACCTGTTTGGGCCGAGATGTGAGACTTACCCATAATCGTTGTACTTAATTATTTTTTGGTGTAATTAAATTTATGAGGGACATTAAATCCCTTTACCCAAAAAATTAATAAACTTTTGAATTTCGTCACATTGGTGAAGGATTTTACCTTCTTAGCAAGTATCATGTTGATCATGTTATTGCAAATAAAAAGTTTTCCTAGTTAGTGTATTAAACTTTCATATTTCATCACTTTTGTGTATGATTAGCTACATATAAATGAAAAATGTGACCAGTTAGATACATTTGTAAATGTGTCATGGATGGCAACTAGTTTCATTTGGCAAAAACGGTTGAGTTGGTAAAATCCTACACCAGAATGAAGAAATTTGGAAATTTAATACACTAAATAGCAAAAAATTTATTCGCTACATATAAATGGAAAATGCGATTATATCTATGGAGAAGCTTGTTTATAAGTTTTTGTAAAACCCATTGAGGATATATGCTTTTCACTTTTACATGTTCATTTGAAAATCAATATGTAGAAAATGTGTTAGTTAAGATTAGCCTTTAAGAAATTGTATGATCATTTCGATGGTATAATGTGCGTATTATAAACTTGTAGGGGCGGATTGTGCTTGGCATTAACTGTTAAAATTTAAGTATTATGACTATCATAAATATAAACACATAAACTTGAGTCACGCAACAAAAGTAAGGATGAAATATAGTGTACATAAATTAGCCAAGAAAGAGTACCTTGTTACTTCAAATCAGGTTAAGAAAACGGATCAAGAAACGGGGTACTAATTACCCCAAATCGATTATGGAATGTGATTTCTCATAACCAATATGTCATCAACACATAAGATAAGAAAAGTAACATTACTCCCACTAGCCTTTTGATATACACATGGCTCATCAAGATTTTGAAGAAAACCATATTCTTGATTTCTTCATCAAATCTTTTATTTCAATGCCTTGATGCTTGCTTTAATCTATAAATGAATCTTTTAAGCTTGCAAACTCAGTTAGGAAACTTTGGATTCAAAAACCCTTTAGGTTGTGCCATAAAGATGTCTTCTTTTAGGCGACCATTCAAGAAAGTACTTTTGACATCCATCTGCCAAATCTCATAGTCATAATACACAACTATGGCTATAAGAATCCTAATAGCTCTTAAGTCTGCTTACAGGAGAAAAGGTTTCCTCATCAACCCTGAAGGTTTAAGTATAGCACTTTGCTACAAGACAAGCCTTATAGGTATGTACTATGCCATCCATGTCAGTCTTTGTTGAAAATCCACTTGCTATCAACGACTTCAGCATTAGGAGGAAGGTCTACTTCAACCTAGACGTCATTAGCATGTATGGATTGCATCTCTACATTCATAACTACTTGCCATTCATCCTTTTAGGATCAGCCATGGTAGCCTTATAGTTAGCAGGTTTATTAAGATCCCCTATGTGGAAGACAAGAAGGGGGGGGGGGTTGAATAGTTTTACCGATTAAAACTTCGTTTTAAAATATTTAGATCGACTTATGTCAATCTATTTAAATGTGTATGTTGGATGTTGATAGATAGATACGTAAATATGTAATGAAAAGGTAAAGAGTAAGAAACACAAAACCAAGACACGAGTGTTTATAGTGGTTCAGCTACAAGGACACCTTCCTTGCTCTACTCCACTCCCCGATTCATCTATTCGAGAGTTCGTAATCACTATACGACACAAAAATCCTTATGGCGGAGAAGCCTTCACAACGTCGCCTACTCTTTTTCTGGTACAAGGCTAGACACCGGGTTCTTCCATGAGGTAGAACCAAACCTATCACAACGTCGCCTACACTTTATTCGATACAAGGCTAGATACCGAGTTCCATTATAAAGGAGGAACTACTACCCAACACTACACAAAACCTATCCCAAAGGAGACCCACTCCTTATTAAAACATCATCAAGGATATCAATATCCTTGGACACAACCTATCTCTATCTGTACATCGATGCACCATATTGAATGTATACCCTTGGCATCTTTCACTAATGCCTTTGACATGATCGTTTTGGCACCTTTCACTAATGCCTTTGACTTGACCCTTTTGTCATCCTTCACTAATTCTTTTGACACTGATATTTGACACCTTTCACTAACGCCTTCTTCTTGACTCTTTTGGCATCCTTCACTAATGCCTTAGACACAACACTTCTAGAGAGGAAGAAAGAACTATCAACAAGAGAACTTCAATAGTCTTGATGATGATGAAGCATGACAACTCATGGACTTGAGCTTTCTCGACTTCAAGAGGTGGTGATCTCGCCTTTAAGAGGAACCTAGAGAATCACACAAAAACAAACACAAACTTCATAGAAAGATCCTTTGGATCTGAGGTTAGAGAGTTTACAATACTAGGATAAAGTATGTCTAGGATTGGCAATCAACAATGAAGAAATGACTCACTATTTATAGACAAAAATATGCTATTGTTCCATGGATCCCACGGATCCCTTGCTTGAGGGATCCGTCTAGTGTATTATGAGGGATCCGTGAGATGCTCCTCTTTATCCATGGGTTATGGGTCATGGGTCCTAGACTTTGGACCATGATTATCCAAGTAGATACTATGTATTTAGAATATGCAATGCATCTAGTCAATGGGTCATGGGTTAGCTTCATGGGTCGTGGATAATACCCATTATGACTTATGCATGATGTCATGAAATGGGTAATGGGTTATGGATCATGCTCCATGAGTACGGGTCATGGACTTTGGGTTTTACCCAACTATATTCAATGTATTAAGTCAATGGGTCAAATACTTAAACTTCTACCCATTATAATACATACTAAGTATGTATATATCTACCCAATATGTAAACACTAGTTGTTATACATATGCATTATTATAGCATGAAAAACACTATTACTTGTTTAGTGATTTATATGAAAATCTAAGTGTGCCAGTAAACTATTGGCTCAAACCAATTACATATTTTATTTGTTTCGTTAAAATGATTTTACGTTTGTTATTGACAAAACCTTAGAAGATCGTAAAATATAAATAAACGTTTTTATGGTTTATTTGTATTAACAATCTCCCCCTTTTTGTTGATGACAAAACATAAGATATTTTTATGGAAAAACTAAAATTCATGAAAGTTTGCATTGGGGTTTTTACTCTCTTCTCCTCTTTTTGTCGAAACAAAAAGAACGTCGAAAAGAAACTAACACATTTGTTTTAAGAAAACCACGTGAAAAGAAAAAAAATGAAAAATAGAGAGTAAGAGAAGTGAAGTATTCTCGTCTTAGCTCCCTCTTGACGAGTCCATCCCTTTGTGAGGCGTCAAGTAAGTAGAAATAGTAAGCTAGTGCATTGTAATTATGTTTGCACATGGTTTCGCCCTTTTGACCAAAGATGCTCCCCTTGATGATTGCACCTTTGCAAGGAGGACATCGTAATGTAACCTAATTTGAAAGTCTTGCAAATGATTTTCAATGTTTTGCTTTGACATGAAACTCCCCCTAGCTAAGGGTGTCAAAGTCTTCATGTGTATATTGAAAATCTAGAAAACAAAGGTTAGAAAACAAGTATATAATGCATAATTTCCTGCAAATAAGACTCAAGTTAGTAATAAACAAGTCTTCTGCTGCACGGATCCCACGGTTCCTCCTTTGGAGGGATCTGTCTAAGCAAAACTGAGGGATCCGTTTGTCTGTAAGTTTAAGACAACAATGGTGATGTAAAAATTGATGTTAACATCAAAATGAGATATGTATTAAGGCACCAAAACATATTCTCAAGACAATATAACATATACCATGTAATTTCATTCAATAAAAATACGAGAAATGATCTACATATCTCTAAAACTAAGAGAGTGACTTAAACATGAAATATGATTCCTAAACTATCTAAGTTAAGCTTAAGACTAGAACACCACTCGAATCCTTAAGCTCAAGTTTGTTTAGGTTTGTTGATCTCATCAAAACGTTTGAGGTGGTGATAAAACAGGAAATGGTGCTCTTCACGTACTTCATGTATCGAGCCTTCAACATGTTGATAATGATAACAATCTTTGTCATGGCTAGGAAATGGTGGTGGTAGAAATGGAAGGGATTGAGAAGGAAGGTTTGGTTGAGGTTCCACAAAAGGAGGAAGGTTTAGGATTCTCAAAAGAAAGAGGAATTTGTGGAGGTGGTTCAACCAAAGGCGGTGGTGGTGGAATATGTGATGAGGATGGTTGTAGAGAGGTATTTACTTCCATGTGATCGGGTGGTTGACTTTGATGATTCCTCATAATCCAAAAGGGACTATTTGAGGTGACAGAGAAAAAGATGTTACTGCTTTTGCAATGAATGGAATTTCGGGATTGACCGTCATAGCATCATAATCACAAGTTATATTGAACGACCTAAAGTGTCGTTTGGAAAATACATCGCTTGATTTAATAAAATAATCGAGTTTACAAAGTAGGTCCCAAATGTAAATCAACTTGTGCGGAAATAAGTTTGTTACAATTCAAACGATGTTTTAAAGCACGAAACCCAGTGAGACGCGTCGTCACCACGACTCCATGATGTGTCCAAATGCATGCCATGAAGTGAATGCCTTAGATACCGAGATAAAACATGCTAAAAGTGTCAACACAAAGGTTGAGTGAGTTCATAGAGTTTGTTTTGAAATGTAAAGCCTTTAGAAATCGTTTATGCAAAGAAAGGCATTGTGAATCCACTCGGCCCAAGTCCCGCCCATACAAAACTTGCAACTGTGTGTTCACAACCCATTGCCAAGATATGTATAGTCAATGATAATCCCAAGACATTCAAAGACAATGATAATCCCAAGACATTCAAAGACAATGATAATCCCAAGACATTCAAAGACAATGATAATCCCAAGACATTCAAAGACAATGATAATCCCAAGACATTCAAAGACAATGATAATCCCAAGACATTCAAAGCCCAATGATGTATGATATAAGATATGACTAAACATTAAGTTCGGTGAAGCATGTAGTTTGCAAATAGATATGAATGTCATAAAAGATGATGAGCATGTATCTCCCCAAAACAGCTTATGAAAACAAGTAAAAGTAGGGGCTATGGAACTCACATGGACAATAATGCGATGGCAAAAGTGGATACACCGAGGTATAGCGTGAATCTTATAAATGACCTATTACGAATGATATGATATGTAATGAGTTGCAATGTAATGTTATGCATGCACTTCAGATGTTATTTATACCATTTACGGTTTTGAAAATATTACTCGTCGTCGAAAAATACTCTTTTGACGCCTTGACCCTTCAAAATGACTTTACATGTTTTACGTCAAAATGTCATCCTACAATGGTTTTATAATGATTTTGGTGAAATTACCACTTTTCGTCGCAAAACAATGTCGCCGGAAAAATCATGAAATCAACAAAATGGCTTCGGAAAAGTAGTCGAACGGTGTACGTCGATCGTTAGAGAACGAACTCGACGGTTTTGGAAAGTTTGTATCGATATCTAAAAGTTTCAGTTCAGGAGTTTTCGTCAAAAGGTCTCGATCATAAAGATATCAAAGGCTAAAGATGGTGGTTTTGTTAATGTGTGCGAAAATGAGTTTCGCCAATGTTTGAACATCCGTAAATAATTCACTATGACTCCGCTTGACAAACGGCTTTTTGTTTTGAAAAATATGGCCGATGAACTTGATTTTACTAGAAGACACTTCGTTATAAAAGTTTTGCATCATAGTTAAAACCGCCGCAAACATGGACGATATAGCTAATGAAATACTTGTAACGTAGAAATAATATAATTTTCGTAAAATAATATTTACGGCAACTTTATGAAAACGCCATATATTTGTCGCTTTAAACCGCTTTCACGTAAAATATGTCCTTAGCTTCAGATCAAGTAAACTAATATATTTTTGAGAAGTCGAAATAATTTGTGAAGCTTAAGGCTGCTTTTGACCCAAAACACTAAAACAGCAAGCTGATTTTTTCGAAATTAATACGTTTCGTCGTCAAACTTTAAAAATTCACCACGGCTTCGTTATAACTCCGCTTTTATCCGCTCAAAGGCCACGGATTCGCTTTTAAAGTATATTTTCTAATTATCAAGGCCAAAATGTCGTACCATCAGTGGGTTTTTCCAGAAATTCGTTTTAAGGACAGAACACAAAATATAGTTTACGAAAATAGTTTTCTCGGACAAAACCTATTCTAATCCCTTCAAATCAACTCCAAAGCTAATCTAATCCTACCATACACCTTCTTAGGGTGTCATGGGTTCCTAATCACCATCAAGACCAAAGAATAACTTGGGAATAATTATAGGATGACTATATTGTATATATAAGTTCTAAAATCATGAAATAAATGGTATAAACTACATAACATGCATATAAGCTCCAAAATGAAAAGAAACATATGAAATGAAGAGGAAACATAAAATGATAAGAATATGCTTACTAGTGCAAGTGAAGAGGTGTAGGTAACAAAGGATTAACTTAAATATCCTTGGTTTTATTTCAAAACCATGAAAAGGATATGATCTAGGTTGAAAAACACTTGAACTTGAAGAAAATTTTGATCCCTTGTTTGCTTTGTTGCTTGGCCGGTTTTGGAGTCAAAAGGAAGAAGAGAGAAATTTTTTTTATAACACTTTTGAGTATGTGAAATGTGAATGAAATAATTGAGTCAAGTAAGACTTTTATAGATTGTGAATTATAAGAAAACACAAACCATGCCACATTTAAGACATCACCCTCCCTTGGCCGGTTTTGGGGAGGGTTGTCTCCAATATATATTTTTTTTTTTTTTAAAACTTGTATACTTGTATTATTTGTTGTATAATTTGTAGAATTTGTAAAGAAAATGTAAGTAAATGTAAAGGTAAATGGTAAATTTTGGTACAAGTAAGTTTTAATAAGTCAAAATAGATTGTATTGAGGTGATAAAATTGTAAAAATACTTTCCTTGTGAAAATCGGGTGATAAAATAATTATCGTAAAATTTTTAAGAAAAACGACGTAATAATTAAACGTTAACGATTAAAATACCAAATAAATTTGAAACACTAGGAAAACTAAAATATAGTTTTATAAACTAAATGTAAGTTTAAAAATACCGGATCATTTTTGAAAGTAACGGGTTAAATAATCAAAATAAAAACTCACGCGATAAAAATTATTAAATATAAAAATTACGCGTTGAAGGTGAAATGAAATGTCGTGAATGAACTAATGAGATGCACATGATGTCAATGAAATGTAGACTAATCATAGTCCATATGAAATGTACGTGATGTCATGATCATGAATTCGCCGCTAAACCTCCAAGGTTACGCGATTTGAAACAAGTAAACCAAGTTTACTAAAATGTTGAAATAATGAGACATGAACGTGTCGAGAAATGACCGAAAGTACGGGTTGTCACATTCGCCCATCAAAAAGGAATTCAGTCCCCGAATTCAATCGTTGTTAGGTCTAACGGGTTTAGGGTTTGATGTAGCAAACTTTCCCATTCCCGAGCAAAACCCTCAAAAGATTTTTGGTAACCGATTTTACTTAATCTCACAACTCATCAAACAAGAACCGTCATGAGATTAGGCTAAATCGGTTTAGGTAACAACTTGTTTCTAGCTCGATCTTTGCAACTCATCAAACAAGAACTGCCACGCGGATCAAACCGGAAACAAGTGGTTTGAAGAAAATCTTTGAAAATTTGGCTCGACACGGAATTGCTTACTCATATAAGACTACTACTCCCTTCATTGCATGATTCTTCCTGAATTAGACATAGGTGATCAGGCTATGTATAATTTAGGAGTAACTATGCAATGCTTGGACTAATCGACTCATATGTTTGTTTGGTGTTGGGTCAACTGTTGTTAAAATTGTGATGAACATCGAGGAGAGAAGACATGGAGAAGTGTCGTTAAAATGATAATTAAAGTAAAAAGAATTAAAATCCTCGTAAATGATAACAAATCGGAAAGAAAATAAAGTACGATAGATGAGAATATTTTACAACGAGTGATTCAGCAAAAGTAGTACATCTTTAAGTTATAAAGTTTCGGATACGATGATTAGACATAAACTTGGTACGACATAGTACATAAGGAGAAATAAGACTGTTAGTTTCGAACTTCTTCGCCTTCCGTCGTTGATACCTTGACGAGCTCCTCCTCCTCCTTCTAACATATATACATTCCCATGAGCACCTTCGACTTGTTGACCTTGGTTTTGAGGACATTGACTTCGATAGTGTCCTTGCTCCCCACATCCAAGCACGTAACTATGGTCTTGCCTCTACAATTCCGGCATGGTGTCCTAGTTTTTGACACTTGTAGCACTTAACAGACAAAGTCCCGTGTGATGATACTTACATCGATTACATAATGGGTAGGTTCCAAGATAACCTCTCGCTTCTATTGGTGCAAAGAACATAAACCATTGCGCCTCTTGCCCTCTATTTCGTTGTTGATGATGGTTAGTGTTACGGTCTTGATTGTTGTTATTGTAACCTCCTCGGTCATTTTCCCATTTTCTTTTGTTGTTGTTGATTTGGTTATCGGTGTTGTTGTCATTGTTTTGGTTATTGTAGTAGTTGGTGCGGTTGTTGGGGTTGTTGTTGTTTTGGTTGGTGTTGGGGTACTTGCCTCTTCACTACCGGGCCATTAGCTTTTGAGTCAATCGAATAGCTTCCTCAATCGTTATGGGTCAAGAAGTCACATCGCCTTGAATAATTTCGAAGTCCTTCGATGAAAGCCTCTAGCAACTTCTCATTATCGAAACCATGGATGGGCATAACACGCCAATTCTTGAAATCTTCGAATGTAAGTGTCAATATCGCATCCAATAGTCCTTAATTCATAGAACTCCGTCTCCAACTCTTTGATTTCGCACGAGGACAAAACTTCTTAGTCACCAAACTCTTGAATTGCTCCCAAGTAAGCTTGAAAGCATTCTCCATTCCAATCGGTTGAGCATATGAATTCCACCATGACAACGCTCCATCGAGTAAAGTACTTGTAGCAAATTTAACCTTACTATCATCCGGACGGTTACAAAGCAAAACACCGACTCCAACTTTTCAAACCATCGAACCATAGTCTGTAGCTCCCTCGGCACTCTAAACTTAGTGGGTTCACCACTTTTGAAATCTTTGTACGAACATTTCTTAACCCCGATCCTCCTGCATTACCAAGAGAAAGAGCAAGCCTTGCGGCTACAAAGAATAGTCATGGCCTCTAAGCAGCAGCAGCAGCCCACCGCTTCCTTTCAACTCTTAGAGCATTAGCAATGCTATCATTCACTAACTTCGAATAGCCGCTGGGTCATTTCAACTGTAGCTTTCTTCGTGCCATATCTTCTTCAAAACAAGAGGAAATGTGAGACGAGCAAAATCCGATGTTAATAATAAGCGCCCAAAGAAATGTGATAAGAAATGATAAGTTTGAGGTTATTTTTCAAAATGATCGACGGTTTCCAAAAGATGGGTTATGAGGTGTTGTAAGTGCTTCAAATGTATGATGGTTTAGTGACTTAGTGTGTGAATAAAGTGTAACTCGACATGTTAGTGGTGAAACAAAGGAGTGAGAGTGACTTCGCCTATTTAAAGGTTTATCTCGGCATTCGACGTTATCGGTGATGAATCGATTGATGTAAAATTGTGATAGGGAATGACAAGGAATTCTCCACGTTAGAGTATGAAGAAAAGATAATGGAATGGGCATTTAAGGGCATCCATGTGACAATCGATGTGAAATGAAAGTGAATAACTCGAAAATGTACGTAAAACCGCATGTAAAGTGAACATGCACTTGTGATGAAATGATGAGATGCTATGATAATGTAGTTATAGTCTAGGGTCAATGATGCAACCTAGTTCTCTATAATCAAGCTCGATGCCAATCATCACACCCCAAATTACTGCTTTGCAATGAATGGAATTTCGGGATTGATCGTCATAGCATCATAATCACAGTTATATTGAACGACCTAAAGTGTCGTTTGGAAAATACATCGCTTGATTTAATAAAATAATCGAGTTTACAAAGTAGGTCCCAAATGTAAATCAACTTGTGCGGAAATAAGTTTGTTACAATTCAAACGATGTTTTAAAGCACGAAACCCAGTGAGACGCGTCGTCACCACGACTCCATGATGTGTCCAAATGCATGCCATGAAGTGAATGCCTTAGATACCGAGATAAAACATGCTAAAAGTGTCAACACAAAGGTTGAGTGAGTTCATAGAGTTTGTTTTGAAATGTAAAGCCTTTAGAAATCGTTTATGCAAAGAAAGGCATTGTGAATCCACTCGCCCAAGTCCCGCCCATACAAAACTTGCAAACTGTGTGTTCACAACCCATTGCCAAGATATGTATAGTCAATGATAATCCCAAGACATTCAAAGACAATGATAATCCCAAGACATTCAAAGACAATGATAATCCCAAGACATTTCAATGATAATCCCAAGACATTCAAAGACAATGATAATCCCAAGACATTCAAAGACAATGATAATCCCAAGACATTCAAAGACAATGATGTATGATATAGGATATGACTAAACATTAAGTTCGTGAAGCATGTAGTTTGCAAATAGATATGAATGTCATAAAAGATGATGAGCATGTATCTCCCCAAAACATTTATGAAAACAAGTAAAAGTAGGGCTATGAAAACTCACATGGACAATAATGCGATGGCAAAAGTGGATACACCGAGGTATAGCGTGAATCTCGTAAATGACCTATTACGAATGATATGATATGTAATGAGTTGCAATGTAATGTTATGCATGCACTTCAGATGTTATTTATACCATTTACGGTTTTGAAAATATTACTCGTCGTCGAAAAATACTCTTTTGACGCCTTGACCCTTCAAAATGACTTTACATGTTTTACGCCAAAATGTCATCCTACAATGGTTTTATAATGATTTTGGTGAAATTACCACTTTTCGTCGCAAAACAATGTCGCCGGAAAAATCATGAAATCAACAAAATGGCTCGGAAAAGTAGTCGTAAACGGTGTACGCCGATCGTTAGAGAACGAACTCGACGGTTTTGGAAAGTTTGTATCGATATCTAAAAGTTTCAGTTCAGGAGTTTTCATTCAAAAGGTCTCGATCATAAAGATATCAAAGGCTAAAGATGGTGGTTTTGTTAATGTGTGCAGAAAATGAGTTTCGCCAATGTTTGAACATCCGTAAATAATTCACTATGACTCCGCTTGACAAACGGCTTTTGTTTTGAAAAATATGGCCGATGAACTTGATTTTACTAGAAGACACTTCGTTATAAAAAGTTTTGCATCATAGTTAAAACCGCCGCAAACATGGACGATATAGCTAATGAAATACTTGTAACGTAGAAATAATATAATTTTCGTAAAATAATATTTACGGCAACTTTATGAAAACGCCATATATTTGTCGCTTTAAACCGCTTTCACGTAAAATATGTCCTTAGCTTCGTATCAAGTAAACTAATATATTTTTGAGAAGTCGAAATAATTTGTGAAGCTTAAGGCTGCTTTTGACCCAAAACACTAAAACAGCAAGCTGATTTTCCCGAAAATAATACGTTTCGTCGTCAAACTTTAAAAATTCACCACGGCTTCGTTATAACTCCGCTTTTATCCGCTCAAGCCGCCACGGATTCGCTTTTAAAGTATATTTTCTAATTATCAAGGCCAAAATGTCGTACCATCAGTGGGTTTTTCCAGAAATTCGTTTTAAGGACAGAACACAAAATATAGTTTACGAAAATAGTTTTTCTCGGACAAAACCTATTCTAATCCCTTCAAATCAACTCCAAAGCTAATCTAATCCTACCATACACCTTCTTAGGGTGTCATGGGTTCCTAATCACCATCAAGACCAAAGAATAACTTGGGAATAATTATAGGATGACTATATTGTATATATAAGTTCTAAAATCATGAAATAAATGGTATAAACTACATAACATGCATATAAGCTCCAAAATGAAAAGAAACATATGAAAATGAAGAGGAAACATAAAATGATAAGAATATGCTTACTAGTGCAAGTGAAGAGGTGTAGGTAACAAAGGATTAACTTAAATATCCTTGGTTTTTATTTCAAAACCATGAAAAGGATATGATCTAGGTTGAAAAACACTTGAACTTGAAGAAAATTTTGATCCCTTGGTTGCTTTGTTGCTTGGCGGTTTTGAGACCCAAAAAGGAAGAGAGAATTTTTTTTTTAACACTTTTGAGTATGTGAAATGTGATGAATTAATTGAGGTTGTAAGACTTTTGTAGATTGTGAATTATAAGAAAACACAAACCATGCCACATTTAAGACTCACCTCCCTTGGCCGGTTTTGGGGAGGGTTGTCTCTCAATATATATATATTTTTTTTTTTTAAAACTTTATACTTGTATATTTGTTGTATAATTTGTAGAATTTTGTAGTAAGTAAAATGTAAGTGAATGTAAAGGTAAATGGTAAATTTTGGTACAAGTAAGTTTTAATAAGTCAAAATAGATTGTATTGAGGTGATAAAATTGTAAAAATACTTTCCTTGTGAAAATCGGGTGATAAAATAATTATCGTATAATTTTTAAGAAAACGACGTAATAATTAAACGTTAACGATTAAAATACCAAATAAATTTGAAACACTAGGAAAACTAAAAATATAGTTTTATAAACTAAATGTAAGTTTAAAAATACCCGGATCATTTTTGAAAGTAACGGGTTAAATAATCAAAATAAAAACTCACGCGATAAAAATTATTAAATATAAAAATTACGCGTTGAAGGTGAAATGAAATGTCGTGAATGAACTAATGAGATGCACATGATGTCAATGAAATGTAGACTAATCATAGTCCATATGAAATGTACGTGATGTCATGATCATGAATTCGCCGCTAAACCTCCAAGGTTACGCGATTTGAAACAAGTAAACCAAGTTTACTAAAATGTTGAAATAATGAGACATGAATCGTGTCGAGAAATGACCGAAAGTACGGGTTGTCACATCTAGTACAAATTAAGGATCATGCTCCCGCAGATCGAAGCATCATAGAAGGTGTGCGCTTTTGCACTATATAATGTATACTAATTGCTACAAGTTTCACAGTAAATGAACAACAAAACACGAATATCTCATAATCCATAACATAAATAAGAGTAGTAGTGATAATATCCAAAAAATAAGATAAAACATCCACAAACATAAGCATCCATTGAAAAATGATAAAACATATGTCTAAAAACAACCATAATCCTATTGTCCCTTTTGTTAATCTTTTCTCTTATTCTTTCCCGACGTTATGAGGTAGTTAGTTAGGCATTGGATCATACCCTTCAATTGTTTGAATTCTTCAGACTTGTTTGGAAGAGTTGGAAGCTGTTCAAAATAGGTTATGGGGTCCAAGTTGACGTTGGCAACGGGGTTGGCATTTACTTCTTCTTCGTTCGAGGAGTCCGAGTGTGAGAACCTTCCTAAAAGCAGGTTAGTCAACGGAGACCTTTGACCCAACTTTTACAATATTATAAAACTTGTGAAACTCCAAGCTCTAAATTTACATGTATATTTAATTCAAGACTAACCCAAGTTAATTTGCATCTCAACTAATATATTATAAATAAAACTAATGTATGTCATTTGCCTAATAAAAAAACTTGTTGCAAATAAAAAGAAAAGAAAAAAGAATAAATCTCCTAATATCAAGTCACACGTTTTCTTCTGACTTGTAACATCCAACCCCATGATTTTCGGATTCAACATTCAATCTCATAACTGTTAAATTCAAACCCAATTAAAAGGCTATTAATAACTTTCCATAGATGCTATGCACGCTTCCTCTACCCCTTGTTATAACTCGCATCACTAAATTAAACCCTCAAATTTGCTTCTTCTTTCCTTAGTTATTCGACACAAAACAAAACACATAGGTCCTGTTGAATTGATCTCGCAAGGGCAAAAAGGTTTTAGGGTTTCATTGCTAATTGCTTTTGGGGTCTAAGAGTTCTGGTTCCTCCTGGCAGACTCGTTGCAACATGCGTAGTTGATAAATCCTTCATGGTAATAGGGTTGAATCGCGAGGGTCACTCATGGTCTTGCCTTCTTCTTGTTCTCTCGCTACTACAGGTAACACTAAGAATCATTTTCTTTTAACCTATTTGCCTCTCTAAGTGCAATCAAAATTCATGTTACCTTAAAACCCTTATCGATCATATGATCATACTTGTGTGTAAACCTAACCATTGATATGTAAATCAAATCGGATTTCTATGAAAACTTGACCGTTCATAATAAGCCTAATCTAAAATCTATGTACTACTCGTTTAAATTATTTCTGGTTGCTCGTTTTATTGTTTTAAATAAACTCCACATTTAAAAAAATGTTTAGGAGTCTTGTAAACATGCTGTCTATTGTATCGATAGTATGTCTTGTTTGTCTATTCTTGGTTATTCTTTCTACTCGACATGTTTCGCTGCTGCTACACCATTTCGTTAATATACACAGGTGGTCGAATCATGTTTACAACCAAGATCAATCATTAAACTTGGCTTTTTTTACACATTAAATATGATTCTATGTGAGGTTCATTACAGTTTGTTTCTCCTTAAGATTGATTTGGTCTCGCGAGGGTTTGAGGGTTATGACCTCATGTGGATTTCGCATTTGCTTGTTGCCTCGCTATTCTTGGTGTCGTGTGTGTGAGTCTTGAGTTGATCTAAAAAGTTATGAAACATGGGTCGTGCTATGTCTAAACCTTGCTTATAAACATGCACAAGAAACGACTTTTAAAAGAATGGGGTCTCGCAATACTTGTGATTATCTTGCATGTGTACCCTCTTGGCTCGAATCAGGTTGTGCCTCACTAAAGAGCATGGTACTGGTATCACATGCACGGGTTGTATATATCGGTCATGTCTTGCTGTGTATTTGTGTTGAGTCAATCGTGTTGGTCTTTTTTTATCTCGAATCATTTATCTTGATATTATCATCTATTATTCCCGTACGTAAATCATTCACACCTGCAAATATGTCACTTAAACGAATATAGATGATCACTATAAGAAACTTGCATGCTCACGTTCACATAATTATGTTTAAGCAACTACCTAAGTGTGGACACATTCTATCTAATATAATAGTAGTAAGCGAAGCCAATATTTGAGTCTTTATATGTTCATACTAGGATCCTTACAGAAGAATGATCGTAAGTTAGTCGTGACGGTCTAAATGTTGTACTATTCTAAACAGCTTGATCTAACAAAATAAAAGTTAAAATGAGTGATTCTTAAACAAGTCTTATGCATTGGTTTAGACATAGCAAGTCACACATTTTCTTCTGACTTGTAACATCCAACCCCATGATTTTCGGATTCAACATTCAATCTCATAACTATTAAATTCATAACTGTACTATTTTATTGTTTTGGTCATTTGGTTATCTCAAAGATTTCATGCATACGTAAGGTATAAACACTTTTATTAAAGATTTCATGCATAAACACAAATGAAACTTTTATTATAAAGGTATACATACTTATTAAAAAGTTAATGACAATAACACATTTAAATTTAATATAGTTATAGATGCTATTTTAAGTGGTCATTAAAATAAGTATACCATTATTTATAATATGACACATAGATTGGATAATAGATAGTTGGACGTAATATTGATTCGTTACGAAATTATTGTAGCTTGGTTGAAGGAGCAATATGTTGATCATTGTTATCGAGTGTGCGTTGAATTCTTAAGATTATTTGCTTGGGCTTGTGCACTTTATATCATCCGCTTTAAGGTGAGTTGTCGTGGCCCCTTTTTATATTTTTTTTCTTGGGGGAAAATGATACTCAAAGTTATTTCAAGTTTTAATGCCTTGGTTAAATATTTGTTTTATTGTTTTGGACAAGCTTGTGTGCGGATATAATTGCGTTAGGAGCACTAGTGCTTTCTGGTTATTCTGTGTGATATTTCTGTGTGGTTCTCAGGTCATGGATTTAATCCACTTGGCGTGAGAGTACTCATGTTTTAGCTCCAGCTGGTAGGCATACGTGTAGTACATATGTGTTATGGGTGGTTACCTAACTAGCCAAATAGGTGGCAACCTGACTAGCCAAGTGATTTGATTATGATATAACTACTTGCCATACGCTTTATTATTATTAATTGCACACTTGTCCTACTTATATATCATGCACGGTAAATGGTTTTGTTTAACTTAAACCTACGAGCTCACCAACATTATGTTGACGTTTTCGAGTACTATTTTCAGGTGATCGATAATCGTATTTTTAAGGCATGCATATTGAAGTCATACATTGTTCACGTATCAAAGACCAAGTGATTTGGCCAAGACCTTTTTCTAAAGACTAAAATTTGAGAACATTAAGACTTATGTTTTTATTATTCAATATTGTATAAAAATCTTTATGTAACATTGTAAACTTATTTCTTAAATCAAATATGGTGTTGTTCTACTATCTTATGCGATGTTACATTTCGTTGCACCTCGCGTTTCCGCTCTTAGTGGGGTGTGACACCGAGAGAGCGCGAGGTCCTTTTCCATTGATCATGAACCATTTAGAAGGTTGTTTGTTAAGTGGTACCATGACGTGATCGGCAAGGAAATGATCATCATTGATAGGAGAAGGTTGCATTGCACTAATATACTCACGGAGTCGTGTTAGGAGCATACATAGGGAAGTACCATTTTTTTACTTTGAATACACCGACCATTCTTTTCACCATGTAATAGGCAAGGTTAAATGGTCTTTGGTGAATGAGGCAATAGATCATTTGGACAAGACATGCATTTGGATGGTCTTTGTTTCCGACCAAACTAATGACATTTTCCTTAAGAATTTCTTCCCACTTTCTATAGATGGGATTCGTTTCAAAGAGTTCCATTTGAAAGGGATCACGGTGAATAAGCTCTTTCTTGCGGTTGAAGCGAGATTGGTCGGCTCTAATTTTGAAAATGGTGTCTTGAACAATTGTCGGGTCATCAAGAGGAGTGCGGTAGATTGGTTTGGGATCTAGTGCAAAGGATTGAGTGGATATTACCCAATCTTGGGAGTACATACAAATTCTTTCATATAAAATACATTACCCTTTCATTTTCTTTACCCTTGTCGACATTAAGGGATGACACAACAAATTATGACATAAAAATCTTCTTACTAGAGCTACACATGTACTTGTATTAATTATAAAAAAATATATACACATACTTACACATAACTTTAGATGTAAATAAAAAATATCCTCTCCTCATTTCCATTGTATAACTGGCCATAGAGAAGAACCAAGAAGGAACCATAATTTTTGCAAGATCAAGCTAAAATATTAACACTAGTATACTCTTAATCAAGGTTTTGAAATAAAAACCTAGGGTAATTAGGAAAAACGTTGTTCTTTAAACCTCATCACTACACTAGTAAGCATTTCATGATCATTTTCAATCTTTCATATTCATACTTTGGTCATTTTATTGTGCTTGAAAGAAAACATGCAAGTTATATGATTATCTATACCACTTTATTTGTTTTTGGTACTTATAATGAATATATATATCATCCTATAATTATCCCTTGAAAATATCATTTTTGATGATGTCTAGGAACCCATGACACCATAAGAAGGTGGATGGTAGGTTTATAATAGCTTTGGCGTTGATTTGAAGTGGTTAGAATAAGTATTACGCGAGAAAAATCAATTTCGACAACAATAAATAAGGGTCTGATCAATTTTGCTAAGTCAGGAAATTTCAACAGTTTACAAAATTTTTTGGGTTATATATTCAAAAAATATACTTTAAAACGAAAACGTGGCCGCTTGAACGGGTTATAACGGAGTTATAACGAAGAAGTTATGCTATTTTCAATTTTAACGACGAAAACTATTTTTGGGGAAAAATCAGCATGCTGTCCAAATTTTTACGGGTAAAAAATGAGTCTTAGGCGTTATCTAAATGAGTCGATTTATCAAAAATATATCAGTATACTTTAACACGAAGCTACGGACATATAAAACGTAGAAAAAGGACTTATAACGAATTAATTACTCGCGTTTAAATAAGGATGACGTAACTATTTTCACAAGTAGAACACTAATATATTTTCTAATAGCCAAAAATTATAGACGCAAGTGACCATGTTGAGAGTCGTTTTTAACATCGATGGAGTACTTTTTAGAAAAAGATGTCTTCTAGTTAAAGTAAGTTCACCTAGCCTATTTTCCAAAATGTCCAACCGTTAATCAAACGAGGTTGTAACGAATAAAATGCGGTCACTCAAACTTTGCCGAAACTACCCTTAAACAATATTTTTGGTACAAGTACCCTACCTTACCTATGTTTTTATCCATGGTCGAGACCTCTATGATAAAAATTTAAAAGCTAAGACTTTGAGATAATGCTACAAGCTTTCCAAAGCCGTTGAGTTTGTTTTCTAACACTCGATATTCACTATTTTACGACTAGTTTTTCTAGGCCATTTAGTCACTTTCATGAATTGTCAAAATATATTATTTTGCGACGAAAAGCTATAATTTCATAATAAATCACTAAATGATTATCGTAGGATATCATTTCAATGAAAATACTTGTAAAGTAATTTATAAATTGTCAAGACGTTATAAGATTATTTTTCGACGATAAACTTTATTTACAAAATTCACAAGTGGTATAGATATCATATGAGCTTCATGCATAACATTACATTATAACTTATTATAGATCATATCATTCATAATAGGTCACGGTTATATATTTGAGCTATATTTCAGTGTACTCACTTTTGCCATCGCATCATTGTCAAAGTGAGTTTCGTAGCCCCTACTTTTGTATGTTTTGAACTATTTTGGGGGAGATACATGCTTAACTATTTTTCACAAGTACTTTAGATTTTTAAATATAACTTCTATCATGATCACCATCGTTTAAAAACCGAATGTTGTACTATATCAATTGTACTTGTTTGCGTGCTATAGTTCTACGTCGAATTATGTGCTATATCAGTTGACTACTAATACATTGAGTCATGTACTATTGATTATGTGCTATGGTTCTACGTCGAGTTAGGTACTATTGTGAATTCATTTGACATCATGTGCTTGAGCATAAACTATACACATTTTGGCAGTGGGTTGTAAACACACAAGTTGCAAATTTTTGTATGGGCGGAACTTGGAACTGAGTGGATTTGCAATGCCTTTGCTGCATGAACATTCTTTAAAGGTTTTCTTTATGGCAACATAAACTCTATGAACTCACTCAACCTTTGCGTTGACACTTTTAGCATGTTTTATCTAAGGTATCTAAGGCGTACACTTCATGGCATGCATGTGGAATTATCATAGAGACGTGGTGACGACGCGTCTCACATGGGATTTATGCACTTTAAAAACA
The DNA here is from genome assembly GCA_022545495.1 of Chrysanthemum lavandulifolium. Taxonomy (NCBI): domain Eukaryota; kingdom Viridiplantae; phylum Streptophyta; class Magnoliopsida; order Asterales; family Asteraceae; genus Chrysanthemum; species Chrysanthemum lavandulifolium. The sequence goes on along the minus strand of CM040245.1, from coordinate 245,937,509 downwards.
TCGTTTGGCTTGTATCAAATTTATTTCGCACATATTAACTATCATTTGGGACCTATAATTTTAAACTCGATTGTTTTATTAAATCAAACGATGTGTTTTCCAAACGACACTCTAGGTCGTTCAATATAATGTAATTGTGATGCTATGACATTCATCCCCCAGAATCCCATTCATTGCCAAAACAGTAATTTGGGGTGTGATGATTGGTATCGAGCTTGGTATAGAGAACTAGGTTGCATCTTTGACCCTAGACTATAACTACATCATCATAGCATCTCATCATTTCATCATAAGTGCATATTCACTTTACATCTCGATTCATGCGCACTTTTGCGAGTTATTTACTTTCATTTCAAACCGATTGTCACATAGATGCCCTCGGATACCCATTCCATTATCCTTACTTTAGACTCCAATGTGGAGAATGCCTTGTCATTCCCCATCACAATTTTAACATCAGTTGACTCATCATCGATAATATCGAATGCCGAGACGAAACCTTCAAGGAGGGTGAAGTCGCTCTCACTCCTCTGTTTCACTACCAACATGTCAAGTTACACGCTATTCACACATTAAGTCACTAGACCATCGATCATTTTGAAAAATAACCTCAAACTTATTACCTCATATCACATCTCTTTAGAGCGCTTAATCTTAACATAGGACTTTGCTACGTCTCACCCTTCCTCTTATTTAGAAGAGTTATGGCGCCAAAGAAAGCTACACCAGATATGACACTAGCTGCTATCCAAAAGTATGTAGAGGATAGTATATTCGAGGCATTAAGGAAAGAACGAGCAACGGTAGTCGCTCATCGCCAAGGCGCTGATCGCCTGAAGTCGCTAGACTTCTTGCCACATGAGCCGCAGGAGGGCCTGGAGTTCGAAATTGTACATACAACGACTTTAAGAACTGTGATACCACAAAGTTCAAAGGCACGGAAGGAGCCACTGCTATGATTCGATGGTTTGAGTAAATGGAGTCTGTGTTTCTTTTATGCAATTGCCCAGATGATTACAAGGTTAAGTTCTCTACAAGTACACTTTTAGATGGGGCAATGTCATGGTGGAACTCGTATGCACAAACCCATGGGTATGGAAAATGCTTACAAGCTCACCGGGAGCAATTCAAAGGGTTGTTAACGAAGAAGTATTGTCCGCATCGAGGTGAAGAAATTGGAAATGGAATTTTATGAGTGGTAATCATGGGTATGACATCGATACCTACATTGAAGGTTTCAAGAATTAATGCTTTATGTCCGCTCTATGGTTTCGGACAATGAAAACTCTTGGAAGGGTTCATTGGAGGGCTTCCACAGATTATTCAAGGTGATGTAATTTCTTACGATCCACAAACAATTGAAGAATCTATCAGGGTATCACAAAAACTCATGGCCCAAGTTTTGAAGGGGGAAAACATTATCAACAATAACAACAACAATAACAACCAAACTAACATTAACAAAAGGAAATGGGAAAATGACCAGGGAGGCTATAATAACGACAACCAAAACCGTAACACTAACCATCACCAACAACAGAATAGAAGACAAGAAGTTGACAGGGTCTATGTTGCTGCACCAACAAAGGGAAGAGCTTATACTGGAAACTTACCACGATGCCACCAATGCACGCTACATCATAATGGTCCATGTGGTATATGCTTTAGCTGTCACGAAGTGGGACACCTTGATAAGGACTGCAAGGGCATGGCCATAGTTACATGTTACGGATGCGAGGAGCAAGGACTCTATCGGAACCAATGTCACCAAAACCAAGGTCAACAAGTTGAGGGTGCTCATGAGAGAGCCTACATGTTAGAAGGAGGAGAAGCTCGCCATGGTCTCAACAACGCGGAAGACTGAAAAAGTTTAGAATTTAGCAGTCTTATTTCCCTATGCTCTAGGTCGTTCTAAGTTTATATCTTCCCTAGTATTCTGATCTTTAAAACTTAAGACTATGTACTGTTTGATAAACCACTTGTTGTAAAATATTCTCATATATCGTATTTCCTTTTCCTTTCTGATTCGTTATCACTTACACAAATTTTTACTCCCTTGTACTTTAACTACATTTTATAAACGACATGGTTTAGATCTTTTTAAACATTGAGAGTTATAACAACTAAACCGAACGTCACATTATCGTTCCTTAAGTATACATAGCCTAGCTAACTATGTCTAATTCTGGAGGGATCATGTCATGTTGGGAGCGGTTATTTATAAATCTTAGTGCAAGGAATATTTTCACATATTCCAAGAAGTCAAAGTGATGCTCATCAGAGATATTCTTCCAACATCTTTTCCATCTCGATGTTTATATACTCTTAATGAAAGATAACCGTAACGACACTTCTTCATGTCTTCTCTCCTCGTTATTCCTCACAAACCCTAAACCTAAGAGACCAACACGAACTGAATTAAGGGACTGAATTCCTTTTTCGGTGGGCGAATGTGATAAATCGTAATTTCAGATCATTTTACAAACTTTGAAAAATGTACTATTCATCTCGGGGGAATTTACTATTCATGGTACTATTCATCGTTTTCGAAGTCGATTTAATATTCTGAGAACGTATTTTAAAATTTTACTATTCATAAAACACTATTCATTCCCGGAGAAAAATCACAATTCATGTTTCACTATTCATCATTTTTCGTAAACTAGGTTTACGAGTATCAAATTCGCGTAACCGTAAGGGTTTAGTTGCGAATTCATGAAAAATCATTGATGACATTTCATATAGACTACATTTAGTCTACATATCATTAACAACATCATCATCATATTAGTAATGCATGGATTTGCATTTTTCATTAAACGTATAATTTCCTATTAAATAAACGCTATCGCTTAATCATTTATTTTGAACATTTGATCTGACACTTCCAAAAATTATCCTAATATATTTTTATACTCGTATTAAGATTATAAAAATAATATTATTAGTTTACCCGGTGTTTTAAATTTATTTTGTATATAAATTGTTATATTTATATAATTACGACGGTTTTCGTAAATACTACTCGATAATCATTATTTCACTAAATTTTTGTAAGAAATGTATTTTTATAATTTTTATGACATCGATATATTTTATTTTGTTCCGTTAAAATTTATTAATAGGTAACGCTACCCTAAATACTTAATTATATACAAAATTACCAACTATACATATACATTATTACATGTACTTATATAAAATACATTACCCTTTCATTTTCTTTACCCTTGTCGACATTAAGAGATGACACAACAAATTATGACATAAAAATCTTCTTACTAGAGCTACACATGTACTTGTATTAATTATAAACAAATATATACACATACTTACACATAACTTTAGGTGTAAATAAAAAATACCCTCTCCTCATTTCCATTGTATAACCGGCCATAGAGAAGAACCAAAGAGGAACAAAATTTTTGCAAGATCAAGCTAAAATATTAACACTAGTATACTCTTAATCAAGGTTTTGAAGTAAAAACCTAGGGTAATTAGGAAAACCTTGTTCTTTAAACCTCATCACTACACTAGTAAGCATTTCATGATCATTTTCAATCTTTCATATTCATACTTTGGTCATTTTATTATGCTTGAAAGAAAACATGCAAGTTATATGATTATTATACCACTTTATTTTTTTGGGTACTTATAATGAATATACATCATCCTATAATTATCCCTTGAAACATATCATTTTTGATGATTTCTAGGAACCCATGACACCCTAAGAAGGTGTATGGTAGGTTTAGAATAGCTTTGGCGTTGATTTGAAGTGGTTAGAATAAGTATTACGCGAGAAAAATCAATTTCGACAACAATAAATAAGGGTCTGATCAATTTTGCTAAGTCTGGAAATTTTGACAGTTTACAAAATATTTTGGGCTAGATATTCAGTAAATATACTTTAAAAATAAAACGTGGCTGCTTGAACAGGTTAAAACGGAGTTATAACGAAGAAGTTATGCTATTTTCAAGTTTAACGACGAAAACTATTTTTCGGGAAAAATCAGCATGTTGTCCAAATTTTTACTGGTCAAAAATGAGTCTTAGGCGTTATCTAAATGAGTCGATTTATCAAAAATATATTAGCATACTTTAACACGAAGCTACGGACGTATAAAACGTAGAAAACGGACTTATAACGAATAAATTACTTGCGTTTAAATAAGGATGACGTAACTATTTTCACAAGTAGAACACTAATATATTTTCTAATAGCAAAAAATTATAGACGCGAGTGACCATGTTGAGAGTCGTTTTTAACATCGATGGAATGCTTTTTAGAAAAAGATGTCTTCTAGTGAAAGTAAGTTCACCTAGCCTATTTTCCAAAATGTCCAACCGTTCGTCAAACGAGGTTGTAACGAATAAAATGCGGTCACTCAAACTTTGCCGAAACTACCCTTAAACAATATTTCTGGTACAAGTACCCTACCTTACCTATGTTTTTATCCATGGTCGAGACCTCTATGATAAAAATTTAAAAGCTAAGACTTTGAGATAATGCTACAAGCTTTCCAAAGCCGTTGAGTTTGTTTTCTAACACTCGCTATTCACTATTTTACGACTAGTTTTTCTAGGCCATTTAGTCACTTTCATGAATTGTCAAAATATATTATTTTGCGACGAAAAGCTATAGTTTCATAATAAATCACTAAATGATTATCGTAGGATATCATTTCAATGAAAATACTTGTAAAGTAATTTATAAATTTTCAAGACGTTATAAGATTATTTTTCGACGATAAACTTTATTTACAAAAATTCACAAGTGGTATAGATATCATATGAGCTTCATGCATAACATTACATTATAACTTATTATAGATCATATCATTCATAATAGGTCACGGTTATATATTTGAGCTATATTTCAGTGTACTCACTTTTGCCATCGCATCATTGTCAAAGTGAGTTTCGTAGCCCCTACTTTTGTATGTTTTGAACTATTTTGGGGGAGATACATGCTTAACTATTTTTCACAAGTACTTTAGATTTTTAAATATAACTTCTATCATGATCACCATCGTTTAAAAACCGAATGTTGTACTATATCAATTGTACTTGTTTGCGTGCTATAGTTCTACCTCGAATTATGTGCTATATGAGTTGACTACTAATACATTGAGTCATGTACTATTGATTATGTGCTGTGGTTCTATGTCGAGTTAGGTAGTATTGTGAATTCATTTGACATCATGTACTTGAACATAAACTATACACATTTTGGCAGTGGGTAGTAAACACACAAGTTGCATGTTTTGTATGGGCGGAACTTGGAACTGAGTGGATTTGCAATGCCTTTGCTGCAAGAACATTCTTTAAAGGTTTTCTTCATGGCAACACAAACTCTATGAACTCACTCAACCTTTGCGTTGACACTTTTAGCATGTTTTATCTCAGGTATCTAAGGCATACACTTCACGGCATGCATGTGGAATTATCATAGAGACGTGGTGACGACGCGTCTCACATGGGATTTATGCACTTTAAAAACATCGTTTGGCTTGTATCAAATTTATTTCCATACATATTGACTATCATTTGGGACCTATACTTTGTAAACTCTGATTGTTTTATTAAATCAAACGATGTATTTTCCAAACGACACTCTAGGTCGTTCAATATAACTGTAATTGTGATGCTATTACAGTCATCCCCCAGGAATTCCATTCAGGTGCAAAATAGGTAATTTGGGGGTGTGACACCTTAACTACACGACCTTCGTGAATAATTCGTTTTTCAAACATTTAAAGATTTTACGATTGATTTTTGAAAGCTCCTCTTTTCGATAGTATCTAGAGAGGTAGTGGACGGTGTCATGGTGGTCTTGTTGGTTAGCTTTGGGCATGGTTGATCCTAGAAAAACAAATATTCCAATTAGGTAAAATTTTCCGTGGTGGGTTTATGGTTTTGATTTATATTAATAATGTTGTAAACACAATAGAATCTTAATTATGTGAAAACCCTTTTTAGTGATTAATTTTGCAATACCTAATTTCATCAATTGATGTTTTATAAGAAAATTAAAAACCATAAACCCTAGGATGAAGATGATGACGAATGGAACATATGAGTGTAATTACTTACAATGATGTTCAAGAAGGAGATGCTTGAGGATATGAAGTCCTATGGAGATGGAAGCAGAATTTGGGTCATTTTTGTGTTTTGTGAGGAGAAGGAAAAGAGCAGAACTTGTTTTGAAAACGATAATTGTTTCATCACACGGTTCCCCGGATCCCTTGTAATTGGGATCCGCTAGTACAACTCGTGGGATCCGCCATCATGTACGAAAAAGGGTGTTTGGTGTTATTTTGTAATAAGTTATAAAATAGCTTATAGAACAAAAATAAATTTGAATAATGAGGTTCCTAATTGAATAGACGTTTTAGTCAACGTGTTTTGATAGGTTAACTATCAAGGATCTATTTGTGACGGCGATGTTGGTTTGACGATCTTTAGAAATCAAAGAGGAATACTATTCCCAATGATGAGTAACTCGGGAAAGTGGTGAAGAGATACTTTTTAGAGACTTGCAACTATTAACATCCTAATTCATGTGTAAAAAAAATATTATCAACATATCCATGTAAACGTAAAATAGCTAATTTGTGGATAATTGAATATACCTCAAAACTCTTGATATGGTTTATAGAGACCATATATCCGAAATACTTCATGAGCTTTTAAATTAATCCGTTGTACTTAGTATAAGTAGGTTGTAATTACTTTTGGGTTCTTCCTTTAGAGTTGACTTCATTTTTATTTGAATAGAAATGAAGACTTTGGAGAAGTCCTAGCAAAAAGATTTCTTAAAAAGAATTTGTTAAAATAATCTATCACTATCCAACATAAAAAAACAATTTATTTTAAAAGATTTCCATCTTTGTAGTTTTCAATCATACACGGATCGTATCAAGTTTTTAAAGTACAACATACTCTAAGAAACTTGGTAACGAAGCTCTGGTACTGATACATGTACAATGCGCGTTCGGGGTCAAAGGAACTTCCTTTTCGTCGAGCAAGTTTTTCAACACCCTAGGCAGTGAACCTAATCGTTGTAGTGTAGTATTAGGATAAGCCTCGGGAATTGATATCGTTCTCTAGGGGAATAGGAATTCTAGTGAGAAATTACTACGCTAAGGTTGGGGTTGAGGAAGATTATTTTTTATTCTTTTTTATATATTTTTTTTAGAAAATTGAAAAGTACGAATCTCGGGGTATTGGATTTAGGGGGGTGGTATTTTTACCGATTACTCTACTTATCTAATTATCTAATTAACTAAGCTAAGGGGTAGTCTATGTCTATTGTTGTGTGCTCGTATGATGATTTAAAGATGTGTTTACCAAGATGCTATTACTCCCTAGTTATCTCTCATTGATGGTTGAATTGTCACGTCCTTATTCTTAACGCGTTGTGTCTTCTAAGGTCGTAGGGTAAGCGTTTTCCCCTAACTCTTTGAGACTACCTTAAGGTTATTGCCTACGAAACCTCTAGGATTCATAAACCAACTCTAAGGTTAGCTTCGGATGTTTAGCCTACACTAACTCTAGGTGATTATAAACTAATGTTTACAAAGATTATTCATGCATTAAAAACACAACGAATGACCTATCGCAATCCTAGGTCAATCACAATTAAGATAAGAGACAACCAATCAATATTCAATACCTAGGTTTCATAGATCTAAGCAAACACATAAGTAAATTAACCGGACATGGAAAACATGCAAGCACACACACAAACAATTGAAGACATAATTGAATTAATGAAGTAAATCACTTATCTTTTTGTAAAATAGGGTATGGAACCCTAAGATACTGCCCAAGACAGCCAAATTTCGGTTTAGGTTTTACTCCATAAAACTACGTCTCTAAAAGTCTGAAAATTCGAACTCTATATACAGAGTTACAACATGCGATGGCGTCACTCTTTATTTGTGACGCCGTCGGATCGCCGCCATTAGGTTTTCGCCTTGGCCATGTCAACTTTGTGATGGCGCCACCTTATGGTTGTGACGCGTCGACTTCATCTTCGACGCCGCCGGATCCGAATCTAGGCCGCCCGAGTTGTGACACCCTACTTTAAAACCCGATGCCGCTGGCGCAAAATAGCAATTTCGCCATCGAGTCGTCACAAAGCGTGTTGCGACGGCGTCGCTTTTAGTCGTGACGTCGTCACCTTCAATTCAAAGACTTGAGTGTCTTGATCTTGACTTTGGCCATTTTCTTTATATATTCGCGCCTTTTCGCCCGAATAAGTGTCATTCCAGTAAATTGTCTTCAAGAGACCTAAAAAGTAAAAAGGAACGAAATTAAGCAGTAACGGATATAAAAGTGGTCAATTAAGGGCTTAAATGACCCCTCAAAAGTGTACCTTTTAAATCCTTATCAAATATTCCTACACTTGGTATTTGCTTGTCCTCAAGCAAATGTGCTTTTGGCCAATTAATTTATAAGTTAGGGGTCATGAAGCATTAGTTTAGTATAATTCACAACAAGTATAATCCCTGCAAAATTCATAACAAGCACGAAAATTACATACTAGCACCTCACAAGTAGTGTTTGGATACTCTCATCTCTCAGGTGTATATGAAATATATCAAGTTGGAAATGGAAGATAAACACTCATTAACCGGTCCTAGTACATATATTACCATATGCTTGAGACTAGAACAAACCTCCATTGCTTTGGCATAAGCACCTAGGGAAAACTATCCAAGAGGTCTTTTAAAGGTTTTAATGTTAGGCTTACGGTAGGGAAACAAAGGGTTTGGTGGGATAGGCGATTTAGTGGTGGCAAGTCAAAAAACTTTATGTTACGAGCACGAGAAGAATGGTGTTGCTAAGCCACGACTCGACACTCTAAACTCTAGATAAATTGAAACAAACAAACATAAATTTAAAGATAGATGTAGGATGGTAGCCCGTATGTTTTTTAATTTTTTCTTTTTTTCATACTTTTTTACTCTACCATCCTCTACGATAACATCAAAATAATAGGGATTTATAGGCACATCCCTACACTTGAGTTTTTATTACTCAAACACTAATTTGACCCGAATTGAAAAGATCAAAATACTTGGAGTACATTATTACGTAAATAAAGGGAATTTGAATTTAACGTTCCTTCCCGTCATTTCATAAAATTTAAGTTTTCCCATGAGTCCCAATCGTCCCAAAACTTTGTACAAAGCCCAAGCCCCAATAAGCCTCTCATAAGCCCTCGCCAAACATAGCCATAAGCTTGAACAAACACCCATTTATATAAGCTTATTCTGAAATATATAATTTGGAAAGTTTCAAAATAAGTCACAAAAAGTGAGCTTATGAAACATAAGCCGAAACAAGCACCCCATTAAGCTTATTTGCCCGGCTTATTCAACTTTTGAAAAGCCAAAAGTTTGAGCTTATAAATAACAACTCTATACGATTATATACCCTTGCCTCAAAATTTTAACAAGCCGCCAATTCAAATTAAACAAACTTATTTATTTTACAATTTTACTACCGGTTGTGATGTGCGATTATTATTCTAGGAACTTGTGCTTTTAGGATGGTCTTGTCTCTATGTTTCGACAAACAAAAGTGGAGTGGGTTTTTTGGGCTTAATGATAATCCTATGTAATTCGTGGATGGTTGGAATTAGTGGTGCTCGCTATTCGATGGGCGCTTCACGTGTTAACACTGCCTTGCTTAACCTTCAACCACATTCATTGCTACCACAAGAGAGATTACTCACGACCGAGATGGTATCATCTTTCTTTAACCTTAACCACATATCTTGAATGATTTGCCGAGTAGTTTTTGTATGGTTGATACGCTTTTATTTGTTTTATTATTATTGGGTGTTCTCTTTATTTAGTTTTTCATAAGTCAAGGACCGATGGTTTTCTTTCGATTATTGTGGGTGTCTTATGTAAACTTGATTAAGTGTGGTTATGAATAAATTACCCTAATCGCTCCTCGGGCAATCATCCAGAGAACAATATTCTTTCATCTCTTAGTTTTCTTCTCTTTCCCTATCAAGGGTATCAGAGCCGTTCCGATCACTTGTCGGAGCTCCTCTCGTCACCATGACAAACACTCGCAACCAAGATATTGACAACACTCTCAAGACTCATGATAAAGCAATAACAGAGATTCAAACAGCCCTAGCAGCCCTGCTGAAGCAACACGAAGAATCAGTGTTACAACAACAAGAGATCTTAAAGGCGGTACAAGAAAAATCAGGGAAGGACAGTGGCGGTGTATTTAGCTCGGGGTCTGGGTCAGTCTTTTCCAGTGATGCAGATTCACGGGGTACCCGACCTATGCGGATCGGGAAGGTTGAATTTCCAAAGTTTTCGGGTGAAGATGTGGATGCGTGGGTTTATCGTTGTGAGCATTTTTTCACGATTGATGAGACTCCAGACGCAATGAAACTAAGGTATGCCGTTATTCACTTGGAAGGGGATGCCATTCAGTGGCATAGGGCATTTATGCGTACTCGAGGGGCAACCGTAGCAGAGATTTCTTGGGACGACTATGTCCGATCCATCAAAGCACGCTTCTCTAATGCAATGTTCGAGGACCCATTGGAAGAATTGGCTTCGCTTAATCAAACTGGTTCCCTATATGAACTCAACACAGCCTTCGATTCATTGTTGAACAAGGTAAACTTAACGGAGTCACAAGCTGTTAGCCTTTATTTAAAAGCCCTCAAACCTGACATTCGGGGACCCGTTAAAATGTTTAAGCCTCGCACACTACATGAGGCCTACGGACTTGCAAAAATTCAAGCTCTCAACAATGACAATTTGGTGGGAAAATTGAAAACGGGCAAGGAAGATCCGGGTGGGATTCGGGTCAATACCAACTCAAACTCAAAAATAACGCCTCCTACTAATGCAACAAAACTGCCACTCCTACCCACTCCTAACCAATCCACTACCACAACCTCCAAACCAGTTAGCAACACCCGCCGCCTTACTAGTAAAGAGTTAGAACAGAAACGTGCAAAAGGAGAGTGTTTCTGGTGCACAGAAAAGTTTGTACCTGGTCATAAGTGTGCTCGCTCCCGTACTCAGTTGTATATTATTGAGGCCGAGGAAGATGATGGGGAGGCAGTAGAGGAACAGTTAACCGTTGAGGAGAAAGAGCAGCAGCCCCAAATTTCGATTCACGCATTGACGGGCATTCCGTCATACTCCACCATGCGGGTACTCGGGTCAGTGGGTAATAGACAGCTGCATGTACTTATTGACTCAGGATCCACCCATAATTTTATTAAAGACAGGTTAGCCAAGAAGTTACAGTGTGATGTGAGGGAAGTTGCACCACTTAATGTGGGTGTGGCTGATGGAGAAAAGCTGATAAGTAATCAGGTATGTCATGACTTCCGATGGAATATGCAAGGAAATTGGTTTACAACTGAGGTACTTTTATTATCATTAGAAAGTTATGATATGATATTAGGAGTACAATGGCTTTTGCCCTTGAATGACATTCTATGGAACTTCAAGAAAATGACCATGAAATTTGAGGTGGACGGTAAACATTATGAACTTAAGGGCCTAGAAAACAACGTATTTTCAGTTTGCTCAATTGAAAAAATGGGAGAGTTGTTAAACAAGCATGCCAAGGGTGGAGATATGCAATTATTTAGTTTACAGTTGACAAATGGAGAGCCTGAAAACAATTATCAGTCAAGAGTGATTGATGTCTCGGATGAGCCGCACAACTCTCTACCGTGGAAGTCATTAGTGTCGCAATTTAAGGGGGTTTTCCAGATGCCAACAGGGCTGCCCCCGACACGTGCTTTTGACCATAAAATAGTATTGAAAGAAGGAACACAACCTATTAGCCAACGCCCTTATAGATACCCGACAGTTCAGAAGGATGTGATAGAGAAAACAACCAAGGAATTATTAGATTTAGGGGTTATTCAAAACAGTCAAAGTTCCTTTGCAGCTCCAGTTGTGTTGGTAAAGAAGAAAGATGGACAATGGCGAATGTGTATGGATTATCGACGACTCAATGAAGCAACGGTAAAAGACAAGTTTCCGATTCCACTAATTGAAGAATTGCTAGATGAATTAGGTGGTGCATGTTTCTTTTCTAAATTAGATTTACGGTCCGGGTATCACCAAGTTCGGATGGCACCTGAGGATGTTCACAAAACAGCATTCCGTACTCACGAGGGTCACTATGAATTTTTGGTTATGCCGTTCGGACTCACTAATGCGCCAGCTACTTTTCAGGCCCTCATGAATCATATTTTTAAACCTATGCTTAGAAAGGGAGTGCTGGTATTTTTTGATGACATCCTCGTATATAGCAAAAACCAGGAAGATCATATTGGGCACTTGGAGGGGGTTTTGTCGATAATGCAAGAAAACAAGCTATTTGCTAAGGAGTCAAAGTGTGTATTTGGGGGTCGGGCTGTGGAATATTTGGGACATATTATATCAAAAGAAGGAGTGAAGACGGATCCAGCAAAGATTGAAGCAGTGCAAAAGTGGCCGGCTCCAAAAACGATTAAACAACTTCGGGGTTTTTTGGGTTTAGCCGGGTATTATCGACGGTTTATTCGGTCTTTTGGTATGATTGCTAAACCACTCACGGATTTGTTGAAAAAGAATGCGTTTCAATGGAGTCTTGAGGCCCAAGATGCGTTTGAACGACTTAAAGGGGCGTTGTCATCAGCCCCGGTTCTAGCATTACCAGATTACTCCAAAAAATTTGTGGTTGAGACAGATGCGTCGACAGGGGGAGTAGGAGCAGTTCTAATGCAAGATCGCCATCCAGTAGCATTCTTGAGTCGAGCTTTGTCACCTAGACAGAATGCCTTATCAGTATACGAGAAAGAATTGTTAGCAATTATGATGGCAGTTAAGCAGTGGCACTATTATCTTATCACAGGTCCTTTTATTATTCGTACCGACCAGAGAAGTCTCAAGCACCTTCTTACTCAAAAAGTGACCACTCCTTTGCAACATAAATGGCTCGCTAAACTCATGGGGTATGATTATTGCATAGAATACAAAAAAGGTAGAGAGAATATAGCAGCGGATTCCTTATCTCGGGTACAAGGGGCAGATTTATTCGCAACAGCAGTGTCACAAATTGAACCGCTTCTACTGCAAAGAGTCATGGATAGTCAGAAAAATGATATTGATGTGCAACAGCTTATAAGAAAAATTTCAACAGAAGGGAGATTCTCCAAATTTTCATGGAATGGAAAGTGGTTATCCAAAGAGAGTCGCATGGTGGTAGGCAATGACATGTCTCTACGAGAAGATATAGTGAAGCTTTGTCATGAGTTGCCAATTGGGGGTCATTCAGGGGTTCGGGCGACTGTCCAACGGGTCAGAGGGTTATTTTTTTGGAAAGGAATCACCAAGGTGGTACGTCGGGTGTTACGGGGTTGTGATGTATGTATGCGGGCGAAGAACGAGAATGTCGCCTCACCAGGCCTTCTACAACCATTACCAATACCAGACGCTGTTTTTTCTGACATATCAATGGATTTTATTGGCGGGTTACCGAAGGTTAAGGGTAAGGACACCATTTTTGTCGTGGTGGATAGGCTCACAAAATATGGACATTTTATGATATTAGGTCATCCGTATTCTGCTAAGGACGTGGCTCAAGTCTTTTTAGATAATGTGTACAAGTTACATGGGTGTCCTAACTCAATCATATCAGACCGTGACCCGATTTTCTTGAGCTCTTTTTGGACTGAATTTTTACATCTGCAAGGAGTAGAAGCTAAGTTGTCTACGGCTTACCATCCCCAAACAGATGGTCAAACGGAAGTGGTGAATCGGTGTCTAGAAGGGTACTTGCGATGCATGGTGATGGAAAGGCCACACACATGGGTCAAATGGGTGACACTAGCAGAATGGTGGTATAACACCACATTCCATTCATCCTTGGGGCGAACTCCATTTGAGGCTCTTTATGGCTACCGCCCCCCATTACACATTCCATACATCCCTAAAGACACGGTTGATAAGGACGTGGATGAGATGATGCAAGACCGGGAGGCAGCACTTAGGGTGATAAAGCAATCGCTGGCCAAGGCTCAGAACCGCATGAAACAGCAAGCAGATAAGCATCGTTGTGATAGGAGTTTTGAACCAGGTATGTGGGTTTATCTGAAGCTACAACCGTATATGCAAAATTCATTGAGGGTACACAAGCACTCAAAGCTCACTCCTAAATATTTTGGGCCGCTCTTAATCGTGGAAAAAGTGGGTTCGGTTGCATATAAGTTAGATTTACCAGAAGAAGCACATATACACCCGGTTTTTCATGTTTCATTGCTTAAGGGTGCGGCTGGGCCACCTACTAAAGTTATTCCACTTCCGGTAGAATCACGTTTCAAACTTCAACCTCATGCTGTTTTGGATCGCAAGTTGGTTAAGAGAGGTAATAGGGCGGCTATGAAGGTATTGATACAATGGAAGGGACAGACAACTCAAGAGGCGTCTTGGGAGTTCCTTGATGATTTGAAGCTGCGTTTTCCAGATCTTACTGAACTCACTTCTTGAGGGCAAAAAGTGGGTCAAGGAGGGAGTATTGATACGTTTTATTTGTTTTTATTATTATTGGGTGTTCTCTTTATTTAGTTTTTCATAAGTCAAGGACCTGATGGTTTTTCTTTCGATTATTGTGGGTGTCTTATGTAAACTTGATTAAGTGTGGTTATGAATAAATTACCCTAATCGTTCCTGGGGCAATCATCCAGAGAACAATATTCTTTCATCTCTTAGTTTTCTTCTCTTTCCCTATCAATGGTTCACATAAGGCGCACCCTAAGTATCACATATCTTGAATGATTCTTCGAATTGGTTTTTGTAGGTATCACTTCAGAATGTAGGTATGCGTATATTCACGAGACATAACTAAGTAGCCTTGCTGTGAGGATGTTTCTTTGGTGATCCAATGGCGTGGTATCACCTATATTCGCCTTCCATTTCATGACAAAGGCTAAACGACTTGACGGTAGCAATTAGCCAAAATTGTGAAAAGTAAACAAGTGTATCTTCAGTTCTAAAACATCGTATTCAAAAATTAGATTTTTATTGAAATAGTAGCCTTTTTTTTTCCAACCATATTGACCCGTTTGACTTATTATATAGAAAAAATGCAATCAACCTGGTTCAACATCACCTGTTTGACTTATTGCCAACCCATCCGACCCTCTCATTGTTTTCTACCTCTGCCTAAAAGAGATGAAGTAATAATTCTAGTTTCTTAGCGTGTATGCCTGGACTTTAACATATGCAAATCATTAATTTAGAATTTTAGATTCACATAGCCATATAAATTGGATCCAACCTAGTTTTACCCCGTAGTTTATGTCCTATTCTTTGGCTCACAAGCAATTGCGTTCTTTGAAGGGATTACTTTGTTAGTTTTGATGGAAGTGAATGGAGATCGATCGTGAGAAACTTATCAGACACCCTTTTTTGTTTGGTGAGATAATTAAAGTAAATAACAGTTTAGCTCAACTATTTTGCTTAATTTAAAGAAAAGTTAAGTACTTTTTAAAGTGTCGTTAGATCAGGTTGTAAAGATTCCGGGTTCAAACTGTCAAAGTCATCTTAAGCAAGTTTTAGCTAGTGTATAACATGAAAAATGTAAAATCTTTAGTTAAATACTTAGAGATGATGTGATATGTAAATATCACATTCTGTGTCCCAGACAATTCAACGTGTGACGTAATTTTGTAAGAATATGTGATTATAGCTAAATGTCTATATTGAAATGGTCATCGTTGTCAACCAAACTAAATTGAACCTGTAGTTTAAGATGGTAGCTTAGTAACTTTTATCCAAAGTTTATGTCAATAAGGCAACATTGTCATAGTCGCCCCCCAAATGATACTTGTTGCAACTTTCATGAGACGTGGGGACTAAAGATGATCTTTTAAACTTTGGATCCTCATTATATATTTTTTTTCTTCTTATATTTGTCACACTTATGTGTTGTCTGGTGATTTAGGCTCAGAAATGTCATGTTTACAAAGTGTTAATTAGTTTCACCTCTGTTTTAGGTAGCTTGACAAAGTCGCCAAAGTTCAGTTTATGCAAATGGGCATCTCCTGACAATAAAGACTCCTCTTTGGAGAAGGAAAACATTCAGGAAGATGAGCAGTTAAAAGAAAATATTAGCAGCCGATGCGATTCTGGTAAACATATGTAATTACCTATAATGTGCACGACAACGGTTTGATAATGTTTTATAGGGCAGTGCTTATATTGCTTCATGCAAACTGGTTATCATAGTAAAACAACGTATAGTAACGATGTTCCTTATCATAATCTATGATTTTTCCAAGCTAACTTCACTAATGAGAAATGTCTTTTGTTTCTTGTAAAGAAGTGTAGTTTGACTTGAGACTATTTTCACCTCAAATTTTATTGAAAACTTGCATCTACAAGCAAGAATTCTCGTCTTTCATTCCAAATGATAGACGTTTCAGCCTTTTGAAACCAAATTTAAACACATGTTTTTCCATATACATAATTGATGTTGAGTTTGTTTACTTATTTATTGCTAATTTATAATTTTTAAATCCATGATATTTTTTGAAGTCTAACTTCTTCATTTATCATATGGAAGGATTAAACTCCAAGAAAAGTTTTAAT
Organism: Chrysanthemum lavandulifolium; assembly: GCA_022545495.1. Classification (NCBI taxonomy): domain Eukaryota; kingdom Viridiplantae; phylum Streptophyta; class Magnoliopsida; order Asterales; family Asteraceae; genus Chrysanthemum; species Chrysanthemum lavandulifolium. The sequence continues at coordinate 245,920,863 of CM040245.1, read as the reverse complement.
TATCGCAACTTTGTGTGAAGTTTTAATGGAAAGGATCTGTTATATTTACCGACTACTTATAAAGGTTTCTTTTTTCATAAAGGAAACCAGGAGAGTTCACGGGAAAGCAGCATTGAATCTGTTACTAATGCATCACCAAGAGAAAGCAACGGATCTGAAATCAATGCATCACCACGTAAAATAGAGAATCCTGTGAGTGAATCAATACGATTCTGAAGTTTGTTTCAACTTCCTTTGTGACAATTGTAGAAATATATTTTTGCCAGAACAATCATTAGTTTTAACCAACAGTTGAAGAATGATGATTTGAGAAGTAACCACTAAGTTGCTATTTTCATTAAACGAATAAAGTTTTTCTGCTCTTCATGCGTTTTTTGTATGCAGCTTCAGAAAGAACGAGCAAAGGTACTATCAATGTTTGGGACTTTGGTTTCGCCCAAGCATCGGGCCTCTCAACTTACATTTGAGACAGGTGAATGACTGAATTCATAAAGCTATTTATAGAAAATTGTCAAACTCTGAGCATAACTATATCAGTATATCTGTTCTTGTTCATCATTTTTCCTGACTTGTGTTAAAAAGAAATCATTGTTTCCTTTGTTGTGCAGCGCTAGAAACACTTATAGAAATAGCAAATGCTCGTTCATCTATTCTTAAATCTTATGAGGTGTACATGGGGATATGAAAAGCACCAAGGAATGACAAGTGATAGGGTTTCAACTGTCCAAAATTAAATAATTGAAGCAACGGCATTCACGTGTCGAGAACAAAAATCAATGCTAAACACTCCAGCTTAGACTTCGTATTTTGTTCATCAGATAATGGATCTTAAAATTTTGTGAAACAGTTTATGAACAAAAGATCTTGGATCGTTTTTGTTTGCAGGAATTGTATTAATATCTGAAATACTAATTTATCTGACTTTAGACAGTTAAGAAATTCTGAAGACACCAATTTCCTTGACGTGTTACACCCTTTTATGCCATATTGGTTTGTGTTGGATACATACCAAAGTATCTTTCAGATATATAAATAGTTTAAGGACACGTGAAATATCTGTTCAAAGCAAATAAGTTACGTGTATGAATGATCTGGGTACAAAAATATTTGTACATTGGATTTATGGGTCTTGTTATAGTTCAATGAAACTAAAGGCCCGTTTGGTTCGGGGGTGTGACACTGTACGGATTAGATTTGGGAAGATAATCATTATTTGGTCCCTGGTTTGGGTTATGTAAAAAAGCCATCGACCCTCTCTGGTTTTGTGACATTTTGTTGACTTTTGCCACTGCTTTTGTATTTCTTGAAAATAGTGGCGTGTCACTCCTCCCAAAAATGATTTTCATTTTTAACTTTTAGTAAATTAGATATAATATATTAATTTTATATTTAGTAATTAACTCACTATAAAATAAACAACATTTATTTTCTTTTTACATACTAATTATTTTCTCTCTCATTAGCAAATCCAAATCCGATTCTATTCATTTTTCATACCAAACGGGCCCTACTATCTGTTTTACCGAAGTATTCCTACATCGCATTCCATGTCATCACTCCATTCCCTAAAACATAAATTAATAACATAACCTCTGATATCAAAACAATCCATCGCCTCCACCCACATCAAAGCAATCGCCACAATCCATACCGCCTAATTCAATTCATAATGATGGGTTCCGATTTTAAAACGCAACAACTAATCACAATTTAGTTGTCCATAATGTGCTAATGGATTTGTGCCGGAGTTAGACTTATATTAGTATTTTTATTAGATTAGGATTGATACAAGGACAAGTGTTAAGCTATATTGGGCCATATGTACTCTCTCGTCATTCAATCAATTCAGTTAATCAATATTATTCGTCTTACCTAGTATGAGAGACCTTAGTACCGGTCACAAGACTATTGTCATCCTCCGGTCACATGGTAATTGTCGGTGAACCGAAGGATACGATTTTCTTTTCTGTTCGTCATTATCTGCACAACTGTGTTAAAAACACGATCTAAGCTTCGTCAACCGTCAGATCTTTAAAAATATCAGAAGAATGCAGGTACTAGACACATAGTTCTAGCGTTTGACCGTCCAGTTTTTCATTATGAAATTCTAGAAATTCACGTAAACCAGTCGAAGTTAGTGTTGCTATGTTACAGTTCGTCATTTTTTGCACTGTTGTGGTAGCATTCGCCTAGCGTTTTCGTTAACAATTTGATGTTACTGATATTCGATCAAAGCTTCGGACACATTGATCTACGACCTCACCGTAGGGACATCATTCGATGTTTTTACATGGAGATATAGGTCATCGAAGTACCGCTAAAGTTTTGGAATTTTCTGGTGACGTTTGGCTTTTTTTTTTTTTTTTTTTTTTTTTTTTTTTTGGTTTTAATTTAGAGCGACGTGGAGATATAGGTCATCTAAATATTGACCAGTATCCTCCTAAAGCTCAACTAGTCTTCACGTCTTATAGTTTACACAAAAAATGGTTCGTTTAATTGTGCTTAGTTTAAAGAAATCATTTGTTTTGATTTTCGGTTTTGGTTGAAGATTCGTTTAAATTTGGTATTGGTTGAAGAAAGAATTAAGTTTGGTTGTTTTTGTTTGTTTTGTTTCTTTAAAATTTTTCTTTTTTTTTTCTACTTCTTCAATATGTTGTCTCGTGTTACTTCTTCAAGAATTATTATGAAAATTTTGATATCCTAACGCACATCATTGGTGAATCTACTTGCATTGTTTGCTAAGTTTTGGGACAGTTTGAGTATTTTGACGTCCTAAAGCACATTATTGGTGAATCTACAAGTTCTTCTACGAGTGATGTCTTTTGTTTGCTGAGTTTCGAGACAATATTAAAGTTAGAATTATATTAGTATTTTTATTAGATTAGGATTGGTATAAGGCTAAGTGTTAGACTATAAATATTGGATCCGCTAAAATATTAGTGTGTAATAGTTAGGATATAAGTTTGGGGACTATTTGTAGTTTAACTCAAACTTTAGGAGGTTAGTCATGTATAAACTTCCTGACCTCCTCAATTGTAGATTTCTTGTTCACCAAGGATTAGGTTTATCCCCCTCATCCTCTATAAATAGAGACGAGGGGGTGGGGTTTTATTTATACCTTCTTTTTCTTGCTCACGTTTAATAAACGTTTGAGTGTAAATTATCTCGTGTGTGTATGTTTGTGCCACTCGGCATTAAGGGATCATAACCCTTGCCGAGGTTTTGTTGGAATAGTTCTTGATTCATGGTTCCGCTCTAGAAACCGCTTGTTGGATTTATCCAACAATTTGTATCGAGACTTGTTCAATAAGAACGAATCACACATCATGGAAAGAGCCAAACAAGATAAACGAGTGAACCGGGTTTGATTCGTCGGTTACTGTGCAATTGTGGGAGAATCGGCTTTGCAGTTTCGTTAACCGTTGAATTTCTACGAAATTCAAACCGTAGGTTGAAGATACATCGATCTAGGATCTCACTGGAAGGATCTTGCTTCTGAGCTTCCAAGAAGGAGATATTTATTGTCAAATTTTATGATCTGGTGGTTGTGTTATTTGCCATTTTCGGTTATTGTTTGGCAATTGTTGTGTAGATTACAAGGTTCAAGGTTTCTCGGTTTATGAGTCAAGATTACTTGGGCAACAAGGTTCTTGAAGTTTTCTTGCAAGGAGGTGGAATGATCCTCCTAGGGTTAGTGGAAATTGTTTTCTTTTGTCACAAGATTCTTGGAGTTTTGGTTTTGATCTTCAAAGGTGACAAGGTTTGCAAGAAGTTTCAACTTCAAGTTTTAGATTTCTTGGAATTTAAGTCTTTGTGATTCTTGGAAGACAAGTAAGGTTTAACTTTGTCTTGGGATTTAAGAAAAGTGATTACTTGGAGTACAAGGTATATAAAGGTTGTAGAATTGAGGTGGAAAGATTGAAGCTTTAGGGTTTTTCTAAAGGTTAGTAGATCAATAGTTACAAGAAAGCAGATTTAGCACACAACTTGTGAGACTTGTTGGTAAAGTTGGTTAAAAAGCAACTTGACAAGGTTTGTAGCAAGGTTAAAGAAGAATGGCTAGTACAAATACTAGGTTAAACATCGAAAAGCTCGACGGGATCTTGTATAAAAACATGGAGGGTTAAAACAAGTTGGATTCAAGCATCTTGGTATTGGTGTTAAAACAAGGGTCCATGGAGAACGTATTCAAAAGCGTGTTTGGTTTGAGTTAGAACTGCAGGGAGCTCAGAAAAATCGTGAAGCTGACGTAATCCAGGTTAGTAACGATCATGATGCAGTAGCTTAAAGAAACTTGGAGGTTAAACAACTTGAAGAAAAGGCAAACACGGACTGCTTGGTAAATTAGCAGATACAACTTGGTGCAAATGTAGGGCTGGACATTCTGAAAATCAGAGTAGCTGGTGCAGAGGGTAATGCTGTTGAAAGGGATAGAGGTGACACTAATATGGCTACTTCAGGAGTTGCTAGAGTGATAAAAGAAGATGCACATGAGTCATTGACTTTCAGGGATGCAGTTACTTGTGAGGTAATTTCCAAATGGACGACTGTAATGAAAGAATATATAGATACTCGGTCTGGTATGTGTATGCTCAACAACAGTTTCAGAGAAGCAGTGATGACAAATTCATATGTTACTAGAAGTATACACCAGGTTTATACATATATCTATTCCTCTATATAGATGATATGGGGTTTAATTATGAAAGTAAGGCTGAGATTTGGGTAACCAAGGGTTTGCTGGATGAAGCAAAGGAAAATATACTTGGCATAGATTTGAGCTTTTCATATATATAATTTCGAGATTTTCAACCTAAGCATGAGCCCGTGATGCATCGTAGTGGTGATTGATACGGCAATTGATCGTGGCATAACCGAAAGATAAAAAAAACCCAAATATTAGGGTTCAGATTAAAAAAAATCCCAAACCCAATTTAGATCTTTTTACACCGAACAAAATCTTGAATTAAAGCAAGAACACCTTAAATCTTGAAACCCCCAAATTATTCAAAACTCTAATTTCAATTTGAAACTGGTTTTGAACAACAAGCACTATAAGCGAGAGTAATTAGAACGGCTATGATACCATAAAGAATATAAGAGATCAAACACCTGGTCTTAACTAGATTAATGCGAAACCAGAAGATCAAGAACAAGAGAACAAATCGTAACCATATGATTCAATTATAATCGAATGTTTACATAATGATTTTCAATATGACAATCATAGTCAACGTGAAATACAATTGATAATACACACTGATTATGAATCGTGTGTTTGAGAGAGAGATTAGAGACTTAATATATGTTGTGTATCTCAACCTAGAAAAGAGAGGATTATATAACCATTAGGGTTAAGACTAAATACATATTCAACTCTTCAACTTTAGATCTTGATAGATATGCATCCTTCATCTTTTAATTATGCACCGCCCGTAAATCTGCAGAGTGCTAATTACACAATAAGTCCATGAGAATTATAAAGGGTTTAACACTTAGATGAGATGCATAATTTAATAGAGACAAATACAAAACATAGCATCTTGTCATATAGGCGACGTGGCATGACTGAAGTCACAAGATCGACACGAAGGCCACGCATTATGATTTCCATTCCCATGTGGAAAACTAGAATGGAATAGTTTTGCCGATTAAAACTTTGTTTTAAAGTATTTAGATAGACTTATGTCAATCCATTTAGATTGTGTGTTGGATATTGATCATTTGACATATAAAAAATAATGCAAAGAAATAAAGAGTAAAGGAACACAAAACCACGGCACAAGTATTTATAGTGGTTCGGTTACAAGGACACCTTCCTTGCCCTATTCCACCCCCCAGTACCCAACTCGAGAGTTTCTAAGCACTACACAACACAAGCTCCTTAATGTGGGAGAGAAGCCTTTACAACGCGCCTAAACTTTATCCGTACAAGGCTAGACACCGAGATCTTCCATGAGGTAGAACCAAACCTATCACTACATCGCTTACACTTTATCCGGCATAATGTACCTTGTCCGGATTTTGGGTTGCAAATTGGGTTATGGGTTACGGACCATGGGTCATGGACTTTGGATCATGAATACCCAACAAGATACAATGTACCTTGTCAATGGGTCATGGCTCTTGGTTCATGGGTCATGGACTTTGGGTCATGGATCATGGATAATATCCAACATGACTTCATGCATGATGTCATGCAATGGGTCATGGGTTATGGATCATGCTCCATGGGTATGGGTTATGGACTTTGGTTTTTACCCAAAAAGATTCATTGTACCTAGTCAATGGATCATGGGTCTTAGATCATGGGTTATAGGCTTTGGTTTTTACCTATTATTTACCAATTACAAGTTATACAAAGTACATATACATTTTTATAAAATATAAATAAACATTATTACTTGTAAGTGTTTTATAAAAATGGTTTTGGTTTTATATAACATATTTAACTAAACATGTTTTTGGTGGTTATTATATGTTTAGTAAAAGTGTGTTAGTAAACTTTTTGGCTCAAAGCTTTTACGTATTTTATTTATTTCGTTACAATGATTTTACGTTTGTTATCGATAAAACATTAGAAGATCGTAAAATATAAATGAACGTTTTTATGGTTTATTTGTATTAACAATCTCCCTCTTTTTGTTGATGACAAAACATAAAATGATTTTAAGTAAAAATTAGAATTTGTAAAATTTAGAATTGGAGTTTTTACTCTCTTCTCCGCCTTTTTGTCGAAACAAAAAGAGCGTCGAAAAGAAACTAACATATAGTTGAAATAGTTTTGGGAAAAACTTATGGAAAGTAAAGTAAAAAAATGAGAAAGAGTTAGAGAAATAAAGAGGAAGGTAAGAAATACGTCTCATTTTAGCTCCCCCTTAACGGATGCTTCCCTTTGGTGAGGGCGTCAAGTAATTAGGAAGACTAAACGAGTATATTGCAAGTAATTTGCAACTTTTTTGCTTTGACGAAAAGATCCCCCTTGACGAATGCTCCTTTTTGATGAGGGCGTCAAGTAGTTAGGAAGACTAAGTTTACAATGTTTTGGTTTGATGAAAAGCTCCCCCTTGTTGAGGGTGTCAAAGTCTTCATGTATGTGGAGTTTGATAGACTCCTTGAGATCGTTTTGAGCCTTAAGGTTTAACAATAACATAAACAAACAATTATGCACAGCGGAATTAAAACCAACAACTATGTTATTAACACAAGGTTTTACTTTCACCATCTCCTCCAAATATTATTTGATCAGAATAATACGTGGTACTTAAATGTAACAGGGATCTAAGAAACCTCAGATCTTGGAGGTAAACAACTAACCTAGGCGTTTACAATAAACTACACGCCCTAGGTTACACACACACACCTTTAGTCGACTACATTATGGAAGACTTGTATATTAAACCTACACCCATGTCCTCTTTATATACTAGAGGATTAGAGTTTACAAAATACTATGAAGGACTAAATAATAATTCTTCTTTTGCAAGCAAGTCCTTCCATCTTTTTGTAGGTTTCATCTTTGTCACTTTAAGCCCTTGATGTTTCATTCTTTATTGTTTTGTATCATCGAATCAATAAACCCAACTATTTTCCCCTATTTGATGATGACAAAACAAACACGGTTCTTGTACGAACTTCCCTAGACGAAGTAGCAGAAGTTGAGATAATAAAATCTCACCATGAATGAAACATTCTTGTCTTCCCCTTAATCCATGCCACGCCACTTCAACATCTCTTCCCCTTTTTGTTATCAACAAATAGGGAATATAAGCAGTAGAAACTTCCCCTTGAGTGGTGCATGAACATCAAATGATTCTTCAAATCTGTAAGCTCCTTGTAATGATCACTTGTGAAGAAAACCAAATATAACGAATTTGATGAAGAAGTAAAATATCCCAAACTTGTATCTTATGTCTTGTGACGTTGAACTTATACTAACACCATATAAGTAGACTGCAATCTCTTGACAAAATCATCATCTTCAATGAGACACTGAGCACTACAATGTAATTCCTTTAAGTGATAGTTAACTAGGTCTTCATCCATCCACCCCTTGACCTATGAAAACTAGATTTTCCAAGTCTTCGTCAACATCCTTTAAGCACGAACAAGTTATCTCCAAAGTGTAACACCCACTTTGAGATATGATAAGAACATAAACCCGTGAAACTCAACTACAACATCAAATAAATGATATTTAACCTTCTTCGTAATCAATTAATCAATAAAAACCAAATACGAGCTTTTAAAACCTTTAAGAACAAATTCCAAACTCCTTTGTGTGTGAACCAATCTCACGTGTGTGTCTCATTCTCGACTTCCCTCAAATCCAAAAATATACGAGAACCAAAATCATGTATCATCCGATATCGATTAATGCTAGCGAGAGGGACAACGTATATTGGGTAATACTAGCAGTGGGAACAATTATGCTAGCAGTGGTTACGAAAAACCCTAGCAGTGGTTACGAAAAACACTAGCAGTGGTTTTAAGAAAAACACTAGCAGTGGTTATGAGAAACACTAGCAGTGGTTTCGAGAAAACACTAGCAGTGGTTTCGAGAAAACACTAGCAGTGGTTTCGAGAAAACACTATCAAAGCTACTTTCATCCACTAATTAAAGACACCACAGAACGTATAAACAACCTCCATCAAGAATTAGAACAAGTAAAACAAATTCAAGAAGTTGAATATGCATGAAAACCCCAAAAATTGAAATTCTGAAAAATCCTTCTGCAGCAGACTTCGACATAGTATAACTTTTTACTCAAAGCTCAATTGACAATCCTCCGGTGGGAAGTTAGATAAATATATAGAGAACGCCCACCGGAAATTTAGTCATGATCCAACGGTTAACGAAAAATTTATCGCGTTTTTAAACGTCTTTGCAGAAAAATACGAGAATTTTCGATTCGAATCAGTGTCTTCTTTTCGCCATTCTTCGCCAATAAAACCTTGTGAATCCCTAGGTAACGAGCTCCCAAGCTCGAAACCAATTGTGGAGTTTGTTAGACTCCTTGAGACCATTTTGAGCCTTAGGGTTTAACAACAACATAAACAAACAATTATGCACAACGGAATTAAAACAAACAACTATGTTATTGACACAAGGTTTTACTTTCACCATCTCCTCCAAATATTATTTGATCAGAATAATACGTGTTACCTAAATGTAATAGGGATCTAAGAAACCTCAGATCTTGGAGGTAAACAACTAACCTAGGCGTTTACAATAAACTACACGCCCTAGGTTACACACACACCCCTTTAGTCGACTACGTTATGGAAGACTTGTATATTAAACCTACACCCATGTCCTCTTTATATACTAGAGGATTAGATTTTACAAAATACTACGAATGACTAAATAATAATTCTTTTTTTGCAAGCAAGTCCTTTCATCTTTTTGTAGGTTTCATCTTTGTCACTTTAAGCCCTTAATGTTTCATTCTTTATTGTTTTGTATCATCGAATCAATAAACCCAACAATGTATATTTTGAAAATCTACAAAACAAAGGTTAGAAAACAAGTATATTGTGGAAAACTAGAGGGGGGGGGTTGAATAGTTTTACTGATTTTAATTTAAGTTTCAAATATTTAGATTCAATCTTATCTGAATTCGTATGGATGGTTAGATATTATAAAATAATAAGTAAAGTAAATAATAAAAGCAAGTAAAGTAAATGATAGAAAGTAGCGACACAAGTGATTTATAGTGGTTCGGCTACAAGGACACCTTCCTTGTCCTACTCCCAATGTTCTAAAAGGGGTAAGGCGTGGCATGGCGGCATAGCCACGCCTCAAGCCTTACGAGCTTTTGCGAGGCCTTTGCGTTTCTTAAGGTGTGCATAAGACGGAAAAAAATATTTACAAATTTATGTATTTATAATTTTATATCATTTTTAAGCGCAATTTCAAATACTAAAGCCCAAATCCCAAATAGCTGTGCCAAAATACGAGGCCCAAGCAGGAATTAAGTTTTGAAATTACGAGGCCCAAGAAGGAAATAGCCTAAATACTAGAAATTCAAGCCCAACCAGAATCCACTAAATGCTTCTAAAAATGGCGCCACGCCTTACCAAAAGGCGCGCCTTTTCACGCCTTTTCGCGCCTTATCCCACGCCTTTTCACATGACGCCTTGACCTCGAGCCTTGGTCCATTTCTTGGCGACGAGGCCACGCCTCGCGCCTTGGCGGCGCCTTGGAGCACCTTTTAGAACACTGCCTACTCCACTTCCCGAGTTCCCTACTCGAGAGTTCAAGCATTATGTCAACAATCTCCTTCAACACGGTGGAGAAGCCTCACAACGTCGCTTACAATTTTTCCGGTACAAAGCTAAATACCGAGTTCTTCCACGAGTTAGAACCAAACCTATCACAACTATTACACAACAACAATGTGAAATATGAGTTACAAGATCTTGCTACTGTAATCTTGTGGATGAACAAACCAATCAAGGACCCTTTTCTTGGATGACTTGTAGTATAACGTGATCTCGCCTTTGAGCAGGACCTATATGAGAATCACAACAAAAGATAGAAGAAAATACTAGAATGATCAAATTATCAGAGGTTAGAAGAGTGAGATAGTATATGAGAGAGTTGTAAGAAGAAGGGTAGGTAACAATGAAGAAATGGCTCACTATTTATAGGCACAAAAAGCCTTCTGTAGCACGGTTCAGACGGATCCCTCACTTGGGAGATCCGGCCAGTGTAATCCTAGGGATCCGGCAGTCTGGGTCATGGGTTGGTATGTGCTAAAACACATACCTTTTCTATATCAAAACTGACCCAAAATAACCAAGAAAGAGCCGTTTATTGCTAATATTTATGGTTTTTGAGTTTGTGCTTGTGCAGTATGGATATGTAAAACACACAAAAGGAACCAACTGCCAAAACCGGCACGAGAAAGAAAAGTGCAAAAGCCGATGCGGGATGCTATTTCGTGGATTTTTATGCTCAAAAGATCAAATTACTGAGTTCGGGCTTGATTTGGAAGTTTTCACAATAAACCTTTCACTTTCCCATTTACCCATTTTCACCCTTATACTTTCACAATTTACACTTTTGTCCCTTGTAAGCTTAAATTGTTACACTACTAGTCTAAATCTTATACTATTAAAACCTTGGCCCAAAACTAAATCTCGGTCCAAGACTTACCCAAGTCAACTATCACTTACCCGGTCAAATACTTCAAGTAAATATTAAATAAACACAAATCAAACGCGCCCAAATATTTGCCCCAAACTTTCCCAGGATTAGAACCCTAAATTGCCCTTCCCATCAATTAAGCTATCTCACTACAATTAAGGGCAATTCAGTCTTTTCCCTGACACCACCTGACACGCCTGACATGTGCACACTGCCAGGTCACTGATCCGTGTGATACAATTCCAATCCCTGGCTTCTGATTGGACGAAGAGACGTGGCTGTGATGATCCAAAGGTCAAGAATGATTGATAACATGTAGAGATGATCAAAGGGTGGAAAAGGTATCAAGAGAAAGCACACCAAGCACTTCTGGATCCTTCTATCAAGACCTGAGCTCGCCTATAAAAAGGCCCTTCATTCACACTTGTAATCTCATGTAGAGTAGGATTAGAGTAGAGTGTATTTCTGATTAATGTTTACTTGTTTTCAATGTTTTAGTTTTAATTCCAGTCATTATGATTTCATTTGTACTCAACCTTTATTAATACAAGCTTTCATTTTCATCAAAATTTAAATCATTGTTTCACTGTTTAATCTCAGCTTATTACTGCTTTCAAATGTTTATTTGAGCTTATTTCATATCTAAGTTAGTTTGTTAATCGATTTACTCTCATTTTCTTGGTCAAATAAAGTCAACGTTAGAGTTTTGGTTAGTAATGGTTCCGGATTGTCGATCCTTTGAGGATTTGGGTTGTTTTGAATCGAATTGGGTTGATTTCAGTTTAGGATTAGTGGTACCTTATTTTCTTTGTGCATGCCAAAGTGGCGGGACCATTGTAAGTCCAATTGCCTCAAATTTATTGAATTAGTAGTGTAGATTTATTAAGCGAGTTTTTATTGTACTCTATCTACTTTATTCGTCATTGTTATGCATATTTGATTGGTGTTCGCTTTGGATAATAGTGGTTCATTTATGTTTCATCCGTCATGACTAGGAGTAGTGTTCAGTTATTTGTAATTGCTGCATCAAGCTCATCATTTAGGTATATTATAGTAGTTTGAATCTATTTGGAAGATTATCATGGCTTAGATTTTAGTTTTGTTAAAAGTAGATTATAATTCGGTCTTATATAAGGTGTTTGATCAGTGCTCAAACCGAGTTTGAGGTATATTTAGAGCTTAAGCTTGATAGATTTAGTCTCATTTAGGTTAGTTGCACTTATTTAGTTAGTCATTTTGCATCAGATTAGCCAATAGTCAAAATTATGGTTTGGTTAGAATCACGCATATTAGTTTAGCTTAATTTTGCATAAGCCAAAATATAGGTTTAGAACTAGTCTAGTTAGCTTGATCATGACTTAGGTTAGCTTATCATTTCATCGTGATTTAGAAGCTTATAAATTTCATAAAGTCAAATATCTCATCTGCTTTTTAAAAGTCAAAACTCATCTCAGCATGAGAACACTCGATTATATCTCGAGTGTGCAAGCTGTGTTTTGCACAGCCATAATTTGTTCATATTAACTTGTTATTTCTGAAAATTGGTACAAATGTTCTCTAGTCGGTAGTCTTTAGTTCCTAGAGTTAGTTTTCCTTTTAGCTTATTAATGTGGTGCAATAGTTTAAAGTAGGGGCCAAATTATGTTTTGCTAAGTAGCGCTTAGCTTCAATAATCTTGGTAGATTGCACATTAGAGGTTAGGAGAAGTGTTAATTAGTTGCTTTAAGCTTATCTTTGCATAATATAGCTTCGCCATTCTTGTTTGGTAGCTTATTTCTTTGTTTTGCTTATTTTGTATCTGATTCTGCAACTTCAAGATCTCTCACATAAGCCCATGTTTTTATATTTTCATAGCTTTAGAATAACATTTTAGAATTTCCTGAATTTTCATTATTTTTGGTCACTGTTCACTATTTTTCTTTATTAAATTCGGTTTTAATCATTTTAAATAGCTTTAATTGTAATTAATTCGAGAAAAAGTTCCAAAAATAATTTTTCAATTTTCCAGTTTAAGATAAATATAAAAGCAAAAAAAAATATTTTCCTATTTTCCCTTTTAATTTGGTCTTTTCACAATTTAAATTAGATTTAAATAGTATTAAATTTGTAGAAAATAGAAAATAATCAGAAAAATACAAAATAGTTTTGAAAAGTCTTTTATGATATTTTAGATTTTTAAAAGTAATTCCATAATTTTCCCTCTCTTTCATAATTTTAGATAATTAGTTTTATTTTTAAAGTTAATAATTAGTTTTTAATTTGAATAAATTCAAGAAAATTCCTAAAATTAGTTTTAATTCATAAATAGTTTTCTAATATTATTTTAGAGTAAAATTAATTTTAGGTTATTTTAGGAGTTAGATTAGGCGTAATTGCATTTTATTCGCGTTCGTTTTAATCCGTGATTGCATTTTAGTGTAGAATTGCGTAGTTTGCCTTATTTCTTAGGTTTTCCCATAGATTTTAATCCTATATGCTTTCCTTATCCGTAGTTTAGATAATACCATTTACCCCTTCTATTATTCGAATCTCGATAATCGAGGCGTGAGTTGAAATTCCATTCAACCTCGTTGGAACAATCTCTTGCTCAAACTAACACGTTTGAGTTACCCATCTACTTCTTCTCTTATTATTGGTCGATTATGCGAGCCGTTTTAAGTTTCTTACGGTTAGTCATTCACAAGTGGCTAGCTTGTGTGAGATAACTTGAGCGTGTTTCTTTCACTGCGTATCAATTTTTAGGCGCGCTGCGGGAGGGCTTGTAGCGAGTTTTCGTATTCCGTCTCGAATCGTGTGCATTTGAAGATCCTTCCCCGAGTGAAGTTACCGTCATTTTGTAAATATATATTTTCAAAAACCCAAAAGATTTTCCTTTTCAATATGTTTTCTAAAACCCAAAATATTCTTCTTTACCCTCCGATTCGATAATTCTTCTCTTTTACCCTCTATATGTTTAATTCTCATGGATTCTCAAAATTTCTATCAACCCTATTGCTTTTATTGTAGAGATTTGTTAAACGATGATTCATTTTGTTAACGTTGCTTTTGCAAAGGGTGTGGATTTTATCGCGAATCTTGTATGTGTCGCCTTTTGAAGAACCCACGGGGTTATCAATGACGTTTCAATCGATTTTGAAAAAAGATTTGAGCGACGTCAAAACCGCATTGAAAGCATGCTTCAAACTTTATTAAGCCGCATTCAAGCTCGACAATGTGTTAAAGAGGAACCGTTCAAGTTATGGAAGATGATCACACTATTCCGAGCCACCGAAGAACCCCCGAGGGTGGAGACGATTTCTTTGAACATCGTGCTTTTCGAACAACATTGAAAACTTGAAGCATTACCAAAATTTTGAAATGTAAGCTTGATGAACCTCGATTCTACTCCTCTCCGGTGAGGAGATGGAACATGTTTCGAACCGAGGTGATTCCGTTTGTACTCTCGACTCTAATCAGAAGAATTCTAGAATCGATCCTTATCTTTCATGATTCACGTTACGAGTTCGCCGAGTTACAACAAAGCGGAACGAACTTATGAGTTTAAAGCGATTTCAAGCGAAAGAACCGGAGACCACACGAAAGTGGTGGAACTTGCTAGCTCTCGAGCACACCACTTGTCCCACCTCCGGTTCTTATCTTTCTCTTATTTCGAGCCTTTCATTTCCGACCCTTCCCTTCACTCACGCCGGTTGAGAGAAGTGACGCGTCTTTGGAAGAGGTCGATGATTCTATTGCTACGGACATTGTTGAACCCGTTGACTATCTCATAATGGGGATGAGCATCTTAGTACTATTCCGGAAGCGGAAGAGACTAGTGTTGAGATCCTTATCCCAAGCCCAAGAGAGTGGGGTTGTTGATATTGTGATGAGCCTTCTCTTGATAATTTGAATGATCATGTTGAGATGTTCTCCGATTAGATAATGAGTCTTATGGAGACATCGATTTTGTCGACGATTTACCTTCCGAGCCCGAGCCGAAGAAGAAGAGATTGAGCCGATAATATAGAGATCGAGGATGAAGCATTACGTCAAACATTGTCAAAAGTTTATCTTCTCATTGCTAAGATTGAAGCCTTAAACGATAATTCAAGTTCTCATCCTATCTCCGTTAAAGATAGTGATTTCTCTCCCGAGCTTGAGACTTTCCGATTTGATGAAGAGATTAGTGGCGGTCCACTATTGATGATGTTTATCCTCCGATTCTTGGCGATTCTACTTGATGTTGATATGAATAAAATTTTGAACGAAATTTCCGATACTCCGACAAATGACCCGATCATTGAGGATGCTATTGATGACCCAATACCACCGGGTATTGAGGATGTTATGCATAATCGAGGGGATATGGTTGTTCTTGATGATTCTCTTGACTCCCTTCTTTGATGAGTCCACCATCACTAATACCGTTGAGCCTTTATGTGAAGACAAGATCTTTAAACCCGGATATCGGACATAGATGAGCTTCTTGCTAAAACCGTTGTTAGAGAAAAGGATCCTCTCTTGGATGCCTTGAGATTGAGCCTACATCTCTTATCCTTTACCATGAGCTCCGTATTTCTTGTAGTTTTCTCATTGTGATCCGTCATTCCTTCGTCCGCCCGCAAAACCGCGGATGATGGATCATTCTTTCATATACCATTTGTGCTTGAGCCCGACATTTTCTTTCCGCTGACCACCCGGTCTCATTCCATCGGGAATGAGGACACCGTTACTGACCACCGTATCTCTACCACTTTCTTCCCAAGGACAAATGAATTGAGAGCGAGTCGGGGCTAACGACTCGGTGATCAAAAACAATGGCGCTTCGTGGGAGGCACCCCATGCTTATCCATCTATCTTCTTTCTATTTTCTAATAAGTGGCCTTGAAGAGTGCCTTCTTGATTTCTTGTGTTTGGTTGTTTGTGATGTTGTGTTTAGGATGTTCCCGATATGAAGACTCTCGTGCTCAAGTTTGTCTTTTCTCCTCGAGTTTCATGATCGATGCTTATGGAAATCCGATATCCTAATCTTATCGACTAACGTTTATCTTTGAGCATACTTAATAAGCGGCTTTTAGATTTTCGTGATACCCTTGCTTTAAACATTGAGGACAATGTTTCGTTCTAGTCTGGGGTAGGGTAATCTTCAATTTGATTTGACCGCACTTGCTTATTTTTGTTGTGTTTCTCGTAACCCCGTTTTCCTTATAAAATGAAAAATTGTGCAAAATGAGAAAAATTTAAAATTTTGTAAGCTTTTGTTAAGTCTTTTTGATTGAAAAGTTTTGCTAGTCTCTTAGACAAGAAGCTATAAAATCGCAATTCTAGCTCACAAGGCCAAGATTTTGCAAGTTTCCACTGAGTGACTTTAAATATGCATGACTTGATTTCATTAGACGAAGCATTTGCTAAGTTAATATATTTTTGACACCTTGTTGACTTTCCATTTGGTGAGAGTAGGAATATAATTACGACAATGGGCGTGTTGAGCCCTAGCTTGTTCCCTTAACCATAGGTAATCTAAAATTATCGGCTAAGCATCTCGGATCTCATTATTTGGGATTTTAAATTTGCAGAGATCGAGAAATGATAGAGTTACTTATGAGTTTAGATGCTAAGCGTGGAGTAGTTGGTTCTCTTTAGAGCCCATGAAGGTACTTATGGCTTTTGTTCTCACAAAATTGTTTCACCCATATCATCTAATAAATAATTAGAGATGTTGAGTTTTTGGCGATAGTTAGTTCTTTATCTTCTTAAAAGAATATTTGTTTTAAAAATTGGGTACACATCAACGATCCGTAATAAATAAATGAGTAATAAGTGATATGTGAAGCGTAATAAGAAAAGTTGTGAGTGCGGTGTCGAGATCGGACCCTTGGATCTTTAGCCGGGATTGAGTGAGGTCTTAGCCTAGCCGGCCGGGATCCTCATTTCATGAAGCCTATAGTCTTGGAATTACCCCGTGAAGCTCAGTAGTTCATAGCTCATATAAATAAAAGTAAAAGTTCATGTGAAAAATAATAATAAAAAAAAAAAAAAAAAAATGAAAATGTTGAAAAATAAAAAGTATAAGTGAATAAAAATTCCTTGATGTGGACCTCATTTTTGGGACAATGGTTCTTGAGAGAAGGCGGATAACTAATTATCGACTTAGCTTTATATCTTTATCGGAATAAAAGTATCGAAGCGAGAATTTGAAGAAATTCATTTCTCAAAAATAAAAAAATCTAGAGGAAAATAGGAAAATGGGAACAAAAGGTAATTACACAAGTAACTTCCATGGGTAGTGTTAGCATCTAGAATCATACTTAACAATGATTTGGTTTTACGCTTAGTTTGGGACTTGTGAAAAATCGGGGCGATGTATTCTATCCGTATGGTCACTTGGCTGTGTTGTGTTTCTTACTCCGTGATCCTAACGTGTCGTTTGAAAATGTTGGAGTTATTGATCGACATGAAAGTTCAACAAACCGTCATTCATAATCGGAATGTGCTTAACGAATATCTATATATGTGAATTAAAAGGTAAGCGGGCGTTTTTAGAATTAAGGCTTTCTTAATCTCTTTTGAGGAACCTTGACTACTTATTCTCTAATTGGTTTATCTCAACTGTTTTAAGTTTCTTACGGTTAGTCATTCACAAGTGGCTAGCTTGTGTGAGATAACAGCGGTTTGGACATATCAATGGTTTAGTAGAAAGAGATTGAAATCCTTGGTTTTAGAAGCGTGAGTTGATTGCATTGCGTGAGGACACGGCAATGGTCTCGTCTGGGGTATTTTGGTATGTGCTAAAACACATACCTTTTCTATATCAAAACTGACCCAAAATAACCAAGAAAGAGCCGTTTATTGCTAATATTTATGGTTTTCTTGAGTTTGTGCTTGTGCAGGTATGGATATGTAAAAACACACAAAAAGGAACCAAATCTGCCAAAAACCGGGCACGAGAGAAAGAAAAGTGCAAAAGCCGATGCCGGGATGCTATTTCAGGGATTTTTATGCTCAAAAGATCAAATTACGGAGTTCGGGGCTTGATTTGGAAGTTTTCACAATAAACCTTTCACTTTCCCATTTACCCATTTTCACCCTTATACTTTCACAATTTACACCTTTTGTCCCTTGTAAGCTTAAATTGTTACACTACTAGTCTAAATCTTATACTATTAAAACCTTGGCCCAAAACTAAATCCTGGTCCAGTACCTTACCCAAGTCAACTATCACTTACCCGGTCAAATACTTCAAGTAAATATTAAATAAACACAAATCAAAGCCCAAATATTTGCCCCAAACTTTCCGAGTTAGAACCTAAATTGCCCTTCCCATCAATTAAGCTATCTCACTACAATTAAGGGCAATTCGGTCTTTTCCCCGACACCACCGACACGCTGACATGTGCACTTGCCGGTCAACGATCCGTGTGATACAATTCCAATCCCGGCTTCGATTGGGCGAAGAGGCGTGTTTGTGATGATCCAAAGGTCAAGAATGATTGATAACATGTAGAGATGATCAAAGGGTGGAAAAGGTATCAAGAGAAAGCACACCAAGCACACGGATCCTTCTATCAAGACTGAGCTCGCCTATAAAAGGCCCTTCATTCACACTTGTAATCTCATGTAGAGTAGGATTAGAGTAGAGTGTATTTCGATTAATGTTTACTTGTTTTCAATGTTTTAGTTTTAATTCCGTCATTATGATTTCATTTGTACTCAACCTTTATTAATACAAGCTTTCATTTTCATCAAAATTTAAATCATTGTTTCACTATTTAATCTCGACTTATTTCGCTTTCAAATGTTTATTTGAGCTTATTTCATATCTAAGTTAGTTTGTTAATCAGATTTTACTCTCATTTTCTCTTGGTCAAATAAAGTCAACAGTTAGAGTTTTGGTTAGTAATGGTTCTGGATTGCTGATCTGCTGAGGATTTGGGTTGTTTTGAATCTGAATTGGGTTGATTTCAGTTTAGGATTAGTGGTACCTTATTTTCTTTGTGCATGCCAAAGTGGCAGGACCATTGTAAGTCCAATTCTGTCTCAGCTATTGAATTAGTAGTGTAGATTTATTAAGCAGAGTTTTTATTGTACTCTATCTACTTTATTCTGTCATTGTTATGCATATTTGATTGGTGTTCTGTTTGGATAATAGTGGTTCATTTACTGTTTCATCTGTCATGACTAGGAGTAGTGTTCAGTTATTGGTAATTGCTGCATCAAGCTCATCATTTAGGTATATTATAATAGTTTGAATCTGTTTGGAAGATTATCATGGCTTAGATTTTAGTTTTGTTAAAAGTAGATTATAATTCAGTCTTATATAAGGTGTTTAGATAAGGTGCTCAAACTGAGTTTGAGGTATATTTAGAGCTTAAGCTTGATAGATTTAGTCTCATTTAGGTTAGTTGCACTTATTTAGTTAGTCATTTTGCATCTGTATTAGCCAATAGTCAAAATTATGGTTTGGTTAGAATCTGCTGCATATCAGTTTAGCTTAATTTTGCATAAGCCAAAATATAGGTTTAGAACTAGTCTAGTTAGCTTGATCATGACTTAGGTTAGCTTATCATTTCTTGTGATTTAGAAGCTTATAAATTTCATAAAAGTCAAATATCTCATCTGTTTTTTAAAAGTCAAAACTCATACATTATGAGAACACTCGGTTATATCTCGAGTGTGCAAGCTGATGTTTTGTTGACCATAATTTGTTCATATTAACTTGTTATTTCTTTGAAAATTGGTACAAATGTTCTCTAGTGGTAGTCTTTAGTTCCCTAGAGTTAGTTTTCCTTTAGCTTATTAATAAGTGGTGCAATAGTTTAAAGTAGGGGCTGATTCTGTTTTGCTAAGTGTGATTAGCTTCAATAATCTTGGTAGATTACACATTAGAGGTTAGGAGTAGTGTTAATTAGTTGCTTTAAGCTTATCTTTGCATAATATAGCTTGATTCTTGTTTGGTAGCTTATTTCAACTTTTTGCTTATTTTGTATCTGATTACTGCTATGACAGATATCTCTCACATAAGCCCATGTTTTATATTTTCATAGCTTTAGAATAACATTTTAGAATTTCCTGAATTTTCATTATTTTTGGTCCTTTGTTCACTATTTTTCTTTATTAAATTCGGTTTTAATCATTTTAAATAGCTTTAATTGTAATTAAATGGAAAAAGTTCAAAAATAATTTTTCAATTTTCCAGTTTAAGATAAATATAAAAGCAAAAAAATATTTTCCCTATTTTTCCCTTTTAATTTGGTATTTTCACAATTTAAATTAGATTTAAATAGTATTAAATTTGTAGAAAATAGAAAATAATCGAGAAAAATACAAAATAGTTTTGAAAAGTCTTTATGATATTTTAGATTTTTGAAAAGTAATTCCATAATTTTCCTCTCTCTTTCATAATTTTTAGATAATTAGTTTTATTTTTAAAGTTAATAATTAGTTTTTAATTTGAATAAATTCAAGAAAATTCCTAAAAATTAGTTTTAATTCATAAATAGTTTTCTAATATCATTTTTAGAGTAAAAGTAATTTTAGGTTATTTTAGGAGTTAGATTAGGCGTAATTGCATTTTATTCGCGTTTAGTTTTTAATCCCGTATTTGCATTTTAGTGTAGAATTGCGTAGTTTGCCTTAGTTCTTAGGTTTTCCCATAGATTTTAATCCTATATGCTTTCCTTATCCGTAGTTTAGATAATACCATTTTACCCCTTACATTATTCGAATCCGATAATCGAGGCGTGAGTTGGAAATTCCATTCAACCTCATTCGAACGATCTGGTGCTCAAACCTAACACGTTTGAGTTACCCATACTACTTCTTCTCTTATTATTGGTCGATTATGCGAGCCGTTTTAAGTTTCTTACGGTTAGTCATTCACAAGTGGCTAGCTTTTTTGAGATAACTTGACGTGTTTCTTTCACTGCGTATCATGGGTCATGGACTTTGGGTCATGGGTCATGGACTTTGGGTCACGGGTACCCAACAAGATACAATGTATCTAGACAATGGGTCATGGGTCTTAGGTCATGGGTTATGGACATTGGGTCATGGGTCATGGATAATACCCAACATGATTTCATGCATGATGTCAAGCAATGGGTCATGGGTTATGGATTAGCTCCATGGGTACGGGTCATGGGTATTGGATATTACCCATCCTATTACATAAACTATTACAACAAATGAATTATTACAACATTCTATGTGAATGACCAAATGTATATACTTTACAAAAATAACATGTATTCTTATAATTTTACTTATGATAACTTTATATTTGTTATCAACAAAACATAACGAGATCGCTAAATATGAATAAACGTTTTACGGTTTATTTGTATTAACAATCTCCCTTTTGTTGATGACAAAACATAACGTTATGATGAGTAAAACTTAAGATTAGATGTATGTTTTGAAAGTATATGTAAGTTTTACTTTTCTCCCTTTTGTCGAAACAAAAGTGAGCCTAGTGAAGAACTAAATAGTGGAATAAAAATAAGTATGATCCACAAAGCACTAGCTCCCTTTGACGGTAGCTCCCTAGAATTGGACGTCAGTGAGAAAATATAATACCAACAAAAAAATGTTAGTAGTAACATGTAATATAATCTTGTAATGGACGAGAGGCAAGATAGAAAGCCAAGGTACGTAAACAAAGCCTTGTAATAAAATATCAATGTGTAGTGGTATATATGCCACATACAAAATGTAAAACTAAGAACAAGGATTGTTCTTTACAATGACTCAAAAGAAAAAATAGAGAAAATAATACTATCATTCCTTCCATGCTTGCATATGGGTTAATTATGAAAGTTTAAGTGAGTGATAATGTTGATGCAATCAAGGATATGGTTGAGTAAGAATCGCATCTCGTCCCTTATTATTCTGAGATCCCTAGTGGATTGACAATGTGTACATGAGAGATGGTGAGGGAGGTGTTGGTGAATGGTGATGGTTCCGTCATCATTTCTTATTGTCCGAAAGCTTTTAGAAACTCAAGAACAAACACGGGACATATTTGTTCGTTGATATTGAGGAGACACGAAAATTGATCCCGTAAAAGAGTTCGGAATGTTGGTATTATAGAGAAAGATTGATAAACCACACACCTTCATGAAAAACCGTTTTGTAGCATTTTGAAAGCTTTTCAATCTTTAGGGTCAAGACCGTCTTTTCGGTGATGCATCATATATAATGAGCGGTGTCTTGGTTCTTGTTGTTTGGAAGTAGGCATGATTGATCCAAAACAATAAAACCACAATGTGGTGTTAATTATGAGAATAGTTCCTTTGAGGTTCATCACAATTTTGCTCAAAACATCTCTTTTGAATTCATTATGATTTTAATTTGTATTAACAATGTTTATTCTTTGATTAGTTATCTTAGATAGCTAATTTAAAGACAATGTGATATATAGCAAATTGTGACAAACCTACTTGAATCAAAATTCTATAGATGTAAAATTGTACAACTAGGAACTAGAGAATGGAAATCACAATGCAGTGAAGATAAGAGTAATGATGTGTTTATGGTCGATATGAAAGAGCAAAGTGAGGAGTAGAAGTGCAGTGAATTATCAAACACTTATTCATTTTGACGATGTGCTGTTCCACGGATCCCTTGAAAGAGGATCCGGTGGTTAAGTTTAGGGATCCGACTATTCAAGAAGAAAGCAGTTTTAATGGGTTTGATAATTTTGACGCGAAGTTTTGATTTCTATTTTGCCAATGGCTTTACTCTATATCTTAGGGTTTATCTATTATAGGTGTGATACAAGGTTTTGATGAGTCTTCGTGTTTACTAAACACATTTAACGAAGTTCCTTTTATGAGTAAACCATAAGTCGGGAGAAAGGATAAGAATCATGTCAAATTCTATTTTAACATGATATAGATAATTTTGAATAGATGACATTGACATAGATTACTAATGCAACACCAATATCTCTATGTGGGAACAATGGATAGAAAAGCTTTTGGTTAGCAAAATTTCTTTTCGAGGTAAAGATGTGCATTGACTAGTTTATATTAGTGTTTAGGGAAATCAAGCAAGAATACTATTCCTGATGATATGATTAATATGAAGAACAACTTTTTAGAGAATTCGTGACATTGCAGTTTAAGCATTAAATCTACGAGTCTTTACATAGTATTAAATATATGTATAGAGATTATAATACTACCTAAATACTACCTAATAAAAGCATATATCATTATTTTATCTATAAGCAATTAGCATATTTTTAGATTAACTAACTGTAGTTAGGAGAACATACCTTTGCTATATATTCTTTTTATGATTTCTGAAGAATCATAGACGCGAAATACTTCATTAGCTTTCAAAATACTTAATCATATTTTGTAAAAGCAAGTTTGTTAATACTTTGAATTCTTCTTTGGGTGTTGACTTCATTTTTCCTTAGATAGAACGAAGTCATTGAACGAATCCTAGCATGAATATTTCACAAAAGAAAATATTAGAATGATCTATCACTATCCAACATTTGTTAAAATATAAAAATTTCCAAAACATGAATTTATTGTTTTAAGAAATTTCCTTCTTTTTAGTTTTCAAACATACACGGATCGTATCAAGTTTTTAAAGTAAAATATACTTTAAGAAACTTGGTAACGAAGCTCTGATGCCAATTGTGGAAAACTAGAAGGGGGGTTGAATAGTTTTACCGATTAAAACTTTGTTTTAAAGTATTTAGATCGACTTATGTCAATCTATTTGGTATGTGTGTTGGATATTGATAGATAAGCATATAAATAAATAATGCAAAGATAAAGAGTGAAGGAACACAAAACCACGACACAAGTATTTATAGTGGGCCAGCTACAAGGACACCTTCCTTGCCCTACTCCACTCCCCAAGTACCCCACTCGAGAGTTTGTAAGAACTATCAATAAGATGCACTTCAGTGGTCTTGATGATGACGAAGCTTAGCAACTCATGACCTTGAGCTTGCACGTCTCCAAGAGGTGGTGATTTCGCCTTTAAGAGGAACCTAGAGAATCACACAAACATAAAACTACATAGAATGCTCCTTTGGATCTGTGGTTAGTGATGTTAGAATACTGGGAGAAAGTATATCTAAGATTGATAATGAGCAAGAGAGAAATGGCTCACTATTTATAGACAAAACATGTCTACTGTCCCATGGTTCCCGCGGATCTCTCACGAGAGGATCCGCTAGTGCAAATCTCGGGATCGGCTATTGGGTCGCTTTAGTCCGGATTTGCAAACCGGGTTGGGTTATGGGTTATGGGTTATGGGTATTGGGTTATGAATACCTAACAAGATGCAATGTATCTAGTCATTGGGTTATGGATCTTGGGTCATGGGTCATGGAATTTGGGTCATGGATCATGGATAATATCAAACATGACTCATGCATGATGTCATGCAATGGGTCATGGGTTATGGATCATGCTCCATAGTTATGGTTTATCGACTTTGGTTTTTACCTAACAACATTCATTGTACCTAGTCAATGGGTCATGGGTCATGGGTTATGAGTTATGAACTTTGGTTTTTACCCATTACTTACCCATTAAAACATATACAAAGTACATATACATTTCTATAAAATGTAAACACTCGTTGTTATACATACACATTTTTATAAGATGTTAACAATATTACTTGTTAGTGTTTTATAAAAATGTCTTTGGTTTTGATAACTTATTTAATAAACATGTTTTGATGGTTTTAATATGTTTAGTAAAAGTGTGTTAGTAAACTATTGGCTCAAAGCTTTTAAGTATTTTATTTGTTTCGTTAAAATGATTTTATGTTTGTTATAGACAAAACATTTAGAAGATCGTAAAATATAAATAAACGCTTTTATGGTTTGTTTGTATTAACATATTTTATTGGTATTGAACATGGATAAAACCCCTCGTTGTAGTACATGCTTTTATATGGTCATTCTCTTGATGATTGTCCCAAAGTTTCTCTTAAACATTGGGGATTGATAAAGGAAAGGGTCAGAGTTTGGTGTATCAAAGATGGTTTTAAAGTATTGAAGTGGAAAGGATCTAATCCTAAATGGGCTCACGGTTTTTCAATGAGAAAGAAAGTTGAGTATAGGCCGGTTCCTAAACAATAAACTACTACCAAGGCTCGTACTCCAAAAACACAACACAAATGACACTTCTACATCAAGTCATCCTAAAAAGCATGCTAATGTGGTGAATACTTCAAATGCGTTTGATGCTCTTCATGATTCAGATGATGGTTCCAATGTTAATATAGAATCAAGTGGTAACATTACAACCAGGTTTTGTGTCTCAAATATCACAAGTTCGGTTGATGATGGTCATGATAATGTGGATAATGATGATGATGTGTTCGAGGTCTACAATGAAACTGATACTTTTAATGGTTGATGAAGTTTCTAAAAGTGGTAGTGAAGTGGGTAAAAAGAGCTTGTACGAGCAATGGAAGGAGGAGACCTATGATGACGACCCGTATGATGATGATGATGTTGATGACTATGGTTTGACCAATGCCCAAATGTAGTTTGCTAATGCGTTTGAAATTAGTCTCCCTGGTCAAGTTAGATAGGGTTTGTCTTAAGTCTCATAAATTTGTCATGTCATTCTTATGCTAGGTTAGGTGTTAAGCTCAATAGAAGCGTTTGTTTCACCTGTTTGGGCCGAGATGTGAGACTTACCCATATTCGTTGTACTTAATTGTTTTTTGGTGTAATAAAATTTATGAGGGATATTAAATCCCTTTACCCAAAAAAGTAATAAACTTTTGAATTTCGTCACATTGGTGAAGGATTTTACCTTCTTAGCAAGTATCATGTTGATCATGTTATTGCGAATACAAAGTTTTCCTAGTTAGTGTATTAAACATTCATACTTCATCACTTTTGTGTATGATTAGCTACATATAAATGGAAAATGTTACAAGTTAGATACATTTGTAAATGTTTCATGGATGGCAACTAGTTTCACTTGGCAAAAACGGTTGAGTTGGTAAAATCCTACACCAGAGTGAAGAAATTTGGAAATTTAATACACAAAATAGCAAAAAATTTATTCGCTACATATAAATGGAAAATGTGATTATATCTATGGATAAACTTGTTTATAAGTTTTTGTAAAACCCATTGAGGATACATGCTTTTTACTTTTACATGTTCATTTGAAAATCAATATGTAGAAAATGTGTTGGTTAAGATTAGCCTTTAAGAAATTGTATGATCGTTCCGATGGTAATATGTACGTATTATAAACTTGTAGGGGCGGATTGTGCTTGGCATTAACTGTTAAAATTTAAACATTATGACTATCATAAATATAAACACATAAACATGAGTCACGCAACAAAATTAAGGATCAAATATAGTGTACATAAATTAGCCAAGAAAGAGTACCTTGTTACTTCAAATCAAAGTTAAGAAAACGGATCAAGAAACGGGTACCGATTACCCTAAATCGATTATGAACCCTAATTAGGGTTTATGTATAATTGACCCAATCAAAACCACCAAGAATCAAATAGTTGATTCCTCTATGTTTTCACACACGCTTTTATAGCAATTCAATTAGAATGCTAGTTCTCGATCACGTAACAAATCAATCACTTTTATTCAATGACAAAATCGAAAACCTAACCCCTTGGGTAGTGTACGATCGGCCAAAGAAGGAAAAGAGGAGAAGAAGATTGACTTTCTAGGTTTCACAAGAGATTAGTCGAATAATGAAACCTAAGGTTATGTATTTATAATAATCAAAACTTGAGAGCAAGCAAGCCCAATCACCTCCTCTTGGAGATGGATCGGCCGAATATGGTAATGGGAGAAGGATTCTAGATCCTTCTCAATACTATTTACATTCGGGTCCAAATCTTTTGTCTAACGACCGTTAGTTAATACCGTTAACTATTTAACCATTGTTAAGTGATTTTACGTGAAATAATTAATATAATACTTTATTAATATTAATTATATAATTGAATCTTTGAACATAACGTGTGCGATCCGCTAGGCTCATGTTTGAAACCGGACATACGCTTAAAATATGTTCATAATCCAACAGCTCCCACTTCTAATATTTTGGGCAAAAGCCATATTAGGCCTTGTGCATCTCACTCGCATACATAATAGATCCTACAAACCAAGCATAATGAAAATTCCTAATGCATGGCACCTCACCAGGTGTAGAAGCACCTTGAGAACTATTTAAGTCTAGCCTTACTTGCAATGGGAGATATCCCTTTTTAGAATTCTCCTTTCTAAATCTCTTCAAGATTTTATCAATGTAAGCCCTTTGACTTAATCCAATTAACCGCCTAGATGGATCTCTATAGATTTGGATTCCAAGAATATATGCTGCTTCTCCCATATCCTTCATGGCAAGACACTTTCCAAGATCAGTCTTTACATTTTGTAAATTTGGAATGTGATTTCTCATAATCAATATGTCATCAACATATAAGATAAGAAAAGTAACATTACTCCCACTAGCCTTTTGATATACACATGGCTCATCAAGATTTTGAAGAAAACCATATTTTTGATTTCTTCATCAAATCTTCTATTTCAATGCCTTGATGCTTGCTTTAATCTATAAATGAATCTTTTAAGCTTGCAAACTCGGTTAGGAAACTTTGGATTCACAAACCCTTTAGGTTGTGCCATAAAGATGTCTTCTTTTAGGCGACCATTCAAGAAAGCGGTTTTGACATCCATCTGCCAAATCTCATAGTCATAATACGCAACTATGGCTATAAGAATCCTAATAACTCTTAAGTCTGCTTACAGGAGAAAAGTTTTCCTCATAGTCAACCCTGAAGGTTTATGTATAGCCCTTTGCTACAAGACGAGCCTTATAGGTGTGTATTGTGCCATCCATGTTAGTCTTTGTTGAAAATCCACTTGCTACCAACGACTTCAGCATTAGGAGGAAGGTCTACTTCAACCTAGACGTCATTAGCATGTATGAATTGCATCTCCACATTCATAACTACTTGCCATTTATCCTTTTAGGATCATCCATGGTAGCCTTATAGTTAGGTGTTTATTAAGATCCCTATGTGGAAGACAAGAATGGGGGTTGAATAGTTTTACCGATTAAAACTTCGTTTTAAAATATTTAGATAGACTTATGTCAATCTATTTAAATGTGTATGTTGGATGTTGATAGATAGATATGTAAATATGTAATGCAAAGGTAAAGAGTAAGAAACACAAAACCACGACACGAGTGTTTATAGTGGTTCGCTACAAGGACACCTTCCTTGCCCTACTCCATTCCCCGATTCATCTACTCGAGAGTTCATAATCACTATACGACACAAAACTCCTTATGGCGGAGAAGCCTTCACAACGTCGCCTACTCTTTTTCCGGTACAAGGCTAGACACGGGTTCTTCCACGAGGTAGAACCAAACCTATCACAACGTCGCCTACACTTTATCCGGTACAAGGCTAGATACCGAGTTCCATTACAAAGGAGGAACTACTAACCAACACTACACAACACCTATCCCAAAGGAGACCCACTCCTTATTACAACATCATCAAGGATATCAATATCCTTGGACACAACCTATCTCTATTTGTACATCGATGCACCATATCGAATGTACACCCTTGGCATCTTTCACTAATGCCTTTGACATAATCGTTTTGGCACCTTTCACTAATGCCTTTGACTTGACCCTTTTGGCATCCTTCACTAATGCCTTTGACACGGATATTCGACACCTTTCACTAATGCCTTCGTCTTGACTCTTTTGGCATCCTTCACTAATGCCTTAGACAAAACACTTCTAGAGAGGAAGAAAGAACTATCAACAAGAGAAATTCAGTAGTCTTGATGATGACGAAGCATGGCAACTCATGGACTTGAGCTTGCTCGACTTCAAGAGGTGGTGATCTCGCCTTTAAGAGGAACCTAGAGAATCACACAAAAACAAACACAAACTACATAGAAAGATCCTTTGGATATGAGGTTAGAGAGTTTACAATACTAGGAGAAAGTATGTCTAGGAGTGGCAACCAACAATGAAGAAATGGCTCACTATTTATAGACAAAAATATGCTACTGTTCCACGGATCCCACGGATCCCTTGCTTGAGGGATCCGTCTACTGTATTATGAGGGATCCGTGAGACGCTCCTCTTTATCCATGGGTTATGGGTCATGGGTCCTAGACTTTGGACCATGATTATCCAAGTAGATACTATGTATTTAGAAGATGCAATGCATCTAGTCAATGGGTCATGGGTTAGCTCCATGGGTCATGGATAATACCCATTATGACTTATGCATGATGTCATGCAATGGGTAATGGGTTATGGATCATGCTCCATGGGTATGGGTCATGGACTTTGGGTTTTACCCAACTTATTCAATGTATTAAGTCAATGGGTCAAATACTTAAACTTCTACCCATTCTATTACCCATTATAATACATACTAAGTATGTATATATCTACCCAATATGTAAACACTAGTTGTTATACATATGCATTATTATAACATGAAAACACTATTACTTGTTTAGTGATTTATATAAAAATGTAAGTGTGTTAGTAAACTATTGGCTCAAACCAATTACGTATTTTATTTGTTTCGTTAAAATGATTTTACGTTTGTTTTCGACAAAACATTAGAAGATCGTAAAATATAAATAAACATTTTACGATTTATTTGTATTAACAATCTCCCTTTTGTTGATGACAAAACATAAGATTATTTTAAGGAAAAATAAAATTCGTAAAAGTTTGAATTGGAGTTTTTACTCTCTTCTCCCCCTTTTTGTCGAAACAAAAAGAGCGTCGAAAAGAAACTAACACATTTGTTTTAAGAAAAACATGTGAAAAAAAAATGAAAAATAGAGAGTAAGAGAAGAGAAGTATTCTCGTCTTAGCTCCCTCTTGACGAGTCCATCCCTTTGTGAGGGCGTCAAGTAAGTAGAAATACTAAGCTAGTGCATTGTAATTATGTTTGCACATGGTTTTGTCCTTTTTGACGAGCATGCTCCCCCTTGATGATTGCACCTTTGCAAGGAGGACATCAAGTAATGTAACCTAATTTGAAAGTCTTGCAAATGATTTTGCAATGTTTTGCTTTGACATGAAACTCCCCCTAGTTAAGGGTGTCAAAGTCTTCATGTGTATATTGAAAATCTACAAAACAAAGGTTAGAAAACAAGTACATAATGCATAATTTCCGCAAATAAGACTCAAGTTACTAATAAACAAGTCTTCATTGCACGAATCCCACGGTTTCTCCTTTGGAGGATCCGTCTAAGCAAAAGCGAAGGATCCGTCATCTCGTAAGTTTAAGACAAAATGGTGATGTAAAAGTAACGTTAACATCAAAATGAGATATGTATTAAGGCACCAAAACATATTCTCAAGACAATCAACATATAACATCTAATTTCATTCAATAAAATACTAGAAATGATCTACATATCTCTAAAACTAAGAGAGTGACTTAAACATGAAATATGATTCCTAAACTATCTAAGTTAAGCTTAAGACTAGAACACCACTCGAATCCTTAAGCTCAAGTTTGTTTAGGTTTGTTGATCTCGTCAAAACGTTTGAGGAGGTGATAAAACATGAAACGTTGCTCTTCACGTACTTCATGTATCAAGCCTTCAACATGTTGATAATGATAACAATCTTTGTCATGGCTAGGAAATGGTGGTGGTAGAAATGGAAGGGCTTGAGACGGAAGGTTTGGTTGAGGTTCCACAAAAGGAGGAAGGTTAAGTGAGGAAGGTTGAGGATTCTCAAAAGAAAGAGGAATTTGTGGAGGTGGTTCAACCAAAGGCAGTGGTGGTGGAATATGTGATGAGGATGGTTGTAGAGAGGTATCTACTTCCATGTGATCGGGTGGTTGACTTTGATGATTCCTCATAATCCAAAAGGGACTATTTAAAGGTGACGGAGAAAAGATGCAGGGCTAGTGTTGATTCAACACCTTGATTTTGTTGTGCTATTATTTCTATTGTGGAGAATGTTGGCAATGGTGGAGGATGAGATGGCCTAGGAGGCAAGTCCTCTAGATTGTAGAGGTGTGGTGATGAGAGTGGGGTGGTGAATGATATGGCTCTAGGCACTAAGGGTGATGGTTTAATGGAAATAGAAGTGTTTGGTTTATGAGGTATAGTGGTGTTTGGCATTGGTAGTTTTGTAGGAATAATCCTTTTGGGGATTGGTTTGATTGGTTAAGTTGGTGGAGGAAATCCTAGCATTTGTGGATTTAACGGAGATGATTCGGTTGAAGAAATTTCGTGAATAACACGAGCAAGTTTCTTGGTGGTCTTTTGGTGGATGAGTTACCACTAGGAGCTTTCCTCATGATGAGATGACAAAGGTTAGTGACATTGAAGTCTCTAGTTTATGAGAATTAAGTTGTGGATGGTGACTAAGAGGTCTTAACAAGGTGACTTATAAAAGGAAGGATTTGGCAAGTGCATTCAAGGCTTAAACCACTAAGATCCTTTTGTAATGCAATGATTTGCATGCACAAGAGTCAACTTTAGAGTTGCACTGATCAAGGAGGTTAATTAAGACAAGATGGAGTGTTCAAGTTAGCAAGGAGAGCTTGAAATGATTGTTTTAGCTAGGATTAGCTGAAACTATCAGCCGGTTCCCACGGTTCCCTCCAATGAGGGATCCGTCTAGGCTAACC
Source organism: Chrysanthemum lavandulifolium (assembly GCA_022545495.1). Classification (NCBI taxonomy): domain Eukaryota; kingdom Viridiplantae; phylum Streptophyta; class Magnoliopsida; order Asterales; family Asteraceae; genus Chrysanthemum; species Chrysanthemum lavandulifolium. The sequence goes on along the minus strand of CM040245.1, from coordinate 245,889,059 downwards.
CTAGGGATCCGGCTCTCAATAGCCAAGAAAAGAGGAAAAATGATGTTTGTAAGGTCTAGTACCTATACATCTTGAGTGTTTCAGTCTTCTTAGGTGTCTTGAATGAAAGGGGACTTAAATGATCAAGGGCAATGAGTGATGGTAGCTAATGATTGCCTTTTATGGAAGAAAATGGGACTTTATGAGCACCAATGGGTGATCAAAGATGACACTAGGAGATATGAGAGTGTCAAGTGGTGTTAAATGATCCTAGAGATTAGATGGCAACTTAGGATAAATTTGGAAAATTCCTTAAAAATTATAAGAAATGAAAAACTAGTTTTTGACCCATTTTGAGGTAAGGATGACTAAAATCAATTTGCTAAAATTGAGAGAATTATAAAACTAGATGAGTTGACATGTGAGAAATGATGTGTGAGTATTGGAGTGGAAGGATGATGAGTTTTGTTGAAATGATAAATCAAGAAAGCACCTTGAGTATGATCCTAAATGAGCTATGAGTGAGTGTGATACTTACTGAGCTTGAGGAAGACTTAAGTGCTCCTAAGGCCTTATGTTTAGCTAGTGTGAAGTGGTCTAGTGTGCTGGTTTGATATGTGGAGGTCTGCAATAGCATTTCTGTCTCCCCGGATCCCACGGATCCCTAAAAGGAGGGATCCGTCTAGTACAAATTGAGGGATCCGGCTCCTGCAGATCAGAAGCATCACAGAAGGTGTGCAGTTTTTGCACTATATTATGTATACTAATTGCTACGAGTTTCTACTGTAAATGAACAACAAAACACGTAAATATCTCATAATCCATAACATAAATAAGAGTAGTAGTGATAATATCCAAACAAATAAGATAAAACATCCACAAACATAAGCATCCATTGCAAAATGATAAAAGATATGTCTAAAAACAACCATAATCCTAATGTCTCTTTTGTCAATCTTTTCTCTTCCTCTTTCCCGACGTCATGAGGTAGTTAGTTAGGCATTGGATCATACCCTTCAATTGTTTGAATTCTTCGGACTCGTTTGGAAGAGTTGGAAGTTGTTCAAAATAGGTTATGGGGTCCAAGTTGATGTTGGCAACGGGGTTGACATTTACTTCTTCTTCGTTCAAGGAGTCCGAGTGTAAGAACCCTCATAAAATCAGGTTAGTCAACGGAGACCTTTGACCCAACTTTTACCATATTATAAAACTTGTAAAACTCCGAGCTCTAAATTTACATGTATAATTAATTCAAGACTAACCCAAGATAATTTGCATCTCAACTAATCTTTATATATAATAAATGAAAAGTTTTTTGAATGACATAAGCCCCATTTCTGACATCATATATTAGGTCATTATTCCACATGTCCCAATTCTAATAACCTTTTCAATTCATTCCCCATTTTTTGCTTTCTTCACGTTTACCCAAAGTTTCTACATCAACAACACACTCTTTTGGGGCCTGTTGTGTAAGAGATCGCTTCAAATTTGAGGCGAAATACGTTTTTTTTTTTTTTTTTTTTTTTTTTTTTTTTTTTTTCAGTTCTATTAAACGGGGTGTTGACACGTGTCCTTTAATGACTTCTCTGCCAATTTGAAACGAATTAGGAGGCCTTTTTGGATATAGGGTAAAAATAGAACCTCTGCAAGACAAGTGGTCCGTGCAGAGGCCTACTAGGTAATTTTCTAGTTTCTAAATGAATGCATATATAGTTACTTGTGTACTTTTGTGCTTCGATAATTTTGTATATATGCATTTGTTTCGGATATAACTCAAACTACTCTTTTCATAAAGGGCAATTGACAAAAAAATGCATCAAACTTGACACTTTATATGATTGTGTAGCCAACTATTTTTATTCTTATTGTATGTACTAAACTTTCAAATTTCGATCATTATGTGTATTTTGTGACTATTCTGCCATGTAAAATGACCATTTTACCCTTCGAAATTTGAAAAAAATTAAGGGTAAAATGGTCACAAAATACATACAATAATCGAGTTTTGAAAGTTCAGTACACACAATAAGGGAAAAAAATAGTTGGCTACACACAATCATAAAAGGTGTCAAGTTTGATGCATTTTTTTGTCATTTGCCCTTTCATAAACAGTTATGCTGATTTTAAAATTTTGCATAACACCTAAAACATGTCAACTTTAAAATTCTACGTGTACATTCAAGTCTTAAATAATTAAATATAATGTCAAAAACTGATTACAAAGAATTCAATATATTGTTGTTTTTTTGACAACATATCAAAAATGGTTTGTATAAGTTTATAACTCATCACAGAAGCTGAGTCAAAGTTCACAGTAGCATTCTGCTAATGTCAAAAGGTAATTGTAGAGATTTAGAATAAGTTTTATTTGGATATCACGAGTATAGTTATTGGTGAATATACTAGTTTTTAACCATGGTAGGTTACTCTTTTCTTTTTCACAAAAAAACTAACTGAAATCTTTATCATTTTCATTTGTATCAGGCTACACGTTGTATTGGCCTCCATCAATCCATGACGGAAAGTTGCAAAGAAGATGTTAAGATTTATAGGATTGTAATTCATAACCTTTTAGACTAGACAGTTTATGTTTTTCTTACCTGTCAAAGTGCAATATACAATAAAAAAGAGTTGTATCTATATTGTTTTGTTATTGCAACAGTGGAATGAAAGATCTTAATGTATTAGCCTTTATATAATAATACGACATATGTGCGTTGGTTTTGCATGAAACAAATGTGTTGCAAATTACTTAATTAAGTGTTGCAACTATGTGCAAGAAATTAACAGTAAGTGTTGCAAATGATGGATTGAAGTGTCGCTTATTTAGTGGTACAAAATCAAAAGTGTTGCAATGATGGATTGAAGTGTCGTTTATTTAGTGGTACAAAATCAAAAGTGCTGCATTTGTGTGCCGTAATGTTGCATTTGATTCTAAAAAACGTTGCACTTGCACAAAAAGGTGTTGTATTTGAGCTCAAAAGTATTGCATTTGAGCTAAAAAAGTGTTGCATCTTAAAGTTTTGCATTTGCTAAAATATGCGCAACATTTTCAAAAAGTGTTGCGTATTTGAATAAAAAGTGTCGCTTATAGCTAAGGCGACGTTACATAAAGCGGCACTTTAAAAAGTGTCGTATTATCCATAAAGCAACATTTTAAAGACATAATACAACATTTTATTGGTGTTGCTTTAGCTTCTTTTTGTAGTAGTGACATTTGATGCAAAAGGGAAGAGAATGCGGGTCGGGTTTGGATTGGCGGGTTTGAAACCTTCAACCTGAACGCGAACTATTTAAGTAATCGGGGCATGTTTGTCATTCCTAACTTATTTATGCCTAACTCGTACACGACCCATTAACCCGTTTATCTAAATTGGCTGACACCCGGCCACCACGTGTTTGATGAAAATGAATTACTTATTTTTATAGTAAATCATATAAATAAAAAAGGATTATGCTATGATAATTTCACCAATAAGTTTTTCCAGCATGTTTTAACTTAAGCAACTGATGTTGCACACGTAAGTTGTTTACATACAATTTTATTAACAAAGTACGTTCTTTAATAAAAGTATAGTTTGAAGCATTACAAAGAAAAATATAAGACTTGCAAAAATGAAGGAAAAAAAAAGAAAATGATGGAGAGACCTAATTTCATGCCTAAACTGTGGCATGATTATGTTGATTGTGAAAAAGTGATCTTACAACCAAACATGATTGACACATAGCAACAAACACATCTTTTTAGGCCTCTAATCACCTCTCAAAAAAAAAGACTCTCAAACATGACTTATTTCTCCATTCTCCAAATCTTTTCACAAAAATGATAGAAATTAAATTAACCAAATTACACAAATTACACTACCATTTCTCTTCAATTCTCCACTATTGTATTTATTTCTCTCTATGAAACTCTTTTACTCTAACAAACACACCCATAGACAAAATTGATGTATAAAATATCATGTCACGGTGAAAATGATGTGATTGTAAAAATTATACCTAAAAAATACAATGATATTTTCCATGGTTATTGGTTACCAGTTTACCACTTAGATTGACATGTAATTTGATACACGAAATTTCATAGTATCTAAAACTGAAGGACTGAAAGTGCAATTAAAGTTGACTTAAAGTCAACCAACTTGCCTTTACTCTTTTCTGAACTTGATTTGATCATTTATTTTCATTGCATTCATTCACAAACTTCCATCCATCCGTTAACTGTAAGTGAATTTTCACCATTTACTTATAAAAAAGGTAAAACTGTTTGTTCCATACTTGCTGGGTTTTGGTTATTCGATCATATTTGTAATTTCCAGAATTATTCTTGTTTCGTTGTAATCTTTAAAATTGAGCTATATCCTCAAGTTAATAAGCTCATAAGCCATTAAAATTGAGCTTATAAAATGTTCAATAAGCTCATCAAATAAGTTTAAACAAACACCCGTTAAACTAGTTGGGATACAGTTGACATGATTGAGTGATTTGAGTCTGAGAGATGTTTTTTTATTAGGTTATGTAGCATAAGATACATGGCATTGAATGGAATGAATAATTAGATTTTGTTAAACAAAGTAAATTCTAATCGGAAAATGCCACTGTAGGAGAAATAGTGTTTTCGTGTAAATGACATATATTGCAGAAAACTTTCAAAAGTTGTAGTGTTGTGTGGATCAGTGACTCGTAGGAACTTTACGTTAACCTTTTGGTTTCTTGATGCTTGTGCATTTATTCTATGAAAGCTTTAACGGTCACTAAAACATAGTAAGCTTGGTGTCACTTAAAATCGGCATTCATAGTGGTCAATTTAATCTACATTCATATTCTTAGGAAACATAGAAGACATAACGCGTCTCTAAGCTAAATGCAATGGTAATATTACGTGCACTTTTTGTTTATGTGTATAATAGTTTGTTTTCAAGAGAGATGGCTGTCTATTTATGTGATGCTGTTTCCACTATCTATGTTTTGTTTTTGTTTTTGTTTTTTTAACAGAACTTATATATAAACAATTAGCATGTTTGTCCTGTCTACATGTTACGTAGTATAACAGAAAAGCACTCACATGTTTGCTTGTTTAATGCTACTTAGTCACGGATTCTTGGTGCTAATTACTAGTAATTGTTTCAACTTTATTTTCACTTTTTTCTGAAAACGTTCACTGTACTTGTGAACGCAGCTCGATCTCATTATTGATAATGGCTACTACGTCCATTCCTCATCGGTGGAAATATGATGTCTTCGTAAGTTTTAGAGGTGAAGATATCCGCAAAAACTTCATGGATCATATGTTCAATGATTTCAAGCAAAAGGAATCCATGCCTTTAGAGATGACAATGAACTGCCTAAAGGAGAAAAGATATCTCCTCATCTCTACAAAGCCATTGAAGAATCGAGGTTTTTGATAGTTATCTTCTCCAAAATTACGCTTCTTCATCGTGGTGTCTCGAGGAACTTGTCAAAATACTCGAGTGCAAGCAAATGGGAAAGCCTAAACACGAGGTTCAAATAATCTTTTATGATGTTAAGCCTGACGTAGTGAGGAAACAAAGCGGGAGCTATCTGAAGCATTTGCCAAACATGATGTTTCAAATAGATCAGAGGTAGCTAAATGGAAGGAAGCTCTATTCAATGCGGCTAACTTATCTGGATGGGATCTCCAGGACATGACAAATGGGTAAATTTCTTGTTTCCTGCGATTATTTTTATCTTGTTGTTTACTCACAAACATCTTTATTACTAAAGATTAACATACTTATTGTGTTTTGGTTAACAGGTATGAGTACAAGTTCATCGATTGCATCTCCAAAGACATACTCAAAACATTATGTGATGGGCCCTTACATGTTGGTGAGAACCTTGTTGGCATAGATATCCATTTTGACAAATTAGACTTGTCACGCTTCATTGGGTCAGATAAGGTTAACATGCTTGGTATATGTGGTATAAGTGGAATAGGAAAGACAACCCTTGCCAAAGCTATTTATAACTTAATGTATGTCCACTTTGAAGGAAGTTGCTTTTGTGAAGATGTTAAAGAAGTCACAAAACGACAAGGCCTGATTCAAGTCCAACTGCATATGATTGATAAGATCATGAAAACAAGAGCTTTGAAGATATCAAGTGTCTGTCAAGGGATTATGGTGATAAAGAAGATGATGTCATCGATCCTGCTTGTTTTGGATGATGTAGATGATCATGAGCAGTTAGAGGCATTAGCAGGTTCAGCTAGTTGGTTTTGCCCAGGAAGTTTGATTATTTTCACAAGTAAAGATAAACAGTTGCTAAGATCTCATGGAGTGGATGAAATCCATGACATGACTTTTTAGATGAGGATCAATCTCTTGAGCTCTTCTGTTCCTATGCCTTTAAAGAAAACGATTCTTCTATAGAATTCAAAGAAGTTTCTCAGAAAGTTGTGAACTATGTGCAAGGTCACCCTCTGGCCCTCAAACATTTAGGACGATTTTTATACGGCAAAACTGTGGATCAGTGGGTTAATGAACTGGACAAGCTCAAAGTACATCCTAATGAAAAGATACAACGAGTGCTTCGTTTAAGTTACGATGGGCTAGACTTCCATCAGAAAAATATCTTACTTGATATTGCATGTTTATTCATTGGAGAAAACAGGGATTTTGTAGCAAGCGTACTAGATGGCTGTAACCTTTTGCAGTTACAAACATGCAAGTTCTAGTTGATAAGTCATTAATCACGATCTCTAGCAATAATTCACTTCAAATGCATGACTTGATTCAAGCAATGGCAAGGAAATTGTTCGTGAAGAGTCTATCATGACTGGGAAACAGAGGAGATTGTGAATTCATCTCAAGTTTACAATGTATTTAGTGAAAAGAAGGTAAGTAGTGGTATATGATTCTTTTTTCACATTAATACAATAAAGTATTAGCACAAGATCCTTATGAAGCTACATGTTCTTGCTTTTCCAGGTGCCAATAACTGAAGCAGTTGAAGTTCTAGTCCTTTCGTCAGAGAAATTTAGTCAAAAGGTTCAAATAGATGCTAATGATTTTGCACTTATGAAAAATTTGCGGATCCTGAAAATCAATCAAGAGGAAAAGGTATCTGAGCGGAAACGTGAATTGAAGGGCCACAATGTGATCTTCTTAGAAAAAAAATTGTGTTATTTGTCCAATAAGCTAAGCTTGTTTTATTGGCATGGATGCCCTTTCCAGTACTTACCTTCAGATTTCTATCCAGAAAACATTGTCGCCATTGACCTGTCATACAGCAACATAAAACAACTTTGGACGACACCAAAGGTATTTACTTGTTCACACATGTTTTCCTATTTGATACCTAATGATCCGAGAACTTATCTTCTTTTTTGTTCTATCGATGTCAGTGCTTTAGAAGGTTGAAAGTAATGAAGCTAAGGTACTGTTGTAACCTAACAACCACCCCTGACTTCTCAGAGATTACAAATCTTGTAGAGCTAGATCTTGAAGGTTGTGTGAATATGGTTACAGTTCATCCATCAATCGGAATGCTTAAGAAGCTTGTTGTCTTAAATATGGAAGACTGCAGACGGGTTAGGAGTTTTCCTAGCAAAGTGGAAATGGATTCTCTTGAGGATTTGAATCTCTCGGGATGCTTAAATGTCAACCAACTGCCTGAAGCCTTTTGGTCTAGATGGTGGACTTCAATCTCTTTCATATGGAACCAACAACATCCACAAAGATCAGTTTCATTGGCAGGTCTACATATGTTAAAGTCTCTGAATTTCAGCTACTGCAACTTATATGAAGTCCCTGAGAGCATTGGAGGCTTATCATGTCTAAAGGAACTAGACTTGAAGGAACAATTTATTAGAAGTGCCTGAGAGCATTGGAGGCTTATCATGTCTAGAACATCTATACTTGGAAGGAACAATTTTACTAGCTTGCCTGGAAGTTTGACTCAACTTTCTAACCTTCAAGATCTTTATGTTAATGGTTGCAAGAAGCTGGAAGTGTTGCCCGAACTTCCACATAGCGTAAATGAAATTTGTGCAAGTCATTGCACCTCCTTAATTCAAGTGAAGGGATCATCTAACTACCCATTCAGGAATAGGTACAATGATTTCTTCAATTGTCCAAAGTTGTTTAAGAATGTTACCATTGATAGCGAGGTGTCTATATCAAGAATGAGTGTATTGACTCATCTATAACTTCCCAAGGCTCTATTCACCAGCTTTCTGCTTTCCTTGGGTATGCGGGTTTACAGGCTGACAGATGTGAATTCTTCTCATAGACATTGCCTTTTATTCTTGGTTAGATATAATGTATCATGGGAATAGCATTCCAGAGTGGTTTACAAATAGAAGTACGGGAAATCATGTAAAGGTTGAATTACCATCAGATTGGTGCTTCAATAAGTTTAGGGGATACGGATTTTGTGTTGTTTTTAAGAGGAAAAAGCCTTACATATATAAAGGATGCTCTGTAAAGAACTTTGATGGAGCGTTTATGATTGATGGATATTCCTTTGAGAGGAAGGTGGTAGGAATCCAAGATTCATATATGATATGGTTGCATTACACGAGGGATACACGGAAATGGAAGGAAGCAAAGAATTTTGTTACATTTAGTTTCTTCCATGCTTCAAGATTCTTTCATTTTGAAGATGTTGAGGTGAAGGAGTGTGGAGTAAGACTAATTTGTGATGAAGATATAGAACAAGAAGTAGATTTAAGTATGTTCCAAGACCTCCCAACTCTATCAGAGCATGGTGGGGCCTTGTACCTGTTTGAGGATTGTCGTATCGAATGGTCATGGTAGTCCAAAAAAAACTTTTATTATAATAATTTATAGATTGTAACTTTTATTTGGTCGTTTTATTCAATAACTTTTACTTGGTCGTTTTACATCCACCATGTGTTTGATGAAATGCGTGAGTAGAAATCATTTACTATAAATCCTTCCTCATCTGTAACAGTGCATATTCAATCTTTTGTGTAGGAGACACCCTGTTTGATGAAATGTATATGTGTAGCTATTACTCTTCAACTTGTTTGTATAATTTTGTTTGGATTTCCGACGGATTAAGAATAGATTGTTGTCTTTTGAAGTTGCGATGTGTAGATAAGATAAGAAACTTTGCTTTGGTTTATGTCTTTGGAAAACAATATCATAGCAATTAGGTGACACTATAATGTTAAAGCAATCATATCTTTGTCGGAAAAACTTGACATATGTTTTGATTGCCTAATTCTTGATGCTTACATTATGCATCTCTTTGTTGCACGTATAGCTGAAGCTTAGTTCTTTGAGGTACCTACCCGACATACAAGAAGCTACATGTGTTTCAACCCGTTTCCTAAAGATGCGTCTTTTACCATTTACGCGATTACAAATTTAAGAGAGGCACATAAGTGGTATTGACATTGGTTCAAAAGATTAAGAGTCAATATACTAGCATAGACGAGTATTAATCACCGCCTCAATTCCAAGATTGCCTTTCCCTTATCCTTGATCTTCCACCTTCTTTGTACCTGGGACAATCTGGACAAACAGAGATCTTATCTAACGCCAAACTCATACCCGCACCCAGGTTGTCAATAGCTTGTTCCTCCACTCCACTTCACCTCACCCAGGTGGTTTCTGGAGACAATACGGATATCTATGTACTTTCTACTTGTTGCACTTTCAAAACCACTAGGACTGCAATTTGGCCAAACCACAACTATGGTACACTTTTATCTATTTGACAGTGTTTCTTTAGTTGACCCATTTGATATTGAGTTTTTAATGTATAGTAGTCCACACCAGGTGTTTGTTAGAATGGAGTATATCAGTAGAAATCATTTGGAAAACTGTTTGGTAGCTATTACTCATCAACTTGTTCGACTTTGCTACATGCCGATGTGTACTTGCAGTTAAGAACAATGTGTTTTGTTTTGAAGTTCCAATTATTGTATACTGTAAGCTTATAAGCCTTGTTGCAGTTTATATCTCTGGAAAGGATTATCGGCCATGCTTGTCGAGAATACGTTCTTGCCTGCCAGTTGAGGTATAGTTTACTAGAAGATTTATCCGTTTATAAATTTTACGCAGAAAATTCAGCAACTAAATGATGAGCAGAAAATAACATTAAAAGCTGTTTGGACTGAAGTATTTTAAAAATCTGTTTGGACAGAAAAGACCTTGAACGGGCTGTTTGGACAAGTACACTTTTAAAGGTTTGATAGGACATAAACTGTTAAAGGGCTGTTTGGACTTTGGACAAAATTCTGGACAAAATATCTTTAAAGGGCTGTTTGGAAAAACAGTTTAAGGGGCTGTTTTGAAAAGAATGTCTACGAGTTGTTTGGATAGAACACTTTAAGGGGATGTTCGGACACAATCTTTAGCTAAAACTGGACAGAAAAGTGTTTAATGAGACTGTTTGCACAGAAGCAAAGTTGAAATTCTTCACAAAACTAATTTAGAAATTAGAGCACAAACCACGTTTAACGAACATATATGCACACGATAAATTCAATATGGTCTGGTTTAAACAATAATTTTATAATTAGTCCCAAACACAAGTTAGCACAAAACTGTTTGGAAAAAAAAAAAAAAAAAAGTGCAGACCTTGTCTTCAACGAAAGACACATTCAAATTAAAAACTAAACAAGTTAGTAATATGTGTTTCACAAAACTGTTTCAAACAAAACTGGTTTGTAACTGTTGGGATTTTAGAATCAGTTAACCATTAACCTCTACCACTTTCACTATGTGAGTTCCATGTCAAGCCAACTTCATGGTTTGAAAACTTTCACCATAAAATCCCACATCCGCTGCAAAAATAACTAAACCTTGCAAGGTTTGAAAACTTTCTAGCAGACCAGCCCGCAATGAATCTTGCAGAATTCTTTGCTAGTTTGTCATAAACAGAACTGTTGCCATCTTGTCAAATTCAATTGTCATTTTGGCAAGTTTGAGCAACTACCCTATTTATGTGGTAGAACTACTAAAAAAATAAAGAGTGATGAAAGAAGCAAAATCGTAACTATTTAATCTAGTTTCCACACAAGTGATAAAATGGTCTTGCCGTGCAACTGTTCAAAACAGAGTTCTTTTTTTTTCATAATGTATGTTTTTTAGTTAAATAAATGAGGACGTTTTATGAAATTTAATTTACATTTAGTAAACTTCCAATCTGTTTGACCCATTTGCCCTGTTTACATTAAGCTGTTTTTATCATTTAGTTGTAATAACTAATTTTAGTTTTTTAGTTAAATAAACGAGGAGGTTTTATGCATTTAATTTACATTTAGTAAATTTCCAATCTGTTTAACCCATTTGCCCTGTTTCCATTAAGCATGACCCACATAAAAAATTCATAAGTAAAGGGGTTAAAATTGCTTTTGTCATGAAGAAAAAATGGGAGGAAGGAGGGACGAAACAACTAAACAAGAAATGGAAGGATTCATACCTCATGCAATATGCTGAACAAGACTGAGTATCTTGACATGCTTTTTCTTCCTTAGCTCATGTGGAACCGGGCCAAAAACACTGGTCTCAATTGGTTCACCTTGCTTGTTTTGACAATTACAACATCATTATCATCAAACTTAACCCCGCTCCCATCACACCGACCCTTCTGCATGGAAGCTCGGACAACCACACCATACCCCACATTTCCTTTCTTTACTTATCCAGCTGGTTGGGCCTCCTTCACTGATGCAACTAATTTTTATATAAGGAGAGATTTAATATGTGATTCTCTCCCATGGAATCATAATGCTTCAAAATGACAGCAAGATGATTGTTTTGCTTCTTAAAAAACACAATCTTATACGTTTCTATTCTCATTTTCATGCAACTAACTCAGGCATATCCTCGCTCATAAAAAATTGATTGTTTAATGTGTAACAGGTAATTTCAACTATTTTCGAAGAAGCTTACAAGAAACTGCAGATAATAGACTTTGTTTTGAAAGATATCATGTACGTAATTTGTAGAGCTTGGGAGGTTGAAAGTGTAACTTATGAATATAAAGATGACTTGATGTCAACCCAACTTGCATTATTTAACTTGTGATCCACATGAGTATAGTAGAATTATCATCCATTTCATTTTCTCATAGCCATTCATATCCTGTGCTTGCTTTATAACCAATTAAAAAAATTGTGAGTCCTCTCCTCAACTTTGTTTTTATTTATGAATTTGTTGATTGATTTTGCATTTGTGTTTATTTATAGCTTGAACCTAATACGATTGTTTAAAACTAAAATACACGTGACTTGAGTAGAATTGATTGTTTCTGATATAAAAAGTGACTGTGAAGTCAACCCAGTTTCAGTTGCATTATTTTACAAGTGACGTGAGTAGAATGATCCTCCATTGTTTATTCTAGGTCTAAAGACCGTAAGTCATCTTCTCTTTTTGTACTTTTAAAATGTTTATTCTTTTACTCTAACTTAGTGCTTTTCATAAATCATATTCCAAATGATTTCAGTTTTAATCCGGATCCTATTTGATTTGATGAGGTTCGTTATTAGATTAATGGTTCGTTATTAAATTTCATCCGTTTGGTTTGTTGACAGGTTAAGGATCTCGATTTAGATTTGGATTGGAAGAGAGAAATTATGTTATAATACATATACTGATAAAAAAACGGTGTTGTACCGTAAACAGAGGGTCAAAAGGGTAGAAGGTACGGAATATTCGTCCTTTTAGTGGGCAGGGAGGGTACCACTAACATATCGCTAATATAGACTTGGAGACTTTAGTTGAGTCAACTTATGTTATTGATCTAGCGATCTATATTTTGGAGTTGAAAATTTTAATAAAAGCTTCATTAATAAAAAAGAGTTGAGATAAAATTTTATAAAGTTTTCACTCTTCATACTCCGTATAAGTTTTAGTCTTAATAAAAAGAATCACTAAACATTCATTAAATCACTTGATTCAATTTGTTAATTTACCTTTTAACATCGATTAGCGTTCATTTACGTATCAAACATTTACACACATATTAACGGGCAAATTTCAGTAACTCATTTTTTTAACAAACTCACGTTCATTTTTTTTCCCAAACATTAATATTTCTTAAACCGTTAATCTTTAAGTCAAAAAAATGTACCTTCGCGACGATAATTTAATTATCTTTCTATAGATGGACACTTTGAAATACTTTTGACAAACCTTTTTTTCACGTTTTTCGTCTTTTTTTTTCTTTTTCCTTTTTTGTTGAAATTTGCATGAAAAATCATGTGATATTACACTAATTTGGATAAAACATATAAAATCACATGTGATTATTTACCAATATGATTTTTTCACATGTGAGTATAGAAGTTTCATAAATGAACTGCATTAATCTATAATTCGAATATAGTGTATGTGATATATGGTTTGAAAGCCAAAAATGTATGTCTTCTATTGCAAAAGCCGGGAAAAGTTTTTGATTTATAGACAAATACTTATGTTAATTTTAGTATAGATGTCTAGTATTTGAACTTGATATTAGTATTAAGAAAAGCGTGAAAAAAAAATTAGTACTAAAAGTTTCCGATATTAGTTTTGATTTATAGACAAGTACACATGTGATATGTAATTGATTTTGATACAACTAAGAAAAACGTAAAAAAAAAAAAAAAAAAAAAAAAAAAAAAACGAACAAAAAAGTTTATCAAAAATATATAAAAGTGCCCGTCTATAGAAATATAATTAAGTGATGGTCGTGACAATATAATTTATTTTTGTTTAACGATAAACCATTCATGAGATATTTAAATTATAAAAAATATGTGTAATTGAATTTTTAATTTAAATATTAATTAATATCCCTTTTTTCTCAACAAGAAAATAAGTAGCTGAAATTTATCCATTAATATATAAAAAAAATTTAATATATAAAATAACTCTTCTCTTTCACATTTTTTATACAATTTTCATCAAGTAATCTATTATCTTTCACTGATAAGCATTCCCGAGGCTATTAATGAAAATTTTTATGGAGTATACTAGTCGAAGCTAACGAAAGAAAGAATGATATCTTTGCCCCTTCAACATTTTTTTAAACATAACATGTAGCTTTTTTTTTTAACAGAGATAACATTTCACTCCTCACAAATAGAGGTAATTTGAACACAACAAGTTACATCGAACATAATGGGCAAAATCAAAACCGACTTGCCAAACAAAATACATAAGGTAACAAGTTAAGCCAAAACAAGACATACACCATAATAGTTGTGACAGACTACAGCAACACCATACAAGGGTGGGGGAAATCACCAGTTGAGCTTTTGATAGACACAACCATATGAAGATGTAGCTTGACAAAAGTACATAAAGTACATTAAACATACATAGAAGATAAAACTGAGCATCCTTAAAGGAGCCAAACCTAAACCAAACAGATCTAAACTCGAAACCCAAGGCAGCAGCAAGCCATCGATGACGGACCACAACAGATCTGAGCAGAAGAGACCGGATGGTAACGGATCCGAGTAGAAGACAGCGGTGGCGGCAGCGACTACAGTGGCAGCGGCGAAGATGCAAGATGACAGATCATTGAGTAAGGGCTTTTATTGTGCGAAAGGAAAAAGTACAAGAAAATATGGAAGAAGGAGGTCCAGACGGCCGGCCAAAACCAACCGCCGGAGAAAGTTGAGATTTGTTTGGTAAGGGTTAGGATGGATTGGGTTTATTTTTAAGAGAGAGATTGGATAGTTTTTTAGAGAGAAGTTATATAACATAACATGTAGCTTAATACAAGAAATTGCATATCGACTAAAACCGAAAGACTAGAAGTGCAATTAAAGTTGACTCCAAGTCAACTCACTTGCTGTAGGATCATAATACTTATTGTGTTGATGATTCGGGTGGTCTTGGATGATCAAAATACATGTTTTCCATAGTTAGAGAGTTAGTAGAGAGAGAGGGTGTTCTTGATAGAGGTTTACACAAAGGGAATATTAGATTGAATGAAAAGCACCACCCCTTCCATGGATGGAAGGGGTATTTATAGTTACACAATACACGACCTCCTATCGGCTTGTGGATCAGGCATACAGTGGGTAAAGACCCGTCCTTCCTCTACGATGTTACACTAAACTATTCTACGCTACTAATTGACTAATTAACTACTAAACAACGTAAATAACTACAAGTCTACGAGCTAACATATGCTAGACTATAATTGGGGTGACCGACACTTTAACATGGAATTTCCAATTCCTAACAATCTCCCCCTAAGGGAGGTCACCCCATGAAATACATTTTGATTCCTAGCATTCTATCTTTGACTTCGTTCTTGAGCTCGTAGACTTGAATTCTTCACTTCCGCAATCTTTGTGCATTAGTAGCGATTCTTCAAAGTCCGCATTGATTTGTACTTTTAGTGGAGGCCTTTAAATGATCCACATCTTGATGATCTTCGAGCTTTCATTGAGATCATCAGCCACAGTAAATCTCTCTGGATCATCCATAGCTGTGTTGCCTTCATGTGATGTTGTGACTTTCGGACCGACATGCTCACACTTTCTGGATCATGACATCTTTTCATCGAGTAGCGGAGCTTTTATTGGTTCAAGATATTTGCGCGGTATAGCAGAACATAGTATAAGAAATATCTCGAACCGGGTTCTATAGATATGCACAAGTCATTATTTCTTCAATTAAGTGTGGATGTTGTGAGCATGCGGCTTTGGATTGACCGCCGATTCGATCAACAGAACCGTCCAAATGTACCGCAAACAACGATTAGCAATAAAACACACGAAAGTGTCTTTGATCACTTTTGTTGAATTAAGGTACACGGTCCACGGTTCCCGTTGATCGAAGACAATCTTACTGTGATCGGTGGGATTCTAAGAATCTCCTTGACGGGGTTTCGTGACTATTCAAGCCGTTCTCAAACCGAACGTCTCAAAGAAGACAACATGAGTGAGTGAACCGGTAATTGAGATTCACTGATTGATAAAAATGATTTGAAAACAATCGCGTATTGCTTGAAGAAAGAGTTTTGCAATACGACAAAGGTTTTATGAGAAATATCAATTTTCAATTTAAAATACTTTTTGTATTTGAAAGAGAATACACATTCGACGTGCTAGCGAAAAGAAGAGATTCACACATCGAACGGTTTTTCCAAAAGTATTTTTTTCAATCAGAGATACTTTTTGAATTTGAAATATGAATGCACATTCGAAGTGCTAGAGAAAAGAAGGTTGCACATCGAACGGTTTTTCCAAAAGTATTCGTCAATTCATTTCCTGGACCAAGGTTGATTCAATAATTGAATCTCCCCATCGTTTCTATCCAGTTGTCACAAGCTTGATCTTACGAGAAGATCTCGCATGTCACCCACCAAGAGCTTGTTTGATGTTGGCTCTAGAAGGATTTCCATCTTCATTGTGAATATTTTCATATCACTCGGATGTTCTGGCAATACCACAAGGATAATGCGTGGGACTCTTAATATATACTTACTTTCCACATTGTGTGAAACAAAGAAGTCTTCATGAATTTTCTGTCCTAATGAGATATTGTGGATGATCTCTTGACTCTAGACTCAATTGTGCACATTTGGTTCCTATGTCGGAGACTAGGAGAGGTCTCCTTCTTCAATATCAACGATCTCTAAGAAAAGTCGATAGATTATGTCGGTTCCCGTGAGAATGAAACAAGTCCTTTAAGAGGAACTTGAGTAGCTTGGGAAGTTAAGTGCGTCGTCCACGGGTCCATGACTTCTTGTCTTCAATACCGGTGTTAGCTTAGTAAACACCAAGAGCATATGTATTGAACCCGGTTTACGCCCTAAGGTTGAATTATTGGAGGGCTATTTCTTTTCACCCTTTTCTCATTTCATTTCTTTTCATTCTTCAACCCCTTGGTGCTTACCAAGACTTCATAACTAGAACCTTGTTGGGTTTATTCCGATTACTAGCTCGGTCTCGATCCGCACTCTTCCCATATTCTCATTTTCTCCTTTTTCAACATACCTAAGGACTCTACACTATCTAGTGGATTGTCACTGGTAGATCCCTCCGTTCGGCGGATCGTGGGAACTAATACCTAACCTAACCATCCTTATAACACCATGCATAAAGTAGATTGGTCGGTCTTTTGGTACAGTTCATTCTTCCTTAAAACCAATTGAAAAATCATTTGGAAAAACAATCAAGGTACTTGTGATACGAGATCAAAGCATTTTGTACCTTAATAGTTTTGATCATTTAGAAAATGCTCCCCCTCAACATGTGCATATGATTTTTAAATTGTTTAGCACATGGAGGCAAGAGTTCTTTGAAATAATTTCTTTGAAACAATTTCATGATCACAATTTCCGTAGAAAGAGCCATTTGAATTTCTTTTGGTAAATTCTCCCCCTCAATATGTGCGTAGGATATTTGAAATCATTTTATCACATAGAGGCAAGAGTTCTTTTGAAGCACATACATGATCACAAAAGCTATTAAGAAAACCATTTGACAACTCAATCAAGGTACTTTATAAATATCTTTTAAAAAAAAATTTGTACCTCGATAGTTATGCTCCCCCTCAATATATGCTTCGAGATTCGAAATCTTTTAGCACATATGTGAGAGCAGCCTGCACAATTAAATCAAAACGATCACCTTTTATCAAATTTCATTATTAAATCACAAATTCTCCCCGATCAAAAATATCAAACCCTTTGAGATTTTGGATCCCAAGTGATTTAATTAGGTTTAAAAACATGGGAGAAAATGTGGCCTTGTTTAAATACTCATCGGTTTTGGATAAATCCTCCTCCTCAACATGTGCATTGTGTATTTGAAATCGTTTGGCACATGGAGGCAGGAGTGCCTTTAAAGGACTAAAACCTAATCCGTTTAAACAGATAAGAGATTTAAATCACTATCTCTCCCACATCAAAGAATTTCAAACCTCTTGAGATTTGTGATCCCAATTGATTTAAATTATTTAGAAAATTTTAGGGAAAGACGTGGCAAGATTTGATTTTGAAAAATGACAGATAAGGACCATTTTAAGACATTAAAGATTGTTAGTGTCAGGTATGATTGTTTTAAGAGATCTTTTAGTAAAATAAAACAATTTCACAATCAAACAAAACGAGAAAAATTTCATTTTGATGATCTTTGAGTTTTAAAGAAAATCATACCATGACATAACATTAAATCTTTAGATCACCACATTTTAACGTACAAACCGAACTTTTATGAAGAAATATTTTTGAAAATATTATATTTTAAATCACTCTCCCTCAATCGATGACAAAAGTCAATAATTGAGTGACTTAGGTTTTGATAACATGAAGTCCGGTGATTTTCAAAAATTAGTCCAATATATTTTCAAAACAATATTTTCCATTTTAAAACAATTTAATCAAATTATTCAAAATTGTTTAAAAATGGTATCTGCATAAAGATACGTTAGGTGGTTGAGAAGCTTACATTGTTCTTCTTTGTAGGGTTTGGAAGAAAACCGTCTGCGATGCAGTGAGACTTCTTCTTCGTTGCATTTTGAATGCCAAGCGAGGTCAAATTAAGCTCCGTTTCTTCAATCAATTAGAAAACCATCTGGCGATGCGGTGGGACCTCTTTACGTTGCATTTATGCCAACTATCCATATAAGTCCAATTAAGCTCCGTTTCTTCATTTGTCAACCCAAGAAATAGTTACCCTTTCCTTTCGGCATCCAATCATCTTCAATAGTGGGATCCAGATCGGGAACATTCTTATCTACCAATATACCTGCATACGTTAGTGAACACACATACAAATATATGGTGGTCGACATCACCCAAACAACAATCGACTAATAAAAGTCAATGCAACATATCAATCAGATCATATAAATGTATGGGAATAATGTGATTATCAAACTCTAATCATCTAATCCTAACAATCATATCCTAAATTCCTAGTCCTTCGACATAGGCAAATATCATTTTTAATTAAGCATGTAGGATAATTAAGAAAGCCCGTTAGATGATATAGATTTGAAAACATTATCCCCCTCAATCCATGACTCATTTTTATGAAAAGTTTAAAAGCGCTGAAGTCATAGATTGAGTTTGCAAATTTTTACTAAAACTCTGAAACTGATTGATTTTCAAGCAACTCATTTTCCACCATTTTTAAAAACAACAAATATTTTTCTGAAGAATTTTAGACGGAAAAAAATTTGTGTAGGAACAGCAGTCCTTCGACATACTTTCTTCAAATTGTTTTAGGAGAAGTGCACGAAATATTTGAAAATTTGTTTAGCGCAACACTTTCCTTTCTTGAAGAGCGGGTTGCTATCTGAAATGATAGCAAGCCATTGTTTAAGCACGGGTTACGATTAGAAGTAGCTGCAAGCCATTATTTGAAGCGGGTTACGATGCGAAATAATCGTAAGCCATCATTTGAGACATGTTTTGAAAAGAATATTTACACCTCCTGCTCGAACTTCATCTATGGTCCGTGCCATTATTAAATGACATTTCTAAGACCGTAGATGTTATCGATACCGAAGACATGTCATGAGAAAACATATTTTTGGTATTTTTGAAATTTTCGATTTTTATGGGTTTTGTTGAATTTGTATTTTTCTATTTTGTTTTGTTGGTTTTATATTTTTGTATTTTGTTTTGAAAATATTTACAAGGATAGAGTAGATGATATAATTTAAAAGATGATGATACGAGTAGAGATAAGGATATCGAGCAAAGACGTCGTAGAAGATAGAATTTGTCATCTCTTAAACTTCCACCACCAAAGCTTCCAAGGCTCTTGCATTGAAGAAAGAAATTGAACCATCCGAAAGTGAGACTTTGGCTTCCCCAAACCGAAAATCCTTTAGCTAAAGGATTCAAAGCTTTCTTACAAGCTTCTCTTAGCCAGGTGCACAAGGAAGCACACCGTTATCATAAATCCCGCTGCTCCATTTAAGAATGATGATCGAGGATCTCCATTCGGGGTTATATCATCAAGAAGAATAGCAACGTATCCTCCCACACATAAAATAATCTTCTCAAATTTCTTTTCTACTGACGTCTGAAGTAATCCATTCCAAAAGGTGTCAAGAGACCAATTCCCTCAAGTAGTTGAATTGATGCAGTCAGTCTCTTTGTATAATGCTCAAGAACTCTCCCAAATACACATCATGAGGGGAATGAAAACACCTTCCCATGTTCACATTTTTCTTCCCGGATGATCGTGAATGAAGCTCAAGAACCGAAGTACACCAATACCCAAGAGCTCTCCGAATACACATCATGAGGGAATGAAAACACCTCCCATGTTTACATTTTTCTTCCACGATGAATGTGTATGAAGCTCAAGAATCAAGTACACACATTCCCACCAAAAGAAACCGATAACACCTCCCTCATGTTACACATTTATCTCCCCGAATATGTCGTACTTGTGTACCTCTTTATCTTGAAACTTTCTTTACATCACTTCCCCACGTTGTTGGAATAATAACACTAAAAGCCTTGATGAGTAAAACCTTGAGTTTCTCTGCGGTCATGACATTTGTCTTCCCTGGGTATCTTCAATTACTTAGAAGTATTAAGTTCATCAAGTTTACTCGCGTTTAGGTGCTTATCTCCTTACGCCTTGCTGGTTTTTGACACTTCAGAATCAACAACTCTTTGTAAGTCCGTATACTAGAAATATTTTGAGAAGAACATCATCAGCTCAGATGTATCTGTGAGAGTCAACTTGCTGAAGAATAACGTGAGCAAGTCTAATTAGGAATTGAATCTGACTTATAACTCTACGCAATTAGTGCTCTCCCCTAAGCCGACAATTTGTTTGATAAATGCCCAGAATAAGAAGAAGTCTTTTGATAATCACATGCAACTCGTCTTTAGTCTTCTAACATGTAGCAGAAAATGTAGAACTGACTATTGACTCGACCTTCTTCAAGATTGTCCAGTTGGGGAATAGATATTTAACATCTTCAACTCACACCAAAAGAATCCCACCAAAAGCATCCCAATTAACTTACATCTTGCAAATCCCCTTAACTAAAATCCCTCCCAATCAAACAAGAACGAAGGATGTTCATCAAGGAAATCGACAATCGAGCCGCATAGCGAATACACAAGATGGTAACACCAAACTACCAATCACATCAAACAAGAACAGAGATTGTTCGAATCATCATGTTGATGTATCGTGAAGCATTAACCGGAAGCACTTTGTCGATAAAATCATCAATCCGGTGAAGATGTCAACCAACGGCTCTTAGAAGAAAAACTCCATGTGAAGATGACCCGATAAGAAGAAGCTCGGTTCTTACATAATTTTAGAGCTGTATGACCATTTATATTCTCAAATTTCAATCAAAAATGCAAAAAATTCACACTTCTTCTCCCCCTCAAGAATTGCATACGAAGTTGCCATTCTTGATTAAAAAAGTGATTATCATCCAATTGTATTCTATTCACACTTCTCCCCCGCAAAATAAGCACATGATGTCGCCATCTTCATTATAATCGAGCAAGTGGAATGAGAAAACAATCAATGGTAGCCTGGTTCACTTGATGATCAAAAGCACATGGAAAAAGCATGAAGCATGTTGATGAGAATGGTCATAAATAAGAAGATTTCTCTTCTTTCGAAGATAATGCGCACTGAAGCGTACACATTTCTTTTCTTTGAGGAATGAGGCATGAACTGTTGTGTTCATACGTCATAAGAAGATTTCTCTTCTTCGGAAGATAATGCGCACTGAATCGTACACATTTCTTTTCTTTGGAGTACGAGGCCTGAATTGATGTGAACAGAAATCATAATGTTGAAGTACGAGGCCTGAACTGATGTGAACAGACATCATAATCTCTCTCTTTTCATCATCTCTTTTGGAAAAACATGTAATAAACCCCATTATCATTCAGTAGGCTCTTTATCGTGACAGCTGAAGGAGAAAACCCGATATAATGAATTTGACCCTGAAGTAAACTACCCCGAACTCGTGACTTAAGCTTGCACATATGTAACAAAGAGCGGTGTCGATTTCCATTAGAATATCTAAGTACTCTCTATGTACTCTATACTCTTCAACCAACCAACCATCGGTATAAGGCGACATTACCTCTTGAAAATCCACAATTGAATGTGACCTTTGAGCACTACAACGTAACTCCTTAAAGTGATAGTTATTTTGTAGTAGTGAGCCCAATTCCCCAAATGGTAAAGAAAAGGTAAAAGACACCCAACAATAACTAGATTTCCAAGTCTTCGTATTTGATAATAAGCTCGAACAAGGATCATGAAGAATCTTCATCCAACCATCCCGATACCTTCGGATACTAAATACACTCGCCGTGATATTTTACTTCAACCTCAAATAAATAATCTTGAATTAACGCCGTTGTCACATCTTCCGATTAAAAACTCAAAACTAGCCTCCTTTGACATTTTAAGTGATCTATGATAATGGTTTCATCCCAACCATGGTAAAGTGAGCATACCCCGTAAAACCATGTACTAATCAAGCGCCATGAAGACAACCCAAACACACACCCAATTCATGAAGTACACCTTTTATCCCTTCTTTGAGCGAAACCGAGCACCGACATCGATATGATCCCGAATTACACTTCCCTTTCTCCAGGATGGTTCCATCATTACGGGATTTTACAATTCTATGGTTTAAACCGAGAAATAGTTTCTTTCGCGGGATTTTACAAAACCAAGAATAAACCGTAAGATAGGTCCGGAAATGCACCTTACTATTATCAGGATGTTTCCATTGTTACGGGATTTTACAAGTCTATGATTTAAACCGAGAAATAGGTTCTTTCGCGGGATTTTACAAAATCAAGACAAAACCGTAAACAATGTCGACGAGCGATGTTATGACAACTTTGGTTTCGGTGAATATCATTTTGGGGAACATGCAGCGGTTCATCAACGGTTCAAACACCAACATAAATAACCTCACCAATGATCCAATAAACACTTTGGTAAACACATCATTCACGATTCGTCGCATTCATTGCGGTGACAACACGGTGAAGTAAACCCGATATGCCAAACTTGATCATGAAGTGAACTTCCCCATATTTGTTACTTAAACTTGTACTAATTCCTCGTGAAAAAGAAACGGTGTACCCAATGTACAAAACCTCTTGACATTCTCAACTGAGTGAGACACCGAAGTGATAGTTACGTTGTGGGTTAAACGATAAAGAATCACAACCGTAATTAAATAGCCAAGTCTTTGTCACCCTCAATAAACGCCCAAACAAGTCATCTTTGCGGAATGGTAGAAAGAAAAAGACGAAATAAGTAAACGGGCCCGGAAAACCACACTTCAAATCCAAATAAGAGATACCCTACAACCAACTCCGTAGTCAACCTTACTCAATTCAAGCCAAGCCGTGACATAATAATCATCGTGAAAATGTATATACCAAAGCATCAACCCTCATACCACAACAACAATCATCATCATACCATCAACAATTCTTTACTCGAATGTAGATAACTTCACAAACCATACTAAGTCAAGTATCATAAAATCCTTTTACCTGGAGGTTAACCGTAACACATCAAGGTACACGTTTCTCCCCCATGATGATTTCGAACTTTCGGAAGCATCACAACGTGTACGACCATTTGCACGAGAAGTTCTTGTCATAAGCAAACATCTTGAGAAAAATCATGACTGACGCTGACGATTCTTAGAAAGATTTTGCTTAGACTGTGAAGTATCATTGTCATTTGTGGCGTCGAATATCTCATGGAATTTCTGAAGTTGAACCTCCTTTGATTCACCAGCTAATAATAATGACCACATATGGAGATAGCGTCACATCAATTTTGCATCAATGATACCGTACAAAAATTCCGTGATAATTTTTCAAATTTTCGCTCAAGCCGTGAATTTATGTATCCCCGTGAAAATTATACCATACCAAAAATTACCGCTCAATGTACCAATTAACATCAAAGATTAGTATCCAAACAATAAAATTCGGATAGCATGTTGATGCATATACTCGTATGTTAGTCCATGACAGCCCATGACACACTTAAACCATCTTGTCCATTATGTCCAAGTCAGCCAACGACTGAAACTCAAAGCCCACGAGTCATATTGCAAATGAGGACCAACCAACGAATCCACATCCAATCACAAAACCGGTACCAATCAACTTCTATGGCCTGTGTGGTTTATTTTAAGTATCTGGTTATAAAAATCACATGATAACCTAAACCTAAAAATACTCGTGATAACAAACGCCTACCACCAACACAGAAAATGAGTTCCTCCACTCCTAATATCTCTTAAGCACAGATCTTGTCAAACAATTGATCTCCTTTCATAAACCTTTCAAAGTCACATCAACCTTTTCATATCAAATCAAATTAAATTAATCTCATATTCATAACCGATCAAAATAACAAATCATCTCCATCCTTTCGTGTACAAGATTCGAAGTCCACATGTGAAAGCTTCAAGATCTCTGTTGAGGTCTCGGGTAGGTCCAATGATTATGTTTAATTCGTCCTTGTGTTGTACATTTAGAGTCTTGAACGAAACAGGATGAGATTATGAATCTTGATCATTTAAGTTTCGAATATTTAATTGAAGTGAGGTTTCATAAAGAATCGATGATGATGGGATTCAATTAAAAAAATCTTAGAAAGATTTAACAAAAACTGAATCAAATCTGAGATTAGATGGATTGAATTTTTGTTATCGTATTCTGGTTTGAGTCTTTGAAATATACAAAAATTAGTTGAAGAGATGAAAGGTATGTTGACTGATGATGTAGATAAAATGAGGCTGAGGTCGTTGAGTGTTAGTAATATTTGGAATAGATGATGAGGTTGTGTGGTCAAGTCGCTATGGTAAGTCATGTCGCTACAGTCAAAATCTTCTTCTTCTTTTCTGTCGACTCGCTAACGTAAGTCGCTACCAATTTTTGAGTCAAGTTGCTAAACCAGGTCGCTACATATTTTTTTCATTTAACATAACTCGCTAACTTGCTCAATAACAAGTTGCTACCGAATTTAAGAGTCAAGTCACTAACCAAAGGTCTTGAGTCAAGTCGCTAAGCCAAGTTGCTACGACTTGTTAATACAAGTCGCTAGGCAAAACACGACCAAGTCGCTAGGTAGATTCAGTGAATTTGGACATCTTGTTCTGTCAACTCGCTAGCATGAATAGCAGCAAGATTAGACCATTTTTTTCATATAAGCCCAGAAAAAGTGACATAAAGATCATGCTTTTTTTTTGCCCGTTTGACCAATGATAAAATGACCAAATGACCATAAACATATTAAAACCAGAAACAAATCATAAGAACTGCGTCATATGACTGTTTAACCATGACACAAGTTATCATAATCAAAGCACATGACTTTTTCATATTCAAAAACAGATTTACTTGTTAGTGTAACATGACTTATTGACCAAAAACAGATTTTTCCTATTCAAGCACATGACTTTTGACCAAAACCAGATACACGAAACATGTAGAACAGTTATCAAAAAAATATTCCAGACACAAAAGTACCAAAACAGTTTCAACAGGAATCAAAAAATACCACACAAATCAACAAAACACAACAACCTTGGATCAAACCGCAACAAAACCAAACAAACCACATGAACCGAACCGTGTAAACAACCATATAAATCATCAACACAACCAAACCTAGGCTCTGATGCCAATTTTAGGATCGTAATATTTATTGTGTTGATGATTCGGGTGGTCTTGGATGATCAAAATACATGTTTGCCATAGTTAGAGAGTTAGTAGAGAGAGGGTGTTCTTGCTAGAGGTTTACACAAAGGGAATATTAGATTGAATGAAAAGCACCACCCCTTCCATGGATGGAAGGGGTATTTATAGTTACACAATACACGACCTTCTATCGGCCTGTGGATCAGGCATATAGTGGGTAAAGACCCGTCCTTCCTCCACGATGTTACACTAAACTATTCTACGCTACTAATTAACTAATTAACTACTAAACAACGTAAATAACTACAAGTCTATGAGCTAACATATGACAGACTATAATTGAGGTGACCGACACTTTAACATGGAATTTCCAATTCCTTACACTTGCCTTTACTCTTTCTAACTTCACTTTCGTCCATCGACAAACTATAAGGTTAATAGTAATAGTGATCAACATCACCACCGCTAACTCAGTGCCATGTCAGCTTCTCCTTCCACAACCATCATCACCATCAATATAGTGTAATAACACAACTAACATCACTACCAAAAAACATCTCACTTAAACACAATTATACCTCACAAATAAGATCACTCACAACAACAACAACAACCACCACCCACAACTTGGTCGATGTAAACGACAAATTTCTCCTTTTATCCAACCTAGCACGCGTCTTCCACGGGTAAGTTAATAAGGTAGCACACGTCTTGAAGGCCGCCGCACGCGTTTAAAGTGGCTTATTACCACAGGTCTAAGTCTTTTTATACTCTAATTTTTTTTATATATACTCTAATTACTTTCTATAGTGTTTCATTTTATAACATTACAATATAATAATCAATCCACTTGGCTAGATGACAAGGTCTAAATAATTAATACAACTTATTATGTCTAGTTTTATGGAATAGATCCGGTAAGTAGATAAATTGAAATTAAAAGAATGAGAAATGTGAAATGTACGGTCGTGGTTTCTTCTCCCTTTCTCATTTTAATTTTATTTCTCTATTGATCCTAACTTTTGATTTGATAACTTAGAGTGCGTTAGGTGTGCTAGCCGGAATGAGTGATGGTGTGACTTGGATTAGAGAGGTGTACGAGATTGGGGATATTAATTCCATTGTTATGTTGGTACTACATATAACATTTTGAGTATAGGTATTACATTATGTACGACCCATTCAAGTGACACAATTCCATTATATTTGTGATGGAAATAATAATAAATGCGGACCTTACGAAAATGGCTAACAAAAAACAACCCTTCCTTTTATTTGGATTTATGATTGTTGAAATCATAGTTTGACAACAAAATTTTAACTAAACACTTAAATTTACTATGAATGTCATCGTTCGATTTTTATACTCTTCAAACAAACACCTCCTTAACCTAAAACTTTTATGCAGGTCATTTTAGTTTTTAGCAAATGTTTCATTTTGTATTTCTCTCATGTCATAACTTGTTATATGCAATGTTTTAAAACCGAACTTGAGATCAAACCAGGTGTAGCTTCCATTCTCGGTTTGACCGGAACCATTTTCAAAACCGTCTATGAATAAGCTGTCGTCAAATTATGGAGTGATAATTGTAACATTTTTTTAACTTTATATTTCATGATTGACACACTTAATCTTTCACCTACTATCTTTTTGTAGTAAAACAAGAACTTTATGTCTCTAAAAAAGAGCATGTGTCATAGATATTGTCCTTAAGCATACTAATTGTTTGTGAGTTTTCGTTTATTTGTCATGATTTTTTTCCCTCTACTCTTAAGCATTTTGTTAAGGTAGTGGATGTCTTTGTTTGTGATTGGTGTTTGTTTGGTATGAAATATATTGCTTTCAAAAGTAAAATGATTTGTCAACTAAATAAAGAGGGTAAGAAAGAAGAAAGAGATATTATGATGCAAACCACTATATTTGCTAAGTCATTATGTGTGTATAATTTTGTAAACTCTTTGTGAATGTGACATTGCTTTTAAAAAAAATTAGACCATGATCCCTCTTCTTCTTCTTCTTCTTCTTCTTCTTCTTCTTCTTCTTCTTCTTCTTCTTCTTCTTCTTCTTCTTCTTCTTCTTCTTCTTTTGTTTTTATGTCTTAGTACATTTGAATACATTCCAACGAGATCTTTGAGTGTTTGTAGAGTTATTAAGGTTTGAGGTGAATAATTAAAGGTGTCCAACGTCATTTTCGACGATATGCAGGTTTCCCGATGGATTTTTTCGGTTTTCAAGTTCTTGTTTTAACCGGTTCAACTATGTGTGGTTTACCCGGTTATTAAAAGCAGGCCGACCCACCAGTTTCCTGTTAAACTGGCCAATACGGATTGGTTTCCAAAACCTTGGTTTTATGTTTGTATACCCACTATAAATCAGTTTTTAAGGGCCTGTTTGGTTTGCTACATGGAATCACCATGGAAATGGTTTTAATTAGAAGGTAGTATGATACTAATATGAATTCGATCGATTATGTTTGATGTAATTTGAAATATATGGTATCACATTTAAGTTGGCCTCACAAGCTTATAAAAAAGTTTAAAAAAAATAATTTACAAATATCATAGACCATGGTAAATGCAAGTCTTTTTTTGAATAAAGGAAACAATTTTTATGAATAAGATGGGTCAGAATACTTTCCACGTACTTACCTATATTGACTAGAATGACAAAAACTCCATGGGTATTCTCAATCCCATTTATATATAGCAAACATATTTCTTGTGTGGTTATTATTCTAAAGTATTACAGCATATTAGATCCTGTGGGCAAAATGACCAGGTTTAAATAACAAAACAACTTACAGTAGTTCGAAAATTCTAATTTTGTCCAATCTTTTGCATAGTATTAAGAATGTAAAATAATCTGAATACGATTGAATTACAGAATCACATAATTGGTTTTTGATTTTTTTGGAGATAATAAGTCAACATATATATCAAAATAATTTGACTTATCATCATATCATGTGATTTGTTTACATTTTCTTAGTCATGAAGCACTAATTATTGATAACGCGTACTCTTTCTGATCATCTTTACTTGTGACTTTGTGAACGCAGCTCGATCTTATCATTGGTAATGGCTACTACGTCCATTCCTCATCGGTGGAAATACGATGTCTTTGTAAGTTTTCAAGGTGAAGATATCCGCAAAAGCTTCATGGATCATATGTTCAGTGATTTCAAGCAAAAAGGAGTCCATGCTTTTAGAGATGACAGAGAGTTGCCTAAAGGAGAAGAGATATCTCCTCAACTCTACAAAGCCATTGAAGAATCAACGTTTCTGATAGTTATCTTCTCCAGGAATTACGCTTCTTCATCATTGTGTTTGAGGGAACTTGACAAAATACTCCGGTGCAAGCAAATGGGAAAGCCTAAACACGAGGTTCAAATTATCTTTTACGATGTTAAACCTGACGTTGTGAGGAAACAAAGAGGGAGCTACGCTGAAGCGTTTGCCAAACATGAACTTTCAAATTGTACCGAGGTGGATAAATGGAAGGAAGCTTTATCCATGGCGGCTATCTTATCTGGATGGGATCTCCAGGACATGACAAATGGGTAAATTTATTTTTTTGCTTTTTTTTTTTTTTTTTTGGTAGCTTTACTAAAGCTTAACACTATATTTTTTCTCTTACTAATTGTGTCTGTCATAAACAGGTTTGAGTCGAAGTTCATCGACTCCATTTCCAGAGAAATCCTCAAAACATTATGTGACGGACCCTTACATGTTGCTGAGGACCTTGTTGGCATAGATTTCCATTTCGACAAATTAGATTTGTTACGCTTTGTTGGGTCAGATAAGGTTAACATGATTGGAATATGTGGTATAAGCGGAATAGGAAAGACAACCCTTGCCAAAGCTATTTATAACTTGATGTATGTCCACTTTGAGGAAGTTGTACGTGAAGATGTCGAAAAGCAGCAAGAACTAACTCAAGTCAAATGCAAATGATTGGAAAGATCATGAAAAGCAAAACGAAGATACTAAGTGTTCTTTGAAGGAGCTATGGTAATAAAGCAAAGGATGTCATGTAAGCCGGCTCTACTTGTTTTGGATGATGTGGATGATCATGAGCAGTTAGAAGCACTAGCAGGTTCACCTACATGGTTTTGCCCAGGAAGTTTGATTATTTTCACTGGTAAAGATAAACAAATTCTAAGATCTCATAGAGTGTATGGAATTTATGACATGAAATTTCTAGATAAGGATAAATCTCTTGAGCTCTTTTATTCCTTCGCCTTTGAGGAAAAAATTCCTTCTCGAGGCTTCAAAGAAGTTTCTAAGAAAGTTGTGAAATATGTGCAAGGTCACCCTCTGGCCCTCAAAGTTTTGGGTCATTTTTGTTGGATATTTTAGTGTAATTGGATTAACTTGTTTTGACCAATTTCATCATAATAATACATCATTTAGGTTTGGAGGTGCGGAGAGCACACCTACTTGAATTTATTATGATCTTAGGCGAAGCCCTGAGACGGGGTCCGGGGCAAAACTTGCTATGTAAAACTCTGCTGAAATTCTGCTTTGAAGGTTTCTGTGAAGTTTTGTTTCTGCTGAAATAGTTGTGTTTCTGCTGAAGTTATGTTCATCAGAAACTAATTTTCAGAAATTAAGGGACAAAGCTTGACAACTTGGAAACCCTAAAACTGCTTTGGCAGTTATCCTGTATTTTATTTATATATACGGTTTATTTGGTCAGAATATATTACTGGTTCATTAGATCTCATACACACACATACAGAAAATTCTCATTCTCTGAATTGTATCCGATTGAATAATTTGGTAGAACCACCGAATTGATTCGATCCGAAAGTGTTCACGCCTTCGGAGATTAAGCATATCCGTTGGTGTTCATTATTACTACATATCCCTACAAAGATCGAATCAATTAAGATGACGAACCCTGATTGTGTGAAAGATATGAACAAGACGTTTGCAAAGTTGGAGAAGTTTTCTGGGCAGGATTTTCGTAGATGGCAAAAGAAGATGCATTTTTATCTCACGAATCTGAAAGTGGTATATGTTCTGAGTACCCCATGCCCTGAGGCTATTGAGAATGAAACGCTGGAATAGAATCGTAATCGCTCAAAGTGGGAAAACGCATACTACATATGTCGTGGTCATATTCTTAACGGTATGTCTGATTCCTTGTTTGATGTTTATCAAAACGTAGAGTCTGCAAAAGAATTATGGGATACCCTAGAAGCCAAATACATGGCAGAAGATGCGCCTAGTAAGAAATTCCTAGTTGGTAATTTTAATAACTATAAAATGGTAGACACTAGGCTGTCATGGAACAGTACCACAATTACAAAGGATATTAGGACGGTTTGCGCAATATGATATGAAAATGGATGAATCAATTTACGTCTCTAGTATCATAGATAAACTGCCCCCCTCTTGGAAAGATTTTAAGAACAATCTGAAACATAAAAAAGATGAATTGAATCTGGTTGATCTTGGAAGTCATTTCCAAATTGAACAATCCATACGTGATATGGAAAAGGGTTCTGTTGGTGGTACTAAAACCATGGCTGTTTCTTCTGTGAACATGGTGGAGGAGGGTGAATCCTCTAAGGCTGGTAAAGGGAAACGAAAGTGGCAAAGCAATAACAACAAAGGTTCTGATAAGAAACCAAAAGTAACCTTTTGGAAGTGTGGGAAACCCGGACACTTTAAGAAAGATTGCAGGTCTAAGGGTGGAGGTAAAGGAAAAAACGAGGCTGGTGCTAGTGGATCCAAGGATCCTGGAAAGCAATCATGTTTGTTTTTGGTACCTACTGATCATTCTATTGAAAATTATTATGTATCAATAATTTCTGAAACATTCTATGTACAGGATGATGATTTATCATGGTGGGTGGATTCAGGAGCAACATGTCATGTGTGCAAAAATCTTCAATGGTTCAAGGACTTTAAGCCAATTGAAGATGGATCTTTATTAAAGATGGGCAATGTTGCAACTGAACCGATTAAAGGACTAGGATATGTTAATCTAGTCTTTACTTCTGGAAACTCTTTACTTTTAAATAATGTTGTGTATGTACGGAATTCGTAAGAACTTAGTATCCGGTATTGTATTAAATAATTGTGGCTACAAGCAAGTCTTGGAAGCGACAAGTATATATTGTCTAGACATGGAACCTTTATTGGCTTTGGATATTTGAATGGCATGTTTAAATTAAATTTGGATGTTTCGTTTTTAATAATTACATTTGCATGGCTTCTACTAGTTCTAGCAATAATTGTTGTAATCGAATTATGGCATGCTAGACTAGGACACGTACATCACAAGAGAATGATAGGCATGTCAAAATGAGTCTAATACACCTTTTGAATTGAATGGTGAAAAGTGTAAAACTTGTATGTTGACTAAGATAACTAGACAACCTTTCGCCAAAAATGTCATTAGAGATACTAAAGTATTAGAACTTGTACACAGTGACTTGTGTGATTTTCATTCAACTCCATCACTTGGTAATAAAAAGTATGTAGTTACCTTTATTGATGATGCTACTAGATACTGCTATGTTTACTTGTGTCATACAAAAGATGAAGCTCTTGATAAGTTTAAAATTTATAAAGAGGAAGTAGAGCTTTATCATGGTGTGAAGATTAAAACACTTAGCACTGATAGGGGAGGTGCATATTATGATCCGATATATTTTCAATCTCTTGGTATAATACATCAAACCACCGTCACACCCCAAATTACTGTTTTGCGTGAATGGAATTCACAGGGATTGTTGTCATAGCATCACAATCACAGTTATATTGAGCGACCTAAAGTGTCGTTTGGAAAATACATCGTTTGATTTAATAAAACAATCGAGTTTACAAGATATAGGTCCCAATTGAAAATCAACTTGTGCGGAAATAAGTTTGTTACAAGCCAAACGATGTTCTAAAGTTCATAAAACCCAAGTGAGACGCGTCGTCACCGCGACTCTATGATGTGTCCAAATGCATGCCATGAATTGAATGCCTTAGATACCTGAGATAAAACATGCTTAAAACTATCAACACAAAGGTTGAGTGAAATCCATAGGTTTAATTAATTCGTTTGAACACAATAATCGTAGTGTGAGTTAAATTGTTTCACACTCATCGTTGAAAACAAAACAGTATTTATTTCACTAAGTTCATGACACCAAAGCGTAAACATCGCACCAATAAAAATTGGTAATCATCGTTTCATCGCCGCCCTAATAGGTAAACTTGCCAATTTACCTTAATGATTCAATATAGTGCGCTCGATTTCCCCATTGGGTCAATAAGGCGGGAGTGTTAATTCAATAGGCCTATTCACAATATTCGCGCTTACTCGCAAGTGACTAATGGTGCATGATGTAGGGACTTGAACATGGCAAATACTTAGTGATAATAAAACATTCGGATGTAGCATACTGATTCAAAGCATTTGTGTTCGATTAAAATGTAGCATGTATCTCCCCGAGTTTGTAAAGCAGTTAAAAGAGTAAAGTGGGGCTATGAACTCACTGTTGCAATGATTATGATGACAAAAGTGGATACCTTTGAAATGTAGTGTGAATCTCAAACCGACCTATTATGAATGATGTGATATGTAATAAGTCATGATGTAATGTTATGCATGCATTTCGTATGTTATTTATACCATTTGCGAGTTTTGAAAATAATACTTATCGTCGAAAAATACTCTTTTGACGTCTTGACCATTTTTAAATTACTTTACAAGTATTTATGTCAAAATGTCATCCTACAATAGTTTCTTAATGATTCATTGTGAAATTTTAACTTTTCGTCGTAAAATAATGTCGTTGGAAAATTCATGAAAGTGACTAAAATGGCCTCGGAAAGCTAGTCGTAAAATGGTGTACGTCGAACGTTAGGAAACGAACTCAACGGTTTTGGAAAGCTTGTATCATTATTTCAAAGTTTTAGTATTTAAGTTTTCATCCTAGAGGTCTCGTTCATAGAGAAAATATAGGTTAAGTATGGTGATTTTGTCCAAAATGTAGTTTAAAAGTGAGTTTCGGAAAAGTTTAAGCAACCGTAAATAATTTATTACAACTCCGCTATACAAACGGTTGGTCATTTTTAAAAGTATGCTTGATGATCTCGATTTTATTAGAAGACATCTCGTTACAAAAAGTTCTACGTCAACGTTAAAAATAGCCTTCAATATGGTAGTTTTGTTTACCGTAACACTTGACAAATAAAAATAATATAGTTTTTCTAAAATAATAAAGTTACGGCAATTTATGAAAACGTGTATATTTTAGTCGTTACAAATCCGTTTTCTACGTATTATACGTCCTTAGTTTCGTATCAAAGTATAATAATATATTTTTGATAAGTCGAAATAATTTATAAAGCTTAAGACTCGTTTTTGACTCGTACAAAACAAAAATAGTGTGCTGAAATTTTCAGAATATATATATTTAGTCGTTAAACTTGAAAATTCATAACTTCTTCGTTATAGCTCCGTTTTAATCCGTTCAAGCGCCACGGATTCTTTTTAAAGTATATTTTCTAAATATCTAGGCCAAAATTCACATCTCTGTCGGATTTTCCAGAAATACAAAACAAGATCAGGCCACTTTTATACTTGTCGAAAAGAGTTTTCTCGTACTAAACCTATTCCAATCCCTTCAAAACAACTCCAAAGCTAATCTAATCCTACCATACACCTTCTTAGGGTGTCATGGGTTCCTAAACATCATCAAGACCAATATATAACAAGGGATAAATTATAGGATGACTTATATATAAAACTCTTAAAATCAATGTAAAATGGTATAAATAACCATAAGTCTTGCATGCTTGCTAAAAAAGATAAAATACATATGAAATGATAAGGAAAGATGTAAATGAAAATGATATGCTTACTAGTTACTTTGATGAGGTGATTAGAACAAGGATTAAACCTAAACACCCTAGGTTTTTATTTCAAAACCTTTAATAAGAGTGTAACTAGATTGTTTTAACTTGATCTTGAAAATTTTGATGATTCTTCTTAACACCTATGTAGAACCGGTTCTAGGAGGGACAAGCAAGAGAGAAAACAACTTTACCAATTTGTGAATTATTTGAGATGAAATGAGTGAATGAAGTTTGGAGTATAGATTTAGATATGTAAGTAAAATTTTTCAACCAAACCATTAATGCTACCCCCCCCCCTTGGTCGGCCAAGGGGGGAAGTATTTGTAAATATATATATATATATGATAAGATCGTTTATAAGCTCGGCTAGGGATCAATAACAAAGATAATAAACATAATCTGTGGAATAATCAAAACAATACTTTGTTATTGAACAAGGTTTTTCAATCACTAACTCTAATAAATATTAGACGTTTATAGAAACGTCTACTAACTAAACTAATAACCTAGGCGTTTACATGAACATACGCCTAGGACACACTAATCTAAATCTAATACCTAGGCGTTCTTCCTTAACGTCTAGGCTAAACACACACCTTTATCGACTACATTGTTGGAAGACTTAATTAAAACCTACACCTATATCCTCTTTATATACTAGAGGATAAGGACTAAATAATAAAACTTCCATTGCAAGCAAGCCCTTCCATCTTTTAGTAGGTTTCCTTCTTGTCATATTAAGTCCCTCTTGTTTCATTCTTTTTGACTTTATCAACTCAAACTTGTAATTCCCAACAATCTTCCCCTAGTTGATAATGACAAAACCATTCTTGAACGAACTTCCCTAGACGAAGTAGAAGTTGAGATAAATAAATCTCGCCATAAATGAAACAAGTATGTCTTCCTTTGTCTTCCCCTTAATCCATGCCACGTCACTCAAACATCTCTTCCCCTTTTTGTTATTATCTAAATAGGAACGTATGCAAATAATGATCTTTGACCACCACGAACCAATATCATACTTCCAATCTAAGACTTCCAATGCTTCAAATCGCCCACCGTTACGCACCATAAGAAAAATGGATTCAAAACAGTAGAAAACTTCAACTAGCAGTAGTAATAATGATCAACAATAGTAAAAATCTAAAACTTCCCCTTAAGTGATGCATGTAGATGGTTAAACTTTTAACAATAAGCTTCTCCTAAAAACCATATGTTAACCATCTTCTTGATTCTTCAAAATCTGTAGGCTTTATGTAATGATCACGTGTGAAGAAAACCAAGTATAACGAATTTGATGAAGAAGTAGAATTTCCCAAACTTGTGTCTTAAATCGTTACTATCCACAGAACTCCATACTTATACGAAGCGAATATAAGTAGACCGCAATCCCTTGAAAAGAATCCTCAACTATATGAGACATTGAGCACTACAATGTAACTCCTTCAAGTGATAGACAATGTGTGCATAGAGCATTATAAGAAAAATCACACATTGCTAGATTCATCAAGCTAGATGATAAGAACACAAACCAAGAAATTCCACTTCACCTTCAAATAAGTGATAAATAATCCTCTTCGTAATCAATTCTTCAATAAATTTCCATAACGAGCCTTTTTTAAAATCTTTTTAAGAACATAAATTTCTTCCTGTGTGTGTGAACCAAACAACCATTCTGTGTGTGTCTCCAAAAATCATTCTCGACTTCCCCTTAAATAAAAAATCTTCTCGTAATAAAGCATAAACAGTATGTTGGGAAGGAGCAGTACTTTCATCAAAATCTGCAGTACTTTGAAATAAACTGCAGTACTTTTGTATAAACCACGATACTTTCATAAGCGTGGCGAGACTTTCACAATCGCAGTACTTTCATCTTTGTCGAGCGGTACCTTAATAAGAACTTGCGGCGGAGATTTTAAAAACTTATCAGTACTTTCAAAATCAAACAGTACTTTAAAACTTGAGTAGCAGTACTTTGCATAAATCAAACTCGATCAGCAGTAGCAGTACATTAAAACTAATGTGCAGTACTTGTTGAACACCAAACAGTACCTTAGAAAAACTCGAGCATCACCTTTGATATAAACTGCAACAGCAATACTTTGATCTTGTCTGAGCAGTACTTTGAACAACTCCAACAGTACTTTGAGTAATTTCAGTCCACTGTCCAATCTCATTCCTCTGAATCACGAACAATAAATATCATCAACCATTAAGAATCATGACAAAACCTCTTTGACCAATCAATTCCTAGTCATGGGTCCCAATACCTTGTGATAACAAACCGTGCCCATGTGATCACTTAATCCAAGAACCAACCAATCTTCATGTGATGAATGAACCATCAGACTAATATAAACAAATATATGAGTCGCAACTTCTGACTTGACCAATAGTATCAATGCTCAAATTCATGTCACTCGAACAATACCATCGTGACACTCCCATGACAGTTTTTATTACATTCTTATGGGACCGTAAGATTCATAAAAGTCAAACAATTAACTCACCTGCTGTTTATCACATTCAACACTCAACGAGAAAAACCAATTAGATCCATGCATAAGTTGGCCCACTTGTTATACCATGTGATAAACCCTTTAATAGAGAACCGACCCATGATCTTTTACCTTTCATACGTTAACTATTTATTCCTAGAACAACTTGAATAAA
Organism: Chrysanthemum lavandulifolium; assembly: GCA_022545495.1. Classification (NCBI taxonomy): domain Eukaryota; kingdom Viridiplantae; phylum Streptophyta; class Magnoliopsida; order Asterales; family Asteraceae; genus Chrysanthemum; species Chrysanthemum lavandulifolium. The sequence goes on along the minus strand of CM040245.1, from coordinate 245,851,898 downwards.
TATTATATCTCTTTTTCTTGCGTCGGACCCAATAGCACAACATGGGATTTTTAATTCTTCCTTATAACCGAATGGAAGCAACAACTTAATATCCTTAAAAAAAAAAAAAATTCGAACTTTTTACCTTTTTCAGCAGCAGTATTCGACAGTTAATATCTTTTGCATAAAAACTCAAATCGGAAATCCCTCCGGTGGAAAGTTAGATTAGTATATAGAGAACGTCCACCTAAAATTTCGTTACGATCCAACGGTTAACGAAAAAGTTATCGCCGTTTTAAAACAGTGCTGTATACAAATACGAAAATTTGAGCTCCGAATTTTTTTTTCTTTTTCATCATTCTTCGACACATAAAACCTTGCGAATCCCTATATCAAGAGCTCCCCTCTCTGATACCAATTGATAAGATCGTTTATAAGCTCGGCTAGGGATCAATAACAAATATAATAAACATGATACGCAGCGGAATAATCAAAACAATACTTTGTTATTGAACAAGGTTTTTCAATCACTAACTCTAATAAATATTAGACGTTTATAGAAGCACGTCTACTAACTAAACTAATAACCTAGGCGTTTACATGAACATACGCCTAGGACACACTAATCTAAATCTAATACCCTAGACGTTCTTCCCTAACGTCTAGGCTAAACACACACCTTTTATCGACTACATTATTGGAAGACTTAATTAAAAACCTACACCTATATCCTCTTTATATACTAGAGGATAAGGACTAAATAATAAAACTTCCATTGCAAGCAAGCCCTTCCATCTTTTAGTAGGTTTCCTTCTTGTCATATTAAGTCCCTCTTGTTTCAATCTTTTTGTCTTTATCAACTCAAACTTGTAATTCCCAACAATATATTTTTTTTTTATTATGTGTAAAATTGTTAAAAGTATAAGTAAAATATATAGTTAAGTAAAAATTGTTGTAACTTGTACATAGTTGTGAAATTAGAGTAGTATGGACTAAAATAAGTTTTAAGGGATCAAAGTAAAGTATATTGTAGTTATAAAAATTGTAAAAATACATTTCTTGTAAAATTTGAGTGATATAATAATTATCGTGTAGTTTTTAAGAAAAGTGTCGTAATAATATAAATTTAACGATTTGTATACAAAATAAATTTAAAACACTAGGTAAACTCAAAATATTGTTTTTATAAACTAAATGTAAGTATAAAAATATATCGGGATCATTTTTGGAAGTATCGGATTAAATGTTCAAAATAATAACTTACGCGATAACGTTTATTTAATATGAAATTCTGGCGTTTAATGTGAAATGCAAAATTATGAATGAACTAACATGATGCAAATGATGCTAATGAAATGTAGACTAAACTTAGTCTATATGAAATGTTCGTGATGATATGATCATGAATTCGCCGCTAAACCATTAAGGTTACGCGAATTTGGAACACGTAAACCTAGTTTACGATAAATGATGAAATTGTGAAACGTGAATTGTTTTGAGAAATGACCTGAAAGTACGAGTTGTCACATTCACCATCTAAAAAGGAATTCAGTCCACGAATTCGATTCGTGTTAGTCTATCAATTTTGAGTTTGTGATGAATAACGAGGAGAAAAGACATGGAGAAGTGTCGTTACGGTTATCGATGATTGAGAGCGCACAAAACATCATAGTAAAGAAAATATCGGATGAATCTCTCATAAGTAACACTTTGACTTTGAAATATGTGAAGATTTTGCTTGCACTAAGATTTATAATTAATCGCTCCCAACATAACATGATCCTCCGCATTAGACATAGTTAGCTAGGCTATGTATAATTAAGGAACGATGATGTGACGTTCGGTTTAGTTGTTATAACTCTCGATGCTCACAAGGATTTAAACCGTGTCGTTAAAATGGTCGATAAAGTAAAAAGAAGTAAAATTTCGTAAGTAATAACAAATCGGAAAGAAAATAAGTACGATAGATGAGAATATTTTACAACGAGTGGTTTAGCAAAAGTAGTACATCTTAAGTCATAAGATCCGAATATGATGGAAGACATAAACTTAGTACAACATAGTACATAAAGAAAAATAAGACCATTAGTTTCCGAACTTCTTGGGTCTTCCGCGTTGATACCTTGACGAGCTTCTCCTCCTCCTAACATGTATGCATTCCCATGAGCACCTTCAACTTGTTGACCTTGGTTTTGAGGACATTGATTCCGATAGTGTCCTTGCTCCCACATCCGAAGCACGTGACTATGGCTTTACCTTTACAATCCTCGGCTAGATGTCCGGTTTTGGCATTTGTGGCACTTGGCGAGGCAAGGACCGAGTGATGGAAATTACATCGATTACATAGTGGGTGTGTTCCAAGATACCCTCCGCCTCCCATTGGTGCAATGACATAAACCATTCCAGCCTTCTTGCCTTCTTTGTTGTTGATGATGGTTAGTGTTGCGGTTTTGGTTGTTGTTGTTATAACCTCCTTGGTCGTTTTCCCATTTTCTTTTGTTGTTGTTGATTTGGTTATCGTCGTTGTTGTTGTTGTTTTGGTTATTGTTGTAGTTGGTGCGGTTGTTGGTATTGTTATTACGGTTGGTATTGGTGATGTTGCCCTCTTTACTACTTGTGCCATGAGCTTTTGAGACACTCGAATAGATTCCTCAATCGTTTATGGATCAAAGGAAGTCACATCACCTTGAATAATCTCGGGAAGTCCTTCAATGAAAGCCTCCGGTAGCTTCTCATTATCCGAAACCATAGATGGGCATAACACGGCCAATTCTTGAAACCTTGAATGTAAGTATCAATGTCATACCCAATAGTTACCAACTCATAGAATTTCATCTCCAACTTCTTCACCTCCGTGACGCGGACAAAACTTCTTTGTTACCAAACCTTTAAATTGCTCCCAGTGAGCTTGAAAGCATTCTCCATTCCCATCGGCCGAGCATACGAGTTCCACCACGACAATGCTCCATCAAGTAGTGTACTCGTAGCAAACTTGACCTTGCTATCATCCGGGCAATTACATAACAAAACACGGACTCAATTTCTCGAACCATCGAACCATGGCGTTGGCTCCTTCGGTACCTCTAAACATAGTGGGATCTCCACTTTTGAAATCCTTATACTGAACGACTTTTAACTCCGGACCCCCTGCATTACTGCAAAAGGAAAGAAGCAAAGCGGCTTCAGCTTCCTCGCAATTCTAGCGGCTTCGGCAAAGCAGCTGCCTCAACACAGCAGCAGCCCACCGCTTCCTTTCAATCCTTAATGCCTCGCTATACTCTCCTTACCAACTTTTGAATAGCCGCTTGAGTCATTTCGGTGTAGCTTTCTTGATTGCCATATCTTCTTCAAAACAAGAGGAAATGTGAGACGTAGCAAAATCCCATGTTAAAAATATGCGCCTAAAGAGAGGTGATAAGAAATGATAAGTTTGAGGTTATTTTCAAAATGATCGACGGTTTCCTAAGAAATGGATTATGAGATGTCGTAAGTGCTTCAAATGTATGATGGTTTAGTGACTTAATGTGTGAGTAACGTAACTCGACATGTTAGTGGTGAAACAATGGAGTGAGAGTGACTTCACCTACTTAAAGGTTTATCTCGGCATTCGACGTTATCGGTGATGAGTCAACCGATATTAAATTGCGATAGGAATGACAAAGCATTCACCACATTAGAGTATGAGGAAAGGATAATGGGATGGGTATTTAAGGGCATCCATGTGACAATCGATTTGAAATGAAAGTAAATAACTCGAAAAATGTACGTATAAATCGCATGCAAAGTGAACATGCACTTATGATGAAATGATAAGATGCTATGATGATGTAGTTATAGTCTAGGTCAATGATGCAACCTAGTTCTCTATAATCAAGCTCGATGCCAACTGTCACACCCCAAATTACTGCTTTGCGTGAATGGAATTCTCGGGATTGTTGTCATAGCATCACAATCACGATTATATTGAACGACCTAAAGTGTCGTTTGGAAAATACATCGTTTGATTTAATAAAACAATCAGAGTTTACAAAATATAGGTCCCAATTGAAAATCAACTTGTGCGGAAATAAGTTTGTTACAAGTCAAACGATGTTCTAAAGTTCATAAAACCCAAGTGAGACGCGTCGTCACCGCGACTCTATGATGTGTCCAAATGCATGCCATGAATTGAATGCCTTAGATACCGAGATAAAACATGCCTAAAAGCATCAACACAAAGGTTGAGTGAAATCCATAGGTTTAATTAATTCGTTTGAACACAATAATCGTAGTGTGAGTTAAATTGTTTCACACTCATCGTTGAAAACAAAACAAGATTTATTTCACTAAGTTCATGACACCAAAGCGTAAACATCGCACCAATAAAATTGGTAATCATCGTTTCATCGCAGCCCTAATAGGTAAACTTGCCAATTTACCTTAATGATTCAAATATAGTCGCTCGATTTCCCCGACTGGGTCAATAAGGCGGGTGTTAATTCAATAGGCCTATTCACAATATTCGCTCACCGCAAGTGACTAATGGTGCATGATGTAGGGACTTGAACATGGAAAATACTTAGTGATAATAAAACATTCGGATGTAGCATACGTTCAAAGCATTTGTGTTCGATTAAAAATGTAGCATGTATCTCCCACAAGAGTTTGTAAAGCAGTTAAAAGAGTAAAAGTGGGGCTATGAACTCACTGTTGCAATGATTATGATGACAAAATGGATACATGAAATGTAGTGTGAATCTTAAACCGACCTATTATGAATGATGTGATATGTAATAAGTCATGATGTAATGTTATGCATGCATTTCAGTATGTTATTTATACCATTTGCGAGTTTTGAAAATAATACTTATCGTCGAAAAATACTCTTTTGACGTCTTGACCATTTTAAATTACTTTACAAGTATTTACGTCAAAATGTCATCCTACAATAGTTTCTTAATGATTCATTGTGAAATTTTAACTTTTCGTAAATAAAATAATGTCGTTGGAAAATTCATGAAAGTGACTAAAATGGCCTCGGAAAGCTAGTCGAAATGGTGTACGTCGAGCGTTAGGAAACGAACTCAACGGTTTTGGAAAGCTTGTATCATTATTTCAAAGTTTTAGTATTTAAGTTTTCATCCTAGAGGTCTCGTTCATAGAGAAAATATAGGTTAAGTATGGTGATTTTGTCCAAAATGTAGTTTAAAAGTGAGTTTCGGCAAAGTTTAAGCAACCGTAAATAATTTATTACAACTCCGCTATACAAACGGTTGGTCATTTTTAAAAGTATGCTTGATGATCTCGATTTTATTAGAAGACATCTCGTTACAAAAAGTTCTACGTCAACGTTAAAAATAGCCTTCAATATGGTAGTTTTGTTTACCGTAACACTTGACAAATAAAAATAATATAGTTTTTCTAAAATAATAAAGTTACGGCAATTTATGAAAACGTGTATATTTTAGTCGTTACAAATCCGCTTTCACGTATTATATCGTCCTTAGTTTCGTATCAAAGTATAATAATATATTTTGATAAGTCGAAATAATTTATAAAGCTTAAGACCTGCTTTTGACTCGTACAAAACAAAAATAGTGTGCTGAAATTTTCGAATATATATATTTCGTCGTTAAACTTGAAAAATTCATAACTTCTTCGTTATAGCTCCGTTTAATCCGTTCAAGCGGCCACGGATTCTTTTAAAGTATATTTTCTAAATATCTAGGCCAAAATTCACATCTCTTGTCGGATTTTCCGTAAATACAAAACAAGATCAGGCCACTTTTATACTTGTTTAAAAGAGTTTTTCTCGTACTAAACCTATTCCAATCCCTTCAAAACAACTCCAAAGCTAATCTAATCCTACCATACACCTTCTTAGGGTGTCATGGGTTCCTAAACATCATCAAGACCAATATATAACAAGGGATAAATTATAGGATGACTTATATATATAAAACTCTTAAAATCAATGTAAAAATGGTATAAATAACCATAAGTCTTGCATGCTTGCTAAAAAAATGATAAAATACATATGAAATGATAAGGAAAGATGTAAATGAAAATGATATGCTTACTAGTTACTTTGATGAGGTGATTAGAACAAGGATTAAACCTAAACACCCTAGGTTTTTATTTCAAAACCTTGAATAAGAGTGTAACTAGATTGTGATAAACTTGATCTTGGAAAATTTTGATGATTCTTCTTATCACCTATGTAGAACCGGTTCTAGGAGGGACAAGCAAGAGAGAAAACAACTTTACCAATTTGTGAATTATTTGAGATGAAATGAGTGAATAAAGTTTGGAGTATAGATTTAGATATGTAAGTAAAATTTTTCAACCAAACCATTATCTACCCCCCTTTGGTCGCCAGGGGAAGTATTGTAAATTTTTTTTTTTTTTTTTTTTTTTTTTTTTTGTGTAAAATTGTTAAAAGTATAAGTAAAATATATAGTTAAGTAAAATTGTTGTAACTTGTACATAGTTGTGAAATTAGAGTAGTATGGACTAAAATAAGTTTTAAGGGATCAAAGTAAAGTATATTGTAGTTATAAAATTGTAAAATACATTTCTTGTAAAATTTGAGTGATATAATAATTATCGTGTAGTTTTTAAGAAAAGTGTCGTAATAATATAAATTTAACGATTTGTATACAAAATAAATTTAAAACACTAGGTAAACTCAAAATATTGTTTTTATAAACTAAATGTAAGTATAAAAATATATCGGGATCATTTTGGAAGTATCGGATTAAATGTTCAAAATAATAACTTACGCGATAACGTTTATTTAATATGAAATTTGGCGTTTAATGTGAAATGCAAAATCATGAATGAACTAACATGATGCAAATGATGCTAATGAAATGTAGACTAAACTTAGTCTATATGAAATGTTCGTAATGATATGATCATGAATTCGCCGCTAAACCATTAAGGTTACGCGAATTTGGAACACGTAAACCTAGTTTACGATAAATGTTGAAATTGTGAAACGTGAATTGTTTTGAGAAATGACCTGAAAGTACGAGTTGTCACAACTGCTCCATATACACCACAACAAAATGGTATATCTGAAAGAAAGAATAGGACATTAAAAGAAATGGTTAATTCCATGATATGCTATTCTGGCCTAAGTGATGGATTTTGGGGTGAGGCTATGTTGACAGCCTGTTATTTATTAAATAGAGTTCCTAATAAAAGGAACAAGATAACCCTTATGAACTTTGGTATAAAAGGCACCAAAAGCGAATTATCTCGAGTTTGGGGCTGTAGAGTCATGGTAAGATTGGTGATCCTAAAATAAATAATATAGGTCAAAGAGGTATAGATTGTGTATTCATTGGCTATCCCGAGAATTCTAAGTGCTATAAGTTCTATGTCATAGAACCTAATGATTATGTATCTGTGCACTCTGTTATTGAGTCACGAGATGCTAATTTTGGCAATGAGGATAGGTTTACATCTTTACCTAAACCTGCAGACATGATTGCAAGTTCTAGTAATTTTGGTGCATCGACCAGTGATCGCTTCTCCTCCCGAGCCTTCCGAGCCTAGGAGGGTGTAAAACAAGGAAAACCAAATCTTTTGGTGGCGATTTCAACTATATTTGGTCGAAGGATCAAGGAATGAAATTCAATTTCAATATCAATATTGTTTCAATGTTGATGAAGATCCTAGGACCTACTGATGAAGCTATGGCTTCAAGGATCTTGCATTTTGGAAAGAGGCAATCCAAGATGAGATTGATTCTATAATGCACAATAATACTTGGAAACCGTCGATTTACCACCGGTTGTAAACCATTGAATAGTAAATGGATCTTCAAAAGGAAGATGAAGGTGGATGGAAGCATAGACAAGTATAAAGCCGATTGGTCATCCAAGGCTTTAGACAAAAGGAAGGTATTGATTTTCTTTGATACTTATGCTCTGTTGCTAGGATTACCACCATTAGATTATTGTTAGCACTCATGCTATACATAATCTTGTAATTCATCAAATGGATGTTAAAACAGATTTACGAATGGTGAATTGGATGAAGAGATTTACATAAGAAAATCAAGGTTTTGTCATGCCCGTAATGAAAATAAGGTTTGTAAATTGGTTAAGTCTCTTTATGGTTTGAAACAAGCTCCCAAGCGGTGGCATCGAAATTTGATGATGTTGTCTTGTCTAATGGTTTTCATTAAACCAAGCGGACAAGTGTGTATCTGACAAGTTTGATGCTTCCGGTAAAGGATTAATCATTTGCTTGTATGTTGATGACATGTCGATCTTTAGTCTTGACCAAGATCAAGTAAATACAACTAAGGAGTTCTTGTCCTCTAAATTTGAGATGAAGGACATGGGGAGGCTGATGTGATTCTTGGCATTACGATCATACGTGGAGAACATGGTATTACTATCTCTCAATCACATTATATTGAGAAGATGTTGGAAAAATTTAATCTGAAAGATTGTTCTCCAATAGGTACTCCTATGGATCTCACAACAAAACTTGTGCCTAATAAAGGTGTTACTGTGAATCAACTTGAATATTCAAGGGCTATTGGATCTTTAATGTATGCCATGATTAGTACTAGACCTGATATAGCCTTTGCTGTTAGAAAGTTGAGTAGAGATACTCACAATCCAGGTTTAATCCATTGGCGAGCAATTAATAGAGTATTTCAGTACTTGAAAGGAACAATGGATTTTGGTTTGACTTATCTTGGATTTCCTACATTCTTGAAGGTTATTCAGATGCAAGTTGGATTTCAATAAGGAAGATCATTCTTCCACAACGGTTGGTATACCTACTTGGAGGTGGTGCCATTTGTCGGGCATCTAAAAGCAAACTTGCATAATCGATTCAACAATGGAATATGAGTTTGTGGCATTAACAGCAGCTGGTAAAGAAGCTAAATGTCTAAGGAACTTAATTTATGAAATTCCATTGTGGCCTAAACCGATATCATCCATTTCTATCAGATGTGATAGTCAAGCTACTTTGGCTAAGGCATACAGTCAAGTATATAATGGGAAGTCTAGACACTTAGGTGTTAGACATAGCATGATACGTGATCTTATCACGAATGGTGTGATATCTGTGGTGTTTGTGAAAACACAAAACAATCTAGCCGATCATTTAACCAAAGGGTTGAATAGAAATCTCGTGAAAAATTCGGCTGTAGGGGTGGGATTAAAGTCCATCAGAAATCTTTGATATCAAGATACCCAATTCCCATCTAGTATGACACTAGGTGCTGAATTCAATGTGGAAGGCTTAATATCTAGAGATTGGAACACATTAGAAGAATCATCCCAAGGTATGTGTTCAGACCTACAAGTTAGGGAGGTTGAATGAATATATTCTTAATAGCCCTTTTGACAAATTGCGTTGTAGGTGCAAGACTAAAAGAGCTACCTATATGAGCATGAAGTTTAGCCGCTTCAAGAAGCGGGACTTGGCTTTGACATGCTTATGAAGGATAAGGACATAGGCTAGTAAAACATGTGTCAAGATAGAACTACTATGTATGTAAACTTTTGTGTACATTATCTTCGTGTATTCATATTGAATTCTGTGGTTCAATCCTTAGCGACACCCCAGTATTCGAATATTTGGAATGTGTAATGTACTAATGTGAAATTCAATCGTCAAGACATTTCATTTATGCAAAATTTTGATTGTTTGAGATTACTTGTTTTAGTTAATCAAGGATTGCACTAAAATAGGGAGGAATGTTGGATATTTTAGTGTAATTGGATTAACTTGTTTTGACCAATTTCATCATAATAATACATCATTTAGGTTTGGAGGTGCGGAGTGCACACCTACTTGAATTTATTATGATCTTAGGGGCGAAGCCCCTAAGGGACGGGGGTCCGGGGCAAAACTTGCTATGTAAAAACTCCTGCTGAAATTCATGCTGAAGGTTTCTGCTGAAGTTTTGTTTCTGCTGAAATAGTTGTGTTTCTGCTGAAGTTATGTTCATCAGAAACTAATTTTCGGAAATTAAGGGACAAAACTTGACAACTTGGAAACCCTAAAACTGCTTTGGCAGTTATCCCGTATTTTAGTTATATATACGGTTTATTTGGTCAGAATATATTACTGGTTCATTATATCTCATACACACAAATACAGAGAATTCTCATTCTCTGAATTGTATCCAATTGAATAATTTGGTAGAACCACCGAATTGATTCGATCTGAAAGTGTTCACACGCCTTTCAGAGATTAAGCATATCCGTTGGTGTTCGTTATTACTACATATCCCCTACAGTTTTTTATATGGTAAAACTGTGGGTCAGTGGGAAAGTGAACTGGAAAGGCTCAAAGTACATCTGAATGAAAAGATACAAAGTGTGCTTCGTTTAAGTTACGATAGGCTAAACCTCCAGCAGCAAAATATCTTACTTGATATCGCATGTTTATTCATTGGAGAAAACAGTGATTTTGTAGCAAGCATACTAGATGGCTGTAACTTTTTTGCACATACAAACATGAGAGTTCTAGTTGATAAGTCATTAATCACGATCTCTAGCGATATGTCACTTCGAATGCATGACTTGATTCAAGCAATGGCAAGGGAAATCATTCATGAAGAATCTATCATGAGTGGGAAACAGAGGAGATTGTGGAATTCATCTGATGTTTACAATGTATTGAGTGAAAAGAAGGTAGTAGTGGTATATGATTCCTTTTTCTCTACATCAATACATTAAAGTATTAATACATAATGAAGCGACATGTTCTTGCTTTTCCAGGTGCCAATAACTGAAGCAGTTGAAGTTCTAGTCCTTTTGTTACAGAAATCTAGTCAAATGGTTCACATAGACGCTAAAGCTTTTGCACAAATGAAAAAATTGCGGCTCCTAAAAATATATGCCGAGGAAGAATTTGATCAGAAACTGGAATTGAAGTACTTACCTTCAGATTTTTGTCGAATGAGCTAAGGTTGTTTTGCTGGCATGGATACCCTTTCAAGTACTTACCGTCACATTTCTATTCAGAAAACGTTGTTGCCATTGACCTGTCTTACAGCAGCATAAAACATTTTTGGACAACACCTAAGGTATTTCCTTGTAGACACATGTTTTCCTATTTGATACCTAATGATCTGACAACTCATCCCTTTTATTTTTATCGATTTCAGTGCTTACGAAGGTTGAAAGTAATGAAGCTAAGGTATTGTTTTAACCTAACAACCACCCCTGACTTCTCAGAGATTACAAATCTCGAAGAGCTAAGTCTTGAAGGTTGTGTGAATTTGGTTAGCATTCATCCCTCAATTGGAATGCTCGAGAGGCTTGTTGTGTTAAATCTAACAGGGTGCCTAAACGTCGACCAACTCCCTGAAGCATTAGGTCTGATCAAAAGCTTAAAATCGCTTCATGTTGACAGAACTGCCATTAGAGAACTTCCTTCTTTTGTATCCTTTCTAATAAACCTTGAATCATTGTCATTCGGTGCCCAAGAGAGGATTCAACCTAGATGGTGGACTTCAATCACTGCTCCTTTTGGTTTACTAAGTAAAAGACATCCCCAAATATCAGTATGGTCATCATTGGCAGGTTTACATATGTTAAAGGATCTGAATTTAAGCTACTGCCATTTATTAGAAGTTCCTGAGAGCATTGGAGGCTTATCATGTCTAGAGGTTCTAAATTTAAAAGGGAACAATTTTACTAGCTTGCCTGGAAGTTTGAGTCAACTTTCTAATCTTCGATGGCTTTATGTTGATGGTTGCAAGAAGCTGGAAGTGTTGCCCGAAATTCCACCTAGCGTATGGAATATTAATGCATCTGATTGTACCTCCTTAAAAGAAATGTCGGGATCATCTAAAGACTCGTACAGGTATAGCAAGTATAAGTTATTCCGCAATTGTCCAAATTTGTTAAAGAATGTTACCATTGATAGCGAGGGGTCTATCTCGAAGTCTCAATCTCTTCACCAGGTTTCTTCTTTCCTTGGGAATTTGGGTTTCAAGACTAACATATGTGAATTCTTCTTGCAAGGCACTCTTTATTCTGATTTTGATATAGTATATCATGGGAATAGCATTCCAGAGTGGTTTACAAATAGAAGTAGGGAAAATCATGTAAAGGTTGAATTACCATCAGATTGGTGTTATGGTCAGTTTCGGGGACATGGAACTTGTGTTGTTTTCAAGTGCAAAAAGCCTGGCAACTTTAAAGGATATCATGTAAAGAACTTTGATGGAGCTTCTCTTACTCCAAAATATTACTTTCCAAATTTAATTAAGGATGAGTCATATATGATATGGTTGCATTATACGAGTAACAAATGGGAATGGGAGGAAGCAAAGAATTTTGTTACATTTTGTTTCGAAGATATTGATGAAGATTTTGAACTGCAGGAGATGGGTGTAAGACTAATTTGTGATGAAGATATACATCAAGAAAGAGATTTAAGTATGCTCCATGGCCTCCCAACTCCAACACATCATGGTGGTATGTTTGGCCTACTTGGGGAGAATGGTTGTTTTTACTTTTCATGGTAGTCCAATTGAAAACCTTTACTGTGTTTCTTTAATTCATCCATATGACTTTTTATAATGAGCTTTTTATGTAGCACACCCCATTGTTTGTTGAAATGTGTATGAGAAGAAAAATCATTGACTATTATATTGGCAAACTACTGGTAGCTAATATATATTTTTGGCTTGATTGTTAAGAACATATTGCAAACATGGGTTTCGTTTCCATGGCTACTTGTATTTTCAATCTCTTATCGCTTTGGGAATAACATCTTTTGCAAAATGAAAAGTGTATTTTTCTGCACATCTTTGCAATTTTTTTATTAAATATGAATAGGTAATATGAGACATCTCAGCAGAAATAGGTGTGATAAATAGGCATATCTAATTACTTCATCACCACATGTCATCTCGACGAGATTTGTCAACTGGTATTTTGTGAGCGTCTTTGTTAGTAAGACATGCAACAAAGTCACAGGGGTTTGATGCAAACATGGAGGAGTTCGCTGAACTCTCCCTTACGGTCAATAATCCTGAACAGCATAGTTACAAGACATGCAACAAATTAAAGTGTCTGACAACCAAAAAATAATTTATTTACAGTCAGTTTCGTGAGTATATGGTTATCCACTCCAATCTGAAAGAGTTATGAACTCATAAAGGTAGCTTTTCACTACAAAAGAATGAGTGTGACGCTAATGTTGGACTGATTAATGTCTATATGCCAAACAAAATATTAATACGTTTGTTTTTAAAAAGCCTGTATTCAGGCCCATTAATATGACAGTTGTAGTTTAGGGTTGCAACAATCATATATGAACCGGTATGTCTCTTGAAGACACCTTTCATTCAGTTTATATAGGATCAAATTCTGTGATTCAAAGAAACCCCATTCATTTATATTATTAGATTATTGAGGGTTCTACAAATCTTCTTTGTTTCTCTTTTTATTGATTCTTGATTATGATAGCATGGATGTTGTTTGATCAATTTCGATCCTAGAAGATGAAATCCATTCAAGGCCCTTGCAAAAGTGGTGGGATCAAGCAACAACAACAATTCATAATTCAATCATCATTCAAGAATCAAACCTGTGTTTTTTTTAGAAACACAATCATGAAGAAATTGGTGTGAAGCCAAGTTGTGTGAAGCAACCGCAAAGAAGAAGAAGAATCTGTGATGGATTGAATGATCAAGAGATTTGATCATGAAAGGTCATGCGATATGATCTAGACGAAGGAACAAGGTTGTGAAGGTCCCCGAATTCGTAAGCAAGAACAACAACGAAGGTGATCAACCTGGACTTAAGGAAGATCACAACAACAACCGCGAAGGTTCAAGAAGAAGACTGTGAGAGTCTCAAGATGAAAGGAATTACAGAAGATTCACAAACAAAAGTTTGGCATTCGACATTACGAGGGAGATGTTGGAATGATTAATGTCTTTATGCCAAACAGAATATAAATACATTTTTTTTTAAAATGCTTGTATCCAGGCCCATTAATATGACAGTTGTAGTTTAGGGTTGCAACGGTTATATATGAACCTGTATGTCTCTTGAAGACACCGTTTCATTCAGTTTATGGGTGTGTTTGGTGACCAATATTATGGAAGATTATGGGGGCTAGAGCTTTTTTTTTTCTCAAAATAATCTATTCTCTAAAAGTAGTGTTGTTTGGCTCATAAAATTAGGAAAGATTATGTTCAAAATCATCTACATAATCTATGTCCAAATATGTTGTTATGTTGTAAGTGCAGGTTTATTGACAGGGACTCATTATGCACATTTCCTATTCTTGAAAGTGAAGAGACATTAAGTGATGCTGCATTTGAAGCTTCAATAAAAGATGAGGGGGGCTTATTGAACATCCTCTCCTATAAAAGAGACAACCCTGGCTAGGGTTTTAATCACTCATTCATACGCAGTCATCTTCTTCGACTGCTATATCACTCTCTCACACTTATGATCTGTTGATCCATCTTTGTAAGATTTCTTTGATCATTTGATCTTGTTAAAGGTTCTGCAATAGTTTGACTGCTAGTACTCAAAAACTGTGCTGCCTTATGTACCTTTGATTCTTGAATAAATTAAAGTTGTTGCTCTGTTTATCTGGTTGATACCGTCGCACATGGTATCAGAGCGATAGGCTACTGATTCTCATCAAATCCCGCTCTCAAGGGATTGTTATATTGGGGTTATTGTTGTTGATAACTCCGGCGATTCGTATCTGGGTTTTGGAACGTCTGTGGAGTGCTGGAATTAATTGTTCTCGCAATATCGGTGCTCAATCAGAATAAATTAGGGTTCGTTCAAAACCCTAATTAATTTTTGATTTGGGGGTTTTGCTTGTGGAGTACTGGGACTGATATTTCTGGTACTATCGGTGTTAAATCAACATAAATTAGGGTTTCTTCGAAACTCTAATTATTTTCTTACTTGGGGGGTTTTTTCTTGGAGTGCTCTCTGGTTCTAATTGATCATAATCAACCCTAGACTAAGTGAATATAGGGTGATTGTGGTCGGTCTTCACCGTTTCCGCTGCACTAAGCACTGTAAGTATCTCTCCCTTTCTTGTTTAACGACATTCAAGCTGATTGGGTGCAAACGGGTATGTTAACACCTTGATCTGCCACCTCTGAGTGGTACGAATACCTGCTCTGGCCTACCCAGTCGAAAGGCTTGGTGCCGGTTAAACCGTGGGTGTGAGTTGCTTATATTTCCTGTATTTTTGTTCTTCTAGTTAACGGAGGCTAGGACTAGTTAGGTTGGAAGTTGATTTGGGATTATTGCTCTTATTATTTGTGGTTACTGTTACTGTCTTTCTGTTTATTTTTCTGTGTTATCACTATGGCTGTGGGTGAGGGTGAACAAGCTAATACTGAATCTATGACTAATGAATCTGTGATCAACTCCTCTGAATTAAAACTTGTCTTTGGTGATACTCTCTTCTTGCATCCTAGTGACACTAGTGGTAATCCTATTATATCTGTAAAACTCACTGGCTCAGAAAACTATAAAATATGGAGCATTGCCATGACTTTTTCATTAAGAAACCATAATAAACTTGGCTTTGTTGATAGAACTTGTAAAAAAGATACTTCTAATGCTAGTCTTGCTAATCAATGGGATATGTGTGACTCTGTTGTCCTTACTTGGATTCTAAACTCTTTAAGTCCTGAGTTGTTTCTTTGGTGCTATATATTCTAAACCGCTTATGAAATGTGGAATGACTTAAAAGAAACCTATGACAAAGTTGATGGATCTGTCTTTAATATACATAAAATATCAACTCTTTGGGTCAAAATGGGTCTCTCTTGGACACTACAACAATCTTAATTCATTATGGAAACAATTTGACTCTATAATCGGTCTTCCTACATGTACTTGTGATGTCGGAAAACATTTTGAAAACATAACCAAACTCATCAAGTTAATGCAGTTTTTAATGGGTCTTGATGACACTTATGTGCCCATCAGAAGCAACATCTTAACCAGGGATCCTTTACCATCTGTCAAAATTGCTTTTTCTATTGTGTCAGGAGAAGAATCCCACAGAAACTTCTCCTCTAGTACAGGATCCATTAAACCAAATGTGTCTGCTTTTGCTTCAAAGTTATTTGATAACAAAAAAGGAAACAACAATTACAAAGGCACAAATGGGAATAACACTTCTGGTAACAGCTCTAACAATAGAGGACCCAATCTCAACTTAAAGTGCTCTAACTGTAAAAAACCTGGTCACACCATTGATAGATGTTATGATATAGTTGGGTATCCTGCTGGATATGGAAAAAGGAACTTTACCTCTAATATTAAACCTACTAGCAACAATGATTCTTCTTCTACTACTGATGCCAATCTTGAATGTAGTACTAGCAACTCTCCTGTTTCTCTGTCTAATGAACAGATGGTCAGACTAATGAGTCTTCTAAATGATAGTCCTGCTCATTCCAATATGGCAGGTAAATGTTTTTCAGGAACCTTTTTTAATGCAAGTGTCAAATTCAATTTAATATTTGAAAAACACTTTAATGGAAATACAAATTTTCTAAAGAAAAACATAAGTCTTGGTTGGATTGTTGACTCTGGAGCAAACCAACACATGACTTTGTCTTCAAAACCTTTAATCAATATTGTTGATGTTTCAAAACTTGGCCTCACTGTTGGACACCCAAATGGTACTCAGGCACTTATCACTGAAATTGGTGACATGAAAATTAACAACAACATTACCTTACATGATGTCTTAGTTGTGCTCGAATACACGCTGTCGGTCCGCTATCATGCTCACAAACTTGCTAGAGATAGCAAACTATCTGTTAGTTTTAATGAATCTACATGTTATATTCAGAATTTGCAACAAAAGGAATGTGGGGATTGGTAATCAATCTAATGGCCTGTACTTGTTTGATGTTGACACTAATTGTAAGATTGTCTCTAATAACTGCATTGTCTCTAGAAACCTTTGGCATCAAAGGCTTGGTCATCCCTCTGACCAAGTCTTACAAGTTCTTAAACCCAGTCTTAACCTTGATAAACCAACTGACTCTGACCATCTCTGTGATACTTGCAACAAGGCTAAACAAACCAGGGAACCTTTTCCCTTAAGTGAACATAAGTCAACTAAAATTGGCCAACTTGTCCACCTAGATTTTTGGGGCCCTTATAAACTCACTAGCAAAGATGGCTACAAATATTTTTTTAACTATTGTTGATGATTACTCAAGGGCTGTCTGGGTTTATATGCTTAAAAATAAAGGAGATGTCTATGATTCCATTGTCAATTTCTCTCAAATGCTGACAAATCAATTTGAAAGTAATATAAAAGTTTTTAGAAGTGACAATGGTTCTGAATTTGTCAACATAGAATGCAACAATTTTTTCATAATAAAGGCATTCTACATCAAACCTCTTGTGTCTACACACCTCAACAAAATGGAATTGCAGAAAGGAAACATAGACATCTTCTTAATGTTGCTAGATCTCTTATGTTTTAGGGGGAATTACCTCTTTACTTGTGTCCTGAATGTGTTCTCACTGCTGCTTACCTTATCAACAGGTTGCCTTCTTCGTCTGACAAATCTCCTTTCTCTCTTGTGTATGGGCATGACCCTACACTCTCTCATATTAGGGTTTTTGGTTGTCTTTGCTATGCTACTATCCTAAATAATTCTGACAAATTTAACAGCAGATCTGAAAAAAGTGTATTTATTGGTTACTCTAATGAAAAAAAAGGTTACAAGCTTTTAAGCTTAGAAACAAAACATTTTTTTTCTCAAGAGATGTCAATTTTTATGAAACTGTTTTCCCCTTCAAAATGAAAAACAATCTTCAAAAACAAGTCTTTGAAATTGGTGTGTCAAAAGATTTAAACAACAAATTTTTTTTTGATACTGATAACCCTAAAAGAACCAATGATGAAGGGAGAGTGTCTTCCAATGATGATGGAACTGAGTTGAATCCTCTCAATAAGGATGGTAACTCAGATGCTTCATTCAGTGATGATGGGACTGAGTTGAATCCTCTCAATAGGGATGGTAACTCAGATGCTTCATCCATGGAAGAAACTACACACCCTGAGGGCATTGTTTCACCTGAAACAAACTCCAATAACATCAACTCTGATGTTAATTCTGATTCAGACTCAAATGAGTCAACTCCTGAACAAGGAGACTTGTCAGCCATCACCACAAGGAGGTCAACTAGACCCACTAGACTGCCCAAAAATCTTAATGACTTCATTGTTGAAGGAAAAGTTAAATATGGTATAGAAAAAGTTGTTAATTATTCTAATCTTAATTCTGAAAATTACTGCTTTACTTCAAACTTAAATAAAAGTGTTGAACCTACTTGTTATGGGGAAGCCATCCTTGACCCTAACTGGGTTGATGCTATGAATGCTGAAATTGAGGCCTTAAACACTGACAAATCCTGGATCATTACCACTTTACCTGCTAATAGAAAACCCATTGGGTACAAATGGATTTGGAAAATCAAGTACAAATCCAATGGTGAAGTAGACAGATACAAAGCCAGGCTTGTTGCCAAAGGATTTAACCAAAGAGAAGGGATAGATTATAATGAAACTTTTTCTCTTGTTGTAAAAATGTCCACTGTTAGAATTCTTATTGCCTTAGCTGCTAAGAATAAATGGCCTCTTTTCCAACTAGATGTTAATAATGCTTTTCTTTATGGTGAGCTTGATGAGGACATATACATGACTATTCCAAAAGGTTTTTCTGATGAAAACAACAAAAACATGGTTTGCAAATTTACTAAATCATTGTATGGCCTTAAGCAAGCTCCCAGAAAATGGAATGAGAAACTTGTTGGTGTTCTCAAAGAACATGGCTTTGTTCAATCTGTGAATGATCATTCTCTATTTACAAAAAACAAAGATAACAAGTTTATTGCCTTACTTGTCTATGTTGATGATATTGTTCTTACTGGCAACTGTGTTGAGGAAATTGAACAATTCAAAGTCTTTCTTAAAACTAAATTTAACATAAAAGACTTGGGTACTCTTAAATTATTTCTAGGTATTGAGGTGATAAAAACTGGGAATGACATCTGTCTCTCCCAGAGAAAGTACTGTCTTGAAGTTTTAAAAGAATTTGGTCTTCTTGGATGTAAGCCTGTGTCTACACCCATGGAACCAAACTCTGTCCTTCCTTTTATACCAACACAAGATGACCCATTACTTGACAACATAACTGGGTGCCAAAAACTTCTTGGAAAACTGATTTATCTTACTCATACCAGACCTGACATATCTTATTTTGTTCATTGTCTAGCACAGCATATGCATACTCCCTTAAAATCTCATTTGGATTCTGCCTTAAATGTGCTTAGATATTTAAAAGGTGCCCCTGGTAAAGGTCTTAGGTATGATCATAGCAGTCTTAATAATGTTCTTGAAGGGTACAGTGATGCTGATTGGGCAAAATGCATTAAAACTAGGAAATCTGTTACTAGATACTATGTTTTCTTTAACAATTGTTTGATATTGATGTGCCCGGTAGGTGCAAGTTTTAAATTTATAAAAGGTGAATTACCAATATTACCAATAACACATACGAGCAAGTATACTCGTCCGTTATAGCAAGATTATGAAGGTAAGTCGGGATCGTTCGCAGGATTTGAGTGAATCGAGCACAAGTTTGAATTAACGGAGTCTATCAAAACATATAACAAAGCAAATAGATATAATGAAATTCGATGATTAAAACTACACTTGCTTAAACTAGTATCATATCATAGATTAATGTGATTGTGTTAACTACTTAACATGTTGGTTGTGATAATTAGTTGAGAACTAACCTATTGTTCTTACAAGTTAAACCTTCGCCAAGATTTTAGTTTATAAAAACAAGCATTAAGTTTAACCAATCAATTCAAGATCAATTCAAGTTTCATAAGTCTACTTTCATAAACTTAAACACAAAACATCCACTTGTTCATCAAATTGCTTAAGAAATGGTCAATACAAAAGGTACCCGATCATAGACAAAAGGCTACAATTAATTTTCAACAACTAATCTTACGACCATTTAGATGTTTCCAACCAATCCAATTTGATAATCAAAAAGCGTTTCTATTACAACCACACCTTAGTTCCTTTGTATAATCAAGAATAATGGGTAAAAACAATCATCCATAGACAAAATGATTATGACTACTTGAATAATACGAAGTTCTTTCGACCCCAACGATAGTTACCAATTAGCCAAACTTGATTAACAAATGTCACTATGAAACTTTAGCACAATTGGATCTTAGAATTAACTTGAAATTGAATTAAAACATGTTAACACAATCACTAACTAATCATATGATAATCAACATCATTTAAGCAAGTGCATAAAGAAACTAGCCACTCATAGCAAACATGAACATAAACTCATAACTTTGATCATTAGAAAACATGATTAAAAGTCTTACAATGCTTGGAATAAGATTACAAATGATGAAGTAATGATTCCCAAAGGATCGTGGTGGACTTCTTGGTGTTTTGGCCTCCAAAGGTGGAACTTCTGGAACTCCAAACTTCTCTGGATTTCTAAGGACGAATTTCAGGAGGTGAAGGCTTGGTTTGATGAGTAGAGAGCTTTGTAATTGAAGTGTGTCTTTTATGCTCACAATTAGCCTCTATTTATACTAATTCCAAGGCCTAGGGTGTTAAATGCTTGACTTGGCCTCCAAGGAGTAAGGAAGGGACTAGAATACACCAAGAGAAGGACCTAGAATCGTTTGGATGCAAAGGGAAGCTTAGTGATGAAGATTTGACAACCGCAACTTCTCCAACCGGATCGGTCATACGACCAACCGATCCGGTTGGTCTTCAATAATAACACACCGACCGATCCGGTTGCGGGTTGCGACCGATCGGTCGGTTATGGCAACAACATTAATTCCGACCAAATGCCAACCGATCCGGTTGAAGGTGTAACCGGATCCGTTGGATCTTCCGAGATATGAAACTTGATCTTCTCTCTTTACTCGACTTGTAGAACTTGGTTCTTCAATCATTAAGGTCTTCAAAGGTACTTGGGATTTAGCTTTATCGAGACGGAATCTTCGATTAACGCATATTTCCACATTTTCCTCCATTTCCTCGCACTTGGTTATAAATACTAGACAAACATCTCTAGATACGATTAAGTACTAAAATCACACAAATATAACCAAATAATGGATATAAAAGTACATACAATGCTACTAAAACATGCACAATCCGAGTGTTATCAAATTCCCCACACTTAAACTTTGCTTGCCCTCAAGCAAATCTAAGAAAAACATCCACTGGTACGGATCGTGATTATGAAAATGTGATGCAAATCAACCAAGTATAAATCTGAGAAGATTCATCAATTATGCTTTATAAAGGTGAAACATCAAGATGTTTGACAATATCCAATGATTTTCTTGCATGATTAACATTTCATAACACCTCACGAAAAATAATGGAATATAATTTACTCAATCACTCATTTTAGTGGAGTAACAAGATAAATCACACTCATTGCTCACCATGATTAGATTATTACCATAAGCTTGTACAAGAAACAAAACTCCACCGACGGCGTGAGCACCAAGTAAAAACATCTAAAGAGGGCTTTTATTCGGGTTATAATGATAGGCTAAGGGTTAAGGGTATGGATAAGGCATGGGAATGTTAATGAAATTGGTGTAAAAATAAAAATGAAATCAAGTCTAATACCCGTGTTGCTAGCTACCAAACATTCCACGAACCAAATAAATGATTATAGCTTTGCTTTCTTCTTTTTCACTTTCCACAGCTTTTCGCTTTTCCATGACAATTGTTCTTCGATCATAGCACATTGGCTATTATTTCCATACTTTCAACACAAACAATTTTTTTTTTTTTTTTTTTTTTTTTTTTTTTTGAACATAACGCATGGCTCAATCAATCACATAGTATGTGGTACTCATAATCATTTGAACAATCTTCACTTTCCGTGCGACTAGCAACCAACCGCTTAGACATTGATATGGGATAGGCTAAGGTTTAAAGTGTAAAATCTTTTGTATTTTCCGGGTGAAGCAAAATGAAAGGGATGGCTCGGAAGGTGTAACTAGGGTATCTAGTGCTAAAAATGAGCACTACAAATGGGTCCATGTGGGTGGTTAACTAACCAATGAGGCTAGCTAATATATTATTAGATGTAAAATGGAAGGCCATTGGGTTAAATCCTAAGGTGCCTCTTTATCACACAATTCACTTATATCGCATTTAATGCAATCTCATCGCGGTCCGGTAATGATTTACAAGCACAAGTTCTAGAATAAATAAAATCACCGCACACTCATAGCAAAAGATCTAAGCATAAAAGGTGTATGCTAATAAGAAATAGGCTTAAATCCTCACAATTTAGTGGAAAGGGTATAATATGTGTTAGCAAATGTTTATCAATCCCGTAATGGATTGCAATAGTAATCGGAACACATCTCAAGTTTCAAATATTACCAATTTTACCAAAGGAATGATCCAATTATTCTAATAGATAATCCTAAAAGTGTGAAAACAACTAGATCACAAGGGCAAACAAAATTTTAAATTTAAGCATGAAAACTCTAATTTTCCTATTCACCCCCCACACTTAAGTTAGACATTGTCCTCAATGAAAACGAACTTCAAAGTATAGAAAAGGGAAAATAGAGATGAAACCGGATATGTTAATGAGTTTATCACTTAAAATCTTTCTTCATTCCTGGCGTCCACTAGAGAAATCATCACCGCACACAATCTTATAAACAAACAAAGGTTTTATTAAAGGTGGTACCCCCACACTTAAGTTCAACCAAAGGTTAGGACTTTGGGAGTGACCATGAAAATCAAATCTGAAACACACGGTTGCCTCCCGAGAAGCGCTTGTTTTATTACCGAGTCATCACCGACTCGATTCTTTCCGATTTATTCATTGCAAGGCAGCTTTGAACATTTTATAAAGTTCGGGATGTACATGAATTCTTCACCAAGATCTTCAATATCGTCCCGCATAAATTCGATTGGTTTCCATGGAACAGTTTGTGGAATTCTTCCAGAAATGGTGCTACAAAGGTGATAGTTTCAATTCATTCTCATGGTGTCTCCAGATCCGCCGAATCGAAACTTCATTCGCTTGCTCCTTATCGTAGTATAACTTGATTCGGTGTCCATTAACAATGAAACTTCCACCTTGTTTGTCATAGAGTTCGACATACCCGTATGGATATCCATGTTTAACGACATATGGTCCAAACCATTTTGGTTGTAACTTAGAGCTTTGAATTTGAATTTCATGTTAAAAGCGAACTTTATCTCCGGCTTTGAATTCTTTTCGAATTCGTAGCTTTTTATCATGATAAGCTTTTGTTCGCTTTATACGCTTTGGAGTTTTCATAAGCTTGAGTCTTAATTCATCGAGTTCGTGCAATTGCGTAAATCTTTTCTCTCCACTATTTTGAGATCGGTGTTACATTGTTCGAGCGCCCAATAAGCACGATGTTCAACTTGAACGGCAAATGACAAGTCTTCCCATCTGAGTCCATGACGGAGTTGTACCAATTGGTGTTTTATAAGCCGTCACGAAATGCCCACGAGCATCATCAAGTTTTCTTGCCCATAAAGACGGATTGTCTTTGACGGTTTTTCCAAAGATCCTTTTGAGGGCTCTGTTGGTATTTTCGACTTGTCCACTCGTTTGTGGATGATAAGCGATCGCAAATCGATGATGAACTCCATATCTTTTCATGGTTTTTCCATTTGTTGATTGCGAAATGAGTTCCACGATCGCTTATGAGTGCTTTGGGAATTCCATAGCGAAAAGCTTTTGAGAAAATTAACAACGACACGAGCATCGTTTGTCGGTAAAGCTTGACTTACGCCCATTTGGACACGTAATCTATAGCAACGAGAATGTATTCGAATTTGTGGGATTTAGGAAAGGTCCCATGAAATCTATTCCCAAATATCGAATATTTCGCACACTGAATGCTTGTTAATGGCATTTCATCCCTACGAGAGAGATTGGTGGTTCTTTGACAAGCGTCACGCTTTTGAACAAGTGTATGTGCTTCTTTGAATATTGTTGGCAAGAGAATCCAGATCAAAAACTTTCTTAGTTGTGGTGGAAGGACCATAATGTCCCCAGTTGGGCCATGGTGACATTCGTCAAGAATTTTACGAGTTTGGGACCAAAATACATCTTCGGATCATCCCATCGGGACACATTTTGAAAAGATATGGCTCTTCCCAAAATAGTATTTGAGTTCAAAAGAATTTGCTTCTTTGAGCATGAGTTAGTCCTTTTCTGAGAATTCCTCCGGCGAGGTAGTTTGCGAAGTCAGCAAACCAAGGATCATCATTTCCGTCCATGGTCATGAGAGTTTCATCGGGAAAATAATCATCGATTTCTTCTTCTTTCAATTCCTCAAGATTAGGATTTTCGAGACGAGATAAGTGATCAGCAGCAAGATTCTCTGCTCCTTTCTTGTCTTTGATTTCGATGTCAAATTCTTGGAGTAACAAAATCCATCGAATAAGACGTGGTTTAGCGTCTTGCTTGGTGAACAGATATTTGAGTCTTTGAATGATCGGTAAAACGATTGCTTTTGAGAGCACAAGATATGATCGAATTTGTCAAAAGCAAAAACGACGACTAGTAATTCTTTTTCGGTGACGGTATAATTTTCTTGGGCACTATTCGGTGTCTTCTTGGCAAAATATATAGGCCGAAAGTGTTTCCTTCAGCGTTGTCCTAAGACAGACCCAACAAACAAAATCGCTTACGTCGCACATAAGTTCGAAAGGTAGTGACCAATTAGGTGAAACCATGATCGAGCACTAGTAAGTTGAGATTTCGGTGATTGAAAGCTTTTATGCAATCAGATCGAAGTCGAAGATAGATTCTTTCTCAAGAAGTTTTGTCATCGGACGAGATATTTTGGAAAAATCTTTTGATGAATCGGCGGTAAAACCAAAGATGTCCTAAAAACTTCTAACGGCTTTGACGTTAGTTGGTGGTGGAAGTTTTGAGATGACATCGACCTTTGCTTTGTCGACTTCCATTCCGGCACTAGAGATTTTGTGGCCAAGCACAATTCCTTGGTTACCATAAAGTGGCATTTCTCCCGATTGAGAACAAGATGTGCAACCGCATCTTTCGAGCATTTTATCGAGATTAGAAAGGCAAGCTTCAATGATTCTCCAAAGATCGAAAAATCATCCATGAAAACTTCCATGGAGGTTTCAAGCATGTCTTGGAATATGGCGATCATACACCTCTCGAAAAGTCGCGGGTGCATTACAAAGACCAAAAGGCATACGCCGATATCGTGGGTTCCAAAAGGACAAGTAAAGGTGGTCTTTTCTTGATCGTTAGGATCGATGGGAATTTGGAAATATCACGAAAATCCGTCGAGGAAACAAAAGAATTTATTTCCGCTAGTCTTTCAAGCATTTGATCCATGAATGGGAGTGGAAAATGATCCTTTCGGTGGCTTTGCTTAACTTACGATAGTCAATACAAACACGCCAACCGTACGATTCTAGTTGGAACTAGCTCATTTCGCTCATTAGTTACAATCGTCATTCCTCCTTTCTTTGGAACACAGTGAGCAGGGCTTACCCAAGGACTATCCTCAATTGGGTAAATGATTCCGGCATCAAGAAGTTTAATGATTTCCTTTTAACAACTTCTTTCATGTTGGGATTGAGTCTCGTTGACGTTCTACCAGGTTTAATCCTTCTTCGAAATTGATTTTGTGTTTGCAAAATTAGGACTAATTCACGGGATATCGGATGTTTTCCAAGCAAAAGCTTGTTTGTGATTTTGAGTCACGGAAACTAAACTTTCTTTCTCATCATCCTCGAGCAATGAAGATATGACTCTTTGGAAGAAGTGAGTTCTCCTCCGGATAAGCATATTCAAGATGATTTGGGAGAGGTTTGAGTTCGAGATCCGTGGGTGGTTCTTCGATAGAGGATTTTATTCGCATCTTGTCATTGAAAGTGATTTCTCAAAATTTTCTTCCTCTTCCTCTATTTCTTCTTCTTCCGAGTTATCTTCTTCAAATTCTACTTTCATGAAATCATCAAACTCTTTGTCGAATCTGTTTCATTGATTTTTTGAAGTAGTCATGAATGGATCGGATTCGTTCGAATGCATCTAATTCCTCATCGGTGACTTCATCAATAACATCGACGTTAAAACAAGTGTCATCACTAGAATGTGGGTAGTGCATTGCATTATCGATAAGAAAAGTGATTCGATCTCCCCCAACTCCAAGGTTGAGTTCTTTTCCTTTAACTTTGATGATTGCATCGGCGGTGTTTAGGAAAGGTCTTCCTAAAATGAGTGGGACTTTACTATCTTCTTCCATTTCCAAAATTACAAAGTCCACGGGAAAAATGAATTTACCGACTTGAACAAGCATATTCTCAGCAATTCCCACAGGATATTGATAGGAATGATTTGCCAATCGGATGCTCATTTTCGTTGGTTTCAGGCTGTTGTTGCACAACTTGGAATAGAGTGAATAAGGCATCAAATTGATACTTGCGCCAAGATCGGCTAAAGCATCACATTTAACGTTATTCCGAAAGTACATGGAATAAGAAAGCTCCGGGATCTCCGAGTTTTGGTGGAATTTTGTTTTGAACTATGGTGAGCATTCTTCGTTAAGAAAAGTTTTGATATTTGCTCAAGCTTGCTTTTGTTATTAAGAAGTTCTTTCAAAATTTCCGTAATTGGGCATTCCGCTATAACATCAACGAGAGGAACATTGAGTCTAACTTCTTTGATTATTTCGATAAACTTCTTATAACGCTCTTCCATCTTCTCTTTCTTTAGGCGTTGAGGATAAGGAATTTTCGTGTATACGCCTTGATGGGTGGAATGTCTTTCTTTTGGTGGTTTGAGTTGTGTTTGGTTCTTCGTTTCATCCTCACTATCAACGGTGACAGGAGTATTAGGATTAGGTGGTGGATCGTCACGAGAGACCACTTCTTGTAACAACATTGATATGTTCATTTCTTGTTTGGGGTGGACAGCACGTCTTATCATTTGATGGTTTTGGATTGGTTTGAGTGTTACTTGGCAATGAACCGGATGGTCTAGAGGAATGTTGGTCGGAAAGTGCGCTAAGCTTGTTTTCAAGATCTTGGATAGATTCTTGATGATTTTTCCGTCCTTGCTCAACTTTGGCTTTAAGATTGAAAATTGATTTTTATAAAATCATTTGCGGATTTTTGTCCACCACGAATTCTCTCATGGTTTTCGAATTCGGTTTCTTCATTTTTTGTCGGAAGTTTGGTGTGGTGGATCGTCAGTTCGTGGTTGAGAATCACGGTTGTCATCCCTTGGTCGGCGATCTTGCCAATTTCCAGAATTTCGACCGTAATAATTACTACGATATCCTCCTCCACGGTATCCTCCTTGAGCATAATTTGCTTCTCCTTCTTTTGGTCCACCCATAGGTTTATCGTCGCATTCGGACGATGGGTGATTTCCTCCACAATTGTTGCATCCATCTCGCATTTCCTTCATTTCATCTTTGATATCCTTGTATTGCGAGTTGATTTGTGAGGTTAACGCTTCCATCTTCTCCATGAGTTTTGAGGTATCGGTGTTTTCGACAAAAGCAACGGTTTTTCGGAGAGGTTTTGTTTTTGAATCTTTGGACCAATCAAGTTTGAGAAGTACTCGATCTTGAGCAATTGATGTGCATCATTAGGAGTTTTATAGAGAAAAATTCCTCCAAAGATCAAGGATGCCTTGAGAGATTTCATCTAGTCCATGGTAAAGATTTGGATAATGGTTCCTTTTGATAATCCATGTCCATGACAACTCTGAAACAAATCTTTCATTCGGCCAAGCTTCGACAAGTGATTCGTTTGGGTTTTGGTTGAAAGCACGAATTTCTCCCATTAATCGATCAAACATGGCGGGTGGAAAGAATCGAAACACAAAAGCTTGCCTCATCTCCTCCCAAGTATTGATGATTCACGGGTTAATTCATTGTACCATACTTTAGCATCTCCGCAAGTGATGATGGGAAAAGTTTGAGTTTGATGGCATTGACATCGGTGTCGCCATAACGAAACATTCCGAAATTTCGATGAATTCGGCAATGTGCTTATGCGGATCGGCCCGCACATGCCATCGAATTGTCGGTCTTTGATCATAGAAAGGTGATGTCCCTTCACGGTGAATTTGTCACCAAGGTTAATAGCAACAATAGCACTTTCGGTGTTGGTGCTACGGTTCGGTTTGTTCCCACATAGGTTGATCGTCCGCCATGGGAAAAGGTAAATTGGTGAAAGGGTTGTAAACAACTTTGGCTTCAATGAGGTTATCAAATGGTGGGTTTGGTACTCGTGGTACACGATTTTCCAATGGTATGAAACGTGTTCTCCTTCTTCTTGAATCAAACGTTCGGGGTTGGTAAGAGGTGTAATTGGTTCTATTCTCGCCGCTCGAGTGTTCATACAATGTCCTAGAGAATCGGGCAATATCTAAACACACGGACAAACAATAAAACAACTTATATGGAGCAGAGTAAGGTAACCGGATCGGTTGCGGGATGCGACCGATCGGTTAGACCTGATGAGTGATGGGCAAACTCGTAACCGATTCGGTTGAGGGCAACCGGATCCGGTTAAGGTTTCGTGAAAAAAAAATTAAGAATCGGTGAGGGAAATTCAAAACTTGTTGAAACACAATCAAATCCCGTAGCGGCGCCAAAACTTGATGTGCCGGTAGGTGCAAGTTTTAAATTTATAAAGGTGAATTACCAATATTACCAATAACACATACGAGCAAGTATACCGTCCGTTATAGCAAGATTATGAAGGTAAGTCGGGATCGTTCATAGGATTTGTGTGAATCGAGCACAAGTTTGAATTAACGGAGTCTATCAAAACATATAACAAAGCAAATAGATATAATGAAATTCGGATGATTAAAACTACACTTGCTTAAACTAGTATCATATCATAGATTAATGTGATTGTGTTAACTACTTAACATGTTGGTTGTGATAATTAGTTGAGAACTAACCTATTGTTCTTACAAGTTAAACCTTCGTCAAGATTTTAGTTTATAAAAACAAGCATTAAGTTTAACCAATCAATTCAAGATCAATTCAAGTTTCATAAGTCTACTTTCATAAACTTAAACACAAAAACATCCACTTGTTCATCAAATTGCTTAAGAAATGGTCAATACAAAAGGTACCGATCATAGACAAAAGGCTACAATTAATTTTCAACAACTAATCTTACGACCATTTAGATGTTTCCAACCAATCCAATTTGATAATCAAAAGCGTTTCTATTACAACCACACCTTAGTTCCTTTGTATAATCAAGAATAATGGGTAAAACAATCATCCATAGACAAAATGATTATGACTAGTTGAATAATCGAAGTTCTTTCGACCCCAACGATAGTTACCAATTAGCCAAACTTGATTAACAAATGTCACTATGAAACTTTAGCACAATTGGATCTTAGAATTAACTTGAAATTGAATTAAAACATGTTAACACAATCACTAACTAATCATATGATAATCAACATCATTTAAGCAAGTGCATAAAGAAACTAGCCACTCATAGCAAACATGAACATAAACTCATAACTTTGATCATTAGAAAACATGATTAAAAGTCTTACAATGCTTGGAATAAGATTACAAAAGATGAAGTAATGATTCCCAAAGGATCGTGGTGGACTTCTTGGTGTTTTGGCCTCAAGGTGGAACTTCCGAACTCCAAACTTCTCGGATTTCTAAGGACGAATTTCGGAGGTGAAGGCTTGGTTTGATGAGTGAGAGCTTTGTAATTGAAGTGTGTCTTTTATGCTCACAATTAGCCTCTATTTATACTAATTCCAAGGCCTAGGGTGTTAAATGCTTGACTTGGCCTCCAAGGAGTAAGGAAGGGACTAGAATACACCAAGAGAAGGACCTAGAATCGTTTGGATGCAAAGGGGAAGCTTAGTGATGAAGATTTGACAACTGCAGCTTCTCCAACCGGATCGGTCATACGACCAACCGATCCGGTTGGTCTTCAATAATAACACACCGACCGATCCGGTTGCGGGTTGCGACCGATCGGTCGGTTATGGCAACAACATTAATTCCGACCAAATGCCAACCGATCCGGTTGAAGGTGTAACCGGATCCGTTGGATCTTCGAGATATGAAACTTGATCTTCTCTCTTTACTCGACTTGTAGAACTTGGTTCTTCAATCACTAAGGTCTTCAAAGGTACTTGGGATTTAGCTTTCTTGAGATGGGAATCTTCGATTAATCGCATATTTCCACATTTTCCTCCATTTCCTCGCACTTGGTTATAAATACTAGACAAACATCTCTAGATACGATTAAGTACTAAAATCACACAAATATAACCAAATAACAGATATAAAAGTACATACAATGCTACTAAAAACATGCACAATCTGAGTGTTATCAGATATCATGGAAAAGCAAAAAACAAAACACTCTCTCAAAATCTTCTACTGAAGCAGAATACAGATCCATGGCTACTGCAGCCTGTGAAATCATTTGGGTTCAAAAAATCTTAAAGGATCTGAATGTTGATCTTAACCTTCCTGTTAACCTGTTTTGTGATAACAAATCTGCTTTACAACTTGTTGTCAACCCTGTTTTCCATGAGAGATCCAAACATTCTGAAATAGATGTCCATTTCATCAGAGAAAAAATTGCAAAAGGTGTCTTGAGTGCCATCAAAATTGGCTCCTCAAACCAAACTGCAGACATTTTAACCAAACACCTTCCTGTGTACCAACACAAATTTCTTTGTGAAAAATTGAAACTATTTGACATATTTGGAAAACAGATTAAGGAGGAATGTTCAAAATCATCTACATAATCTATGTCCAAATATGTTGTTATGTTGTAAGTGCAGGTTTATTGACAGGGACTCATTATGCACATTTCCTATTCTTGAAAGTGAAGAGACATTAAGTGATGCTGCATTTGAAGCTTCAATGAAAGATGAGGGGGGCTTATTGAACATCCTCTCCTATAAAAGAGACAACCCTGGCTAGGGTTTTAATCACTCATTCATACGCAGTCATCTTCTTCGACTGCTATATCACTCTCTCACACTTATGATCTGTTGATTCATCTTTGTAACATTTCTTTGATCATTTGATCTTGTTAAAGGTTCTGCAATAGTTTGACTGCTAGTACTCAAACTGTGCTGCCTTATGTACCTTTGATTCTTGAATAAATTAAAGTTGTTGCTCTGTTTATCTGGTTGATACCGTCGCACATTATAGAAAAAATAATCTCTAAAATTAAAAGCTGATCCAATCAACGTTTGAGAGAAAAATTGAGATTATTTTTTGTATAATTACCATTATATCCTTCAAAACAACCCACGTTCATTAGCATAACAACCCTAGTAGGCTTTCATCTTTCACCGTTACATGCATGACGGCCATTGCTATATTTTACAGTGGATCAGTCATCCCGTGTTGAAGGCAACTATTCTAGTAGGTGGAGCTCGATAACTAGTCTTAAATTCAATCTCTCGCTTCCGGTAAGTTTGATGATATATATTATTAGCTATGTTTTTTGATTGTCTGTACGTTTGTTTACATAGGCCATGTATAATTATGCAATGTAAATGGTATTATAGAGTTGGTTTTTATGAGTAATAGTTTTATGATTTTCTGATTAACTTATTAGGGGTTTTAATTTAACATGCAAACTGTAAATACTATTTCTTTGTTGAAGTATTGATAACTATGAATACCACCGTCTTGATTAGCTTGCAGAATTGGATCTAGTAAGAAACATGTTTTACAACAATTATATCGTTATGATAACTTTAAAAAAAAGATGATGTTAGAAAGTTAACTTTGCATTAGTCGAAGTCAAGATATGATGTTAACTTTGCATTGTATCGTAAGATGATGTTAGATATGTACATTTTGATAACGTTCATTGTTTTATTAATGTATACGAAAAGAAAGTATTTTCGAGATCTTGGTGGTTTAACATCCGAGTGTGAGATTCATTGGACCCAAAACTACTATAGTACTATTATCAATAGACAGTGCAACTGACCCTCCACCATTGCTCATTTGTAAGCTGTTGAAACTATAGATTACATGTTAATTTGACCCTTCACCAAGTGGAAACATATATAGAGCTAAAACCAACTGGACCCAAACATATAGCAAAAGTGACCCACTGTGAGCATGACTTGAATGCTATTTGAAGTCCAAGTTTGTATCTCTTGATTGCTATTTCTTTTTTTTGAGTAAAGGGGAGTAATCCTGCACCCTGGTAAATAAATTAACCAAATAAAAGTTTAAGTACAATGGATATGAGTGAAATCCCATATCTCAGCCCGTTACATAGGCATAGAGCTTACATAACAAGATACTTCCTGTTTTCTAACCAAGAAAACAAACCACTACTCAAAAGATAACATATGACAAAAGAAATAAAATTACTTCCTAGGACCTTGAAACGTTGTGCCATACATGGCATTAAAGGCATCCAAATTTCCGGAAGATCACGAACTGTTTAGCATAGTCATCGAAATCATAGTTATCATACTCATCTTCAAACTCTTGGCCTCCACCAAATATATTAGCGAGACTCATCAAATGGGTTAGCAACAACCTCATCTTGAATCGACACTACAATCTCTCCCACTTTAGAAAAGGATTACTTCTCTTAGTAGAAGAGGCGGGCGGTATACAAGAATCACTAGTTTGAGAAGCCACTACCGACTCCATCTCTTTCAAATCACTCACAAGAGGCTCTTGTGATGCAATACCTTCTTAGTAGACTTATCATCAAGAACTTCCATTGTACAACCGACTCCACATCCTTGATAGTGTCATTAGAAGGAATACCGACGCATCCGTATGTTCCATATTAAGAGCGCCAAACGGTTAGATGTAGCAATCTTGGTTCCACTCGAACTAGCCACATCGAAGCATTCTTCTTATTGACTACGACTTTCTTAGGTTCGAAGGATTCTTCTTGGGTTGGTATTGAAACTGTTTACCCACAACAATTAACCATCTTGAAACCATCATTTGCACCATCATTTGCACGCTTAGAAGGTGAGTAGGAGGTTCAACAACTATAGGACAATCAATAGGAGTATGACCAAAATCTTACATTTATCACAATGTGGTGGTTTCACTCATATTCAACCCTTATCGTCTTGATAGTCGACCCCGACCCATCAAGTAACGGAATCTCAACAGTAAGGCTCTCCCTAAGAAGCTCATCCGACTTCACATCAATCATGTTTAATCTCTTGAGTGATCAGTGATCAGTGATAACTTTCATTATATATGCTATGCTTTTTTTTCAATTATTATACATGTTTAATCATTCTTTAGACTATCATGTTGAGTACATATGGTCACTATTAAATATTACAGTAACAGTAGTACTTCAACATTATTAAGGAGTTGAATATTAATAGTATGTCTCATGTCGACTACTTTGAAAAAGTGCAGTAAGTTTAATAAAAAAGTGTAGTAGCAATAGATTGAATAACTTGTAGCATAGTTAAATATTTCTAGCTATGGCATTTTGGTTGAGGTTGGCTTGTTACCTGTTACTATTATGAAAAGTTAGAAAATAAACATCATGTACACTTTTGAAAGCAATATTACCTAAAGCTTAATAACAATTTATTACGTGATCACCAATTGGATGGAAATTGCATTTCATTATTTTCATATGTCTCATGTTGTTAGATGGCCTCTAGTAATGATGTTACGAAACAAAATGTTGGTGCACAAAAGAATGATGATCCGAAGAAAAGGGAAACATTTAAGTGGACGGATCAAACAGTTCTAATCTTGTGTAGGATACTAAACAAGTATCTCATGAATCATGGGCGAAACTCTCAATTCAATTGGAATGAAATTCAATCGGAGTTCGAGAAAATTTCGACACAAAGGTATATAGCTTTAGGGTTCTAAAGAATAAGTACGATGATCGTGGAAAGACTACAACCTTTGGACTTCATTGAAAAATGGGCAACGGTATCGGTTGGGATGCAAGTACGGGACCTTGAATTGTTCGGATGAATGGTGGGAGAAAAAACTGCAGGTAAATTTGTTTAACACACTATAGTATTCTTGCCTTATTTTTAAAAAGATTGTATTTCATATTATTAAGAAATCTAATAGTTAATTATCTATTGTGCAGGAAAACGACAAATTTAAAAGACTCCGAAAGAAACAACCTTCTTTAGAACTACAAGAGGTGTGGTACCAATTATATGGGGATAAGGTTGCTACACGAGCAGAAGTTGTAGCACCCTCAATTAATCCAAGTACTTTTGTGGCACCGCCAGTTAATCCAAGTACTTTTAATGACTCGTATCATGTCAATCTTGGGGATGAGGATGAGGATCTAGAGGCGGATGATGGCTTAGATGCCAATTATCACTACTCTGAAGACTATGTGGAAAACTTGGAACGTCAAGATGATACCTTTCTTTCAAGTTTCTTGGACGAGGTTGGAAGTGAAAATGTCTCGACATCGAACCAAACTGGGGGATCTAAACAAGCTAAAAAGAGTGCTAAAACTAGTGCCAAACCTACTCAAATGAAGCGTAGTGGGAGAGAGTCAGCTGGTACTTCATTGTTCAAAAAACTAATGAGTGAACAAAATGCTACCCAGAAGCGTGCTATACAATTGTTAGAATCAGATACTACTAATGAAGTTAGTAAAACGAATGTTGAGTCAGTAATAAGTGTGATGAACCGCATGGTCGAGCAAAAACTAATAGCAGAATATGACGATTTGTGGTGCTTTGGAATGATTGTACTTGAGGATCCTGTGAAAAGAGAGTTCTTTCTGAATTTCCGGTGATCTTTGGTAGGGTAACAGCTACAATACCAACAAAAATTAGGAAAATAAAGTTGCATGAAGCAATAGGATCACATTGTCTTTACTTTATTTCAATTTCTCATTTGGTATTTGGATATTTATTGCATTTTACGTTTGACATTTTTATAATTTGAATAATTGTATGTTAGTTGATGTTTTTCTATTATATTGTTTTCTTACATTCTCTTCAACTCTTTCATATGATACATATATATTTATGCTTTCTAATTTTTTGATAGGTGTACTATGGATATTAAAAGAAGAAAGAGGAGAAAGAAAATACATCTTGTACAGTTGCTATTTTCTTCGTATTCTACAAGTTTTCTAGCCGCCGCGTACTATTGTAAATATATGTACAAGCAACCATGTATGACCTCACCTCAAACAGGTGAAGTTTGGATGAATGAGGTTTTGACTGGTAATCCTATTCGATGTGTTAATGCATTTAGAATGCATCCAACCATATTCATTAATCTATGTGGAGAATTAGAATCAAAGTATGGACTCAAGTCGAGTGATAAAATGTCAGTCATTGAAAAATTAGGGGTATTTGTCTATATCCTTTTAGTAGGTGTTTCAAATAGGGATGTTGGGGAGCGCTTTCAATGCTCGGGTGAGACAATTAGCAGAGCTTTTCATGAAGTTCTAGAGGCAATAACCGGTAGAAACAATGGTTTCCAAGGGCTAGCACATGACATAATAAGGCCTAAACATCCATCATTTCAGTTCATACCATCTCAAATAATGAATGATCAAAGATACATGCCATATTTTAAGGTACAAAATTGTATGTTTTTCAATATTATTTAACATATCACACCTTTATTAAAACTTAAACTATTTCATTTGTATTTAGGATTGTGTTGGATGTATAGATGGTACACACATAGGAGCATGTATCCCAGAGAATCAACAAGTACCCTATATAGGTAGAAAAGGGGCACCTACTTTCAACGTAATGGCAACTTGCGATTTTGATATGTGTTTTACTTTTATATCTGTGGGATGGGAAGGATCAGCACATGATACACGAGTTTTTCTTCATGCTCTCAACACACCATCAATGAACTTTCCCAAACCACCTGGAGGTAACAATATATTATTTATGTGGTTATTTCTATCTTACTTTTAGAATTAAAAATGACTCATTTAGTTTCTTAACTATTTTACCAGGTAAATACTATTTGGTAGATAAAGGATATCCCGATAGAAACGGATATCTTGTTCCATATTCCAAGACAAGATACCACCAATCTCAGTTTGAATATGAGCCACCAAACAATAAGCAAGAAGCTTTCAACCGCAAGCATTCATATTTACGGAGTTATATTGAAAGATCATTTGGAGTCTTAAAGAAACGATGGAAAATACTTGGTGGAATGCCTAAATTTAGCGTGCAAACTCAGATTGATGTTATTATCGCTGCATTTGCTTTACATAACTACATCCGTAACAGTTCACAAGAAGACTTGATGTTTACGATGATGGAGGACCATCCAGATTATATACCACGAGACGAACTTCACGATATTCATAGTCATGACACGAACAATGAAAACAATTCTGAAGGAGCATCTAATGAGATGAAGCAGATACGTAACAACATTGCTACTTTAATATGGAATGCACATCGTGGATGATATTTTACATCATTTTAATGTTGTTTGTATTTTTATATGGCTTTTCATGCAATGCTACGTATTTATGTTTTATATCAATAATTTTATTTACGATTCTTATTCATATTGGTTTTGTTATTTGTATGTCCAATTACGTCATTCTACACTTTTAATCTACAATTACAGCTAGTTTTCCAAACACTACTATAAAAACCGCTACAATTTTAATCTCTTTCAAAGACCAAAGATCAAAGACAAAGACCAAAGACCAAGATCAAGACCAAGACCAAGACCAGAATTTTGCCAAACACACCCTATATAGGATCAAATTCTGTAATTCAAAGAAACCCCATTCATTTATTTTATCATATTATTAAGGGTTCAACAAATCTTCTTTGTTTCTCTTTTTATTGATTCTTGATTATGATAGCATGGATGTTGTTTGATCAATTTTGATCCTGGAAGATGAAATCCATTCAAGACCTGTGCAAAAGCTAATCTATGGAGTATCAACAATGCTGACAATCAAGATGGTTCTAATATTCATAAATGCCGTATTACCGAAAAAGGTCGTATTACCAAAAAAGTTGAAGCATGTCTAAAGCTGCTGGAAGTTGATTCTCTTGGGAGGGTTGCCTAGTAAAGTGAAGGGGGATCGATGCAAATTTTCACTGTTAGATGGTTGAAGGCGCGCGTTAACTTTGAAAAATATGGAAAAAGAGCGTATGTGGAAAGTCGCATTAACTTATGCTGCTACTCACCGCAGAGGATTTCACTATGAGCAACAGCTTAGGAAAGGAGGTGAGTTTTTGACTCATGTTTGGCTACTGATGGTAAATTTGGGCATAACCGAGCAGCTCTAGGTTTCTCAAGGTGATGCTAGAGCTAAAATCAGTGTCTTGTAATGCACATAAGTGTGATAGAGGCTCCCACATTCTTTCGTTGGTTCTGTAGATATGATTTTATATTCATATATTTGTACACTTGAGAGGCCATATTACAACTCTCGGAACGTATACACCCTTGACGTATAATAGAGGTTCATCCTGCGTATAATAGAGGTTCATCATGCCTTGGACTCATCAGGGGAGTGGCCCAACTCCCGACCACTGTGGTGCCATATCGTGTCTCTACTCGTGGCACGAACTACACCCTTGACGTTGGGGTACTCCAGCAAGACCAACATGATTAACCAGGAACTCACGCATTAAGCAACGCTTCCAAGCAGAACCCGACCCCCAGAATTTGGCTCATGTCCTCCTGCATGGTCATCCGTCTCAACAAACGACTTCCCTCGAATGATTTTGGCTTTACTCCGGCTCCATGGCTAAAAGGACATTCGACTTCAAACTCTTTTGTGTCCCGATGTGCAAAACCTAAACTCCATAGTCCATTACTCATTCTGGCGACTTAAGATCCGGCGTGCAACGACAGTCTTCCCCATTTGGATTAGTTCATTACCCCTTTTGGCTTCCATCGAATGCGACATTGTGAACTCCACACAACACCATATTGACTCTTCAACATCCCGGGAACTCACTCCCACCACCTTTGTTTAGCCAACACTTTAAGAGCTTTGAGAGAGCGACTTGAACGATTCTTATTTATGTCCGCATCGAACCGACCTGGCTTTGATACCACTTGTCACGGAGTCATTCCTTCGACCCCGCGTGGCGCCCTTACACCAATAAGGAGACCAGCCATCCATCCCGTGTATAATAGAGGCTCATTGGTTTCGTCCTGCCTTGGACTCATCCGGGGAGTGGCCCAACTCCCGACCAATGTGGTGCCATATCGAGTCTCTACTCGTGGCACGAACTACACCCTTAACGTTGGGGTATTCTAACAAGAGAAACATGATTAACCAGGAACCCACGCATTAAGCAACGCTTCCAAGCAGAACCCGACCTCCAGAATTTGGCTCGTGACAAAAAGCTCACTAAACTTATAACCACCAATTTAATGCTAAAATTTAAAAACACTATTAATAATTTAGATGATCTACTTTTGAAAAACATATATCTACTTCGTTATAAATTATTTGAGGCATGCTAAATAAGAAAGGTTTAAAATCAAAAATATTTGTTTGCCACAAAAATAGTCATCGGGTACCCGCCGTCGCATTCCGCGGGTACCCTTCTAGTTAGAGTAAACAAAGACAAATTAGTTTTATCAATTTGAAAGGCAAAAATAGTTAATTGATGCTGAAATGCTTATTGTTTGAGATTAGAAGCAGAAAAAAAAGATACCTGGCATGCTTAGCTTTATTTGAATGATACTTAAATGCATAAGTGCATAGCATTGTAAGGTTTATGGTCCTAACAAAATTTAAGGGGCTTTGCCGGAATAATAAGAAACTGTGCTATCAAGTTGGACTAGTTGTGAAAGTAAGCTACGCTATTTTTAAATCCGTGGACTAGCTGGACAAAAGGTGTAAGATATCATGGTATATGAGATAAAAAATGACGAAAAGAAAGAAGGTATTAGCCATACCTTCAGTTCTGGTGTCAATTAAAAAAGAAACAAAAAGGTCTA
Source organism: Chrysanthemum lavandulifolium (assembly GCA_022545495.1). Classification (NCBI taxonomy): domain Eukaryota; kingdom Viridiplantae; phylum Streptophyta; class Magnoliopsida; order Asterales; family Asteraceae; genus Chrysanthemum; species Chrysanthemum lavandulifolium. Next base: position 245,812,878 of record CM040245.1, on the reverse strand, counting down.
CTAATAATATATAGACATACAAAACACTGAGAACACATCATTTAAACCTTATTCTTTGGGTGATCAAAGTAGCCAAAATGGCAATTGATCAACCAAAAGAATCAGCTTTATGACAAAATAGCCAGGAACCCCACTACATTCCTTTCTACCTTGTGAGGCTCAGATTTTTGCACCGAAAGAGCTTGCAAGAATCCCATGTGAGCTCCATGTCAAGCCGACTTCACTTCATGGGTGGTCCATAAAAGCGTCCAACTTTCACCATAAAATCCCACATCCGCTGAAAAAAAAAAAAAAAAAAAAAAAAAAAAACTAAACCTTGCAAGGTTTGAAAATTTTCTAGCAGACCAGCCCACAATAAATCTTGCAGAATTCTTTGCTAGTTTGTCATAAACAGAATTGTTGCCATCTTGTCAGATTCAATTGTCATTTTGGTAAGTTTGACCAACTACCCTATTTATGTGATAGAACTACTAAAAATATAAGAGTGATGAAAGAAGCAAAATCCTAACTTTTTTGATCTAGTTTAAAATTGGATCGCATTTGGTCTTGTCGTGCAACTGGTCAAAACAGAGTTCTTTTTTTTTTGTAAGGGTTAAAACAATCGACTTGGCAAAAACTGCTTTGCCAAATTTTCAATAGGAATATAGTGTCTTGTCAAGATTTAAAAAGTTAGATTACGTCGGAACTACTTTATGTTTTTTAATTATACATAATAGAGATAAACATGAGTGTGTGACCCGGATAAAAAAATTTATAAGTAAAGGGGTTAAAATTGCCACCTTTAAGTTCTGATGCTGTTGCTTGTGTCATGAATAGAAAAAATTGAGGAAAGAGGGGCAAAACAGCTCAACAAGCATGGAAGGATTCATACCTCATGCAATATGTTGAGCAAGAGTAAGAATCTTGACATGCTTTTTCTTCCTTAGCTCATGTGGAACCGGGCCAAAAACACTGGTCCCAATCGGTTCACCTTGCTTGTTGACAAGTACAACAGCATTATCATCAAACTTAACCTCACTCCCATCACACCGACCCATAAACCACCTGTCCTTTCTTTACTTTTCCACCTGGTTGCCTCCTTCACTGATGCAATTATTGTGTCCCCTAATCTGGTTCCTTTCTTCCCTTTCAAAGTTTGTATGCACATAACTCGTTTTGCTCCTGAGTTGTCCACCACTTCAATTGGATCGCATTTGTATTAAAGTCCTTATTTGCTGTAAAAGACACAAATTAAAGAAGTGCTTTGCACTGAATTGAAATTTATAGGCGGAGACATGATTACAATATATAAATTTAACAGATATTATTTTTATAAAAAATATTACAATATGGGAGGTTTTATGCATTAAAAACACAATTGGGTGACTTTCGAACCATTTGATGTGTTACCTTTCAAGTTGAATCTTTTAATTTACCCCTTTGGACCATTAGAGAAAAACCTGAACCCAAATCGGCCCATTCATGAACAAATGGGTCAGAACTACCACATCTAGATTACATAAAAGAGCAGACCTGGGTCGAGAAACTATTGCAGGGAGTCCATTGTTGTGATCTTAGCATTTCGGACGAGAAACTGTTGAGGCGTCGCAATAGTGAACGTCCAGCTTGTTTGGTTTTGTTTCTTGCATATAATAAGACACAAATCAGATGAGGAAAAACTTATTGCAAAAGAGCAAAAAGAAACTATGAATGCAGTATCAAGCAATTTTTAAGGGAGTGGCTTATCTTAAAAGAGAAGTTGTTAGTCTCTTTTTTTTTTCTATGAACAATTGTATAAAAGTATACTAGGTTTATTGATATAAAACAATCGTTAGTTTTTACAGACTTGGTTTACATGGGTATTTATAACTTTCTAACCGACACTATGAACCATCATACCGGTTCATTAAACTACCATAACCGAATAAACGGTTATTATCTTTACTCTTGTCATTCTAGGACCCTAAGCTTATAAACTTTACATTAACGCTAAATATTCTTGACTTACATGGATTAATAAGTTAATATCCAATACTCCTCCCTAATTTATTAATCCATGCCTTCGATATCTTAAAGCTCCTTTATCTTTATCTTTGAACTTTGGCTTGCTTCCACTTCCTTTGTCTTGCTCTTCAACTTGATCTTCTTTGTCACCAACTTTCTTCATTTGTATTGTTTCGCACTCTTGAATCTCCAACACACTATTTCTAGTATCACGATCTTCTCATTCAGCTTTCTCGTTTCTTGACTTGATGTCTTTCTTAATCTGGCTTTCCTTCTGAAATCTTGATGGCATCTCTCGATGTTTCTTGCATTCTCCCTTGTCAACTCTCTCTTCTTCTAGTAGTTTCTTATCTGAAATAACTCCAAGGTTTTCTTTCTCAAACTGTTCTCTTAATGTCTTTAATTCTTTCATCTCTTTTCTTGTGCAATCTCTCAACTTCCTGTGGTTCTCTCTGCATTTGTTTCTCAAGTGCCATTTCTCTATTTCTTATTTTCTTCTCAAACTCTTGTTTTTCAATCTCTAACTGTTGAAGCATTTCGAACTTCCAAAACTCTAATTTACTCTTCAAATCAATTTCTATCTCTGACCGCATATCTTCTAATCTTCCTTTTGGAATTTCATCCTTCTCAATGATAATTCCTTTCCTTCTCGGTTCTTCCTTTAAGGATGTTATCTCCTTTTCATCTTTACTAGTAACCATCAATAATGCTTGTTCGTCATCTTCGAACACAAGGTTTGCTTTTTCTTCTCTACGGTTTGGTTTTGGACAATTTGCAGCATAGTGTCCAAACTCATGACAATTATAACATTCTATTTCTCTAGTGTCTCTTCTATGGTAGTTTGATCTCCAGGGTTTCTCATTCTTCTATCATAACTATCTTCATTCTTACTATCTCTTGTGAATCTTCCTTGGCCTCTTCCTCGTATGTGATTACCACCTCCTCGTCTATCATTTCCATAGTTGCGTTCATAATTTATGTTATTCCCTTGACGTGTGAATAACAATTTCTCACTATTATCTTCCTCACCTTCTTTTCTAAACTTAAGCCTTTGTTCATAAGTCTTAAGTTTTCCAATAATCTCCTCTTATTTTACATTCTTAAAATCAACAACCATTTCAATGGTTGCTACTACTGGTACAAACTTATCTGGCACTGCATTTAGTAATTTCTGTATTTTTGTTTGTTCATCAAACGTCAATCCACATGTAGGAGCCTTTGTAATAATACTCATCAACCTCCCAGCAAATGAATCTATTGTTTCATCTTCTTTCATCACAAGTCTCTCAAATTCGATTTAAGTTGTTGCGGTGTGCTGTTGTACATCTTACATCCGGACTTTAGAGTCCCAAATTTCTTTTCTTTGTTTCACATCCCGTAACTTGCATTTGCAAATCTTACGGTAACCCTTGAAATAGGTATCTTGTGTTGAACTATCATTTTTACATCAATCTCTTTTGATGTACTTGTTCCTTCTACTAAATCCCATACTCCATTTGCCATTAATATCTTCTTCATTCTTAATGCCCATAATGTTAACTGATATATTGATCACATGATTCCCTTTTGGAGATACGTTTTATTGATACGATATATATAGGCGAATACATAATGAAACCCTAATGGACCACAAACCCACAAGTCGGGCTTGGTCCGAATATCTCATCTAACACTCCCATGATCCGGCGGCGAAATCATAAAGCTCGGATGGAGTAAAAAGAAAACATGAAAGTGTAACTAATTTGTTAACCTAATATCAAGCAAGAAGATATATGAGTCTTTGAGATCTTCAAACGAGAATAATTTTTCACCATTGATGTGCTTTAGGACATCAAAACGTTTCGGACTGTCTCGAAACTCAGCAAACAAAGTATGCGGTACTAGTAGAAGAACATGTAGCTTAACCAATGATGTGCATTAGGACATCAAAAAAGTTTCACACTGATTCTTGAAGAAGTAACCTCATGCGCCGATCGAAAAAGTAATACCATTAGTCGAGCTTTAGTCGACTATAGGTAAAGATTAGTCGAGCTTTAGTTGACTTTTTTTTAAACTAAAATAAAGAGTGGCAGCAACCAATATTAATGGCAGCGAAAATCAGCGACAATAAGTTTGCGGTGCGAAAAGATTAAATAGCGGCAATCATTAATTAAATGGCATAGGTAACTAAATGAGAAAAGTAATTACTCAAGCAATAATTAAAGCATGTAAGCAAGCATGCATGCAAAAGAAATTGTTTGGCAGTAGGGTGTTAAAGGTGCGGCAGTAGAATGAAGGTGTCGGCAGTTTAGGGTAGGAGATGAGTGTTTAGTGGTTTTTAGGGTTTTAGCGGATCGAATGCTGTGATACCATGTTAACTGATATATTGATCACATGATTCCCTTTCGAAGTTACGTTTTATTGATACGATATATATAGGCGAATACATAATGAAAAGTCGGGCTTGGGCCAAATATCTCATCTAACTCATAATGTACAGTTCGTATTGTTTAGAACTGTGCATTGATATGATGATAACGATGTGGTGAAAACAACTATGTTTTCGTTTTTATCTCCTGTCATATCTTTCGATTTGATTTTCTTCTAAAACCAATATAAATCTAATAATAGTCGAACTTAAATCTTTTTATCTAATCTACAATACTAATATGCAAATTCTCAACTTTTCTAAAAAATAACAAGTATTTGAAGGAGTAATAAAACCTGTTACTTAGACTCTTTTGAGGGCTCCTTTTCCAAACAAATAGCAGCGGCTATTTTGTTCCAAAAAAACGCCTTTCTCTTCCTTCTTCCTTTTACACAAATTAGGGCAAAAACCCTGTAATTGATGTTGATGCTGGTCGTCTTCTGGTTTTTCTTTCTAATTAAATGGTGGTGGTGGTTAATCGGTGTTTCACTCTTCTTTTCTGGTAATGATGGTCGCTCGGTCTGTTCTCTTCTCCGGCAAGTACACGGCGGCGGATTCTATTTTCGCACAACCGGGTATGTTTTATTTCTCTTCTCTTTTTCTAATTCTCTGATTCGATATTGTCTTTAATCGAATCGTGTTTCTCACTTGATTGATTCATGTGAATCAATCTCTTCACTGTCTTTCTTTATTCTTGATTGACCGGTATGCGCACCGTCAGTTTCTTCTCTTCATTGATTCCCTGAATCAATCGGTCTCTGTTTCTCTTCTCTGGTTCGAATCCTTTGGCTCTGATGCCACTGTTAGTCTCTTTTGTTTCTATGAACAATTGGATAAAATTATACTAAGTTTATTGATATAAAACAATCGTTAGTTTTTACAGACTTGGTTTACATGGGTATTTAAAACTTTCTAACCGACACTATGAACCATCATACCGGTTCATTAAACTACCATAACCGAATAAACGTTTATTATCTTTACTCTTGTCATTCTAGGACCCTAAGCTTATAAACTTTACATAAACGCTAAATATTCTTGACTTACATGGATTAATAAGTTAATATCCAATAGAAGTTAATAGACAACCAACCATTTATAAAAAGACTAAAAGTTTATTTAAGTATGAATTCCGAAGGTTGCGTCAAAAAGACTAATCCATATAACTAATTAATCAGAGACTTAAAAGGGATGCATCATGAACATCGGGTAACACAAATATAGTGCTGGACCTAACAAATGACAGAAACAACTAAAAGATGCAGGAAAATTAGTAAAAGATGCAACTTTTGGTTGCAAAGCTCTATATTGGAACTTGGAAGGATGAGATTTTCCATATCTTTGTATAAATTAACACACATGGATATATCGAGATGAGTTATGCAGATTTCCAAGATGTCTATACAGGAAAAGATCATTACCTTGGCAACAAGTCAACCAAAATCCTTTTTACTAGTGTATGAAAACGCCTAAAATATCTTATGTCTACTAGTTATCTTTCATGTAAGCAAAACGCATCTATTAGTATATCTTACATCTATAAAACTATATAGGAGTGTGTGTTTAGGCGAATTTTCACTAATACGTTTGGTTGGTGCTTCTGATGTGCTGTTTGGCTTAAACAAAACGACTAACTTCAATCAACTTAAGCCAATATGTGATGACTTTTTTTTTACGATGCAACATATTGTTACCATTATTAAATTATGAAATTTACATAATGCCACTTATAGACGTCAATGTAGAGCGAGACAACTCTTAGTTACGTCACAGATTAACAAGTCCATGCCTTTCTACCAGCAATGAGAACAATGGAACTAAACCTATTCTCCCTGTGAAAAACGGATGTATCGATAGTAGCATAAAACTATGAATCCGAAGAACTAGAGAGTAATCACAGTAGCTTCAATTAGAATACCAAAGTTTGAAGGAGTTAGTACCGACATTCTTCACAATTTTAGGAGCGAAGCGAGTATACAAAAGAACAATATCTGAGCAATGAATACATAAAAAGTAGAAGTTACACGATTTATACTGGAAAAAAGTTTATATCACTCAAGCAAATGAACCCTAGAGCACATACCACGAAAGCAATTAGAAGCAGAATTTGTTGCCATCTTGAGCTGCTTCACAAGTTTTGTTTCCTACCTGCACACATTATATCAAACACTCACATTATTCATATTCATCAACCTCAGAAAAGAAATGGTGCAATATTATATGAGTACACTGTGTCAGAAATGCGACAACTAATTAAACATAAGAGCTCAATGAGAGATACAATTATACTAACCACAGAAAAATAACCTCAAAAGATCGATCTAAAACAATTTTCAGACTATAAAGACTTAGGATACTCATACATACTGATGCAGGCAAGACCTTAACACAGTCGATAAATATAAAAACATCTAAATAAAACAATAAACAAATGGGACTAAAGTCGGCATATAGTAAATCAAACTTTTAAGCTGACTTTAGCCTGCACCTGCACAAACGATCACTAATTTTGTGCTTGGTTTTGCTTAATAATGACATCTTAATTTGTGTTTTGCCTACTTCATGTACAACAAAACAAAAGAAAGTTTTGGTTCCCAGTTTTTTGGACCTTACGGCATCTTCGTTAGTAAAGACTTAATTAAATTGGAAACAACATATGTGATACTCAAGAAGAACATAAATATTTAGTCATTTACTATCATTTTGTATCCTCAACTAGTTTTTTTTTTATATAAAATGCTTCAAAATGACAGCAAGTTGACTGTTTGCCTCTTGGTAAACACATTTTTCAGCCTTTCAGACTCATTATCTCACATGTTTCCAGAGAGGCATAACATCATAACAAAAGGGTTCTTCTAAAAATACATTTAAAAAAAAGGGGCAAATGGTCTAGAAAATCAACAAACTTGCCACCTTTTCCTATTGTAAGCAACAAACTTTTAATTATCCTACTAAAATAATAAACTTTCTTAATCATCCTATTGTAGGCATCATTATCATTTAATCAAGAATAAATTGCATAAATTGTCCATGTGGCTCCAAAAACTTACACCAGTCATCCTCATTATCATTTAATCAAGAATAAATCACATAAATCGTCCTTGTGGCTCAAAACTTTTGCACCGGTGGTCGGTGGTCCTCAATATCATTTAATCAAAAATAAATTACATAAATCGTCCTTGGGGCTCTGAAAATTTACATCGGTCGTCCGTATACGTATAAATTGCATAAATCATCCTTGCTTCCATTTTTATACGTTTTTTTCTTCCGTACCACTCGATCTATTTTTTTGCTTCCATTTTTTATATGTTTTTTTCTTCAATACCACTCGATCAATTTTTTTGCTTCCATTTTTTACACGGCTTTTTCTTCCAATTTTTATACGTTTTTTTTCTTCGATGCCACTCGATCAATTTCTTTTTGCTTCCATTTTTTATAAGTTTTTATTCTTCGATAACACTCTATCATTTTTTTTGCTTCCGATTTTTATACGCGATTAATTTTTTTATACGTGATCGATCACGTATTTCTTCCATTTTTTTATATGTGATCGAAAAAATTTCATTGAATAAAAAACGTGATCGATCACATATAGGGATTATCGGGGCTTCATAAAAACGTATACGTGATCGATCATGTTTTTGCTTCGATAAAAATGTATACGGGACCGATACTCTCGCGCTTCATAAAAACATGTACGTTATCAATCACGTTTTTGCTTCAATGAAATTTTTATCGATCACATATAAAAATTTGCAACCCGGGCCACATTTTCATACGTATACAAATTTCATCGAAGCAAAAACTTGATCGATAATTAAATATTTTTTATGTATACGTATCCATTTTTATAGAACCAAAAACTTGATCGATCACTTATACGCTTTTATGAATCCCTGAGGATCCGTATACGATCATAAAATATTTTTTCGTATATGTATACATTTTAAGAAAGTATAATCATTTTATAGGAAAATTAAAAGTTTGTAGCTTATAATGATGCATGAGTTGCAAATTTTTATCGATCGTGTATAAAAATTTGCAACTCGATCACGTTTTTTCTTCGATAAAATTTTTATCTGTAACAATTCACATTTTCAAGTTACTATCCATTCTCATTTTTACTAACTCAATTTTACTATACTTTTACTATTTTTCCCCATTTGTTTTTCATTCATCATGGCAAGAGAGTTGATACTCTACTGGTCGTCCTGATGACGTACGTAGAATACATTCAAAACCGGTTTCGCAAAACATATTGTGTTCAACCATTTAACAAACCTATGGATTTCACCCAACCTTTGTGTTGACCTTTTAAGCATGTTTTATCTCAGGTCCATAATGATCGAGGCTGGCACGGAGGGGCACGAGATCAATCAAGAAGGCTATAACTTATTTTATCATTCGATAAATATCAAATACTTTATATTTGTATTTTATAAACATGGAACCAACTGGACCTGTCTTTGTAAGCTCTGATATATTTTAATTGAATGATAAGCCTTTAAACGACTCGATTAGAGATCATTTTCTGTTATTATAATTGTTATATCATGAAGTAACACCAAGTTTGAATTTCACTGCATTCACGAAATTGAGGGTGTTACAGTATCCATCACGTATACATTTTTTTACGCGATCGATAAAAATTGCAACTCGGGCCACTTTTTTATATGTGATCGAGTTACAAATTTTTATACGCATATGTATACATTTTTATCAAAGCATTTTTATGTACGTATATATTTTTTATTTTTTATACGTATATGTATACATTTTTATATACGTATACATTTTTATACATATATGTGATCGTATACAGATCCTCAGTGCTTCATAAAAACATAAAAACGTATACATGATCGATCACGTTTTTGCTTCGATAAAAATGTATACATATACATGCAAATTTTTTTATGATCGATCACGTTTTTGCTTCGATGAAATTTGTATACTTATATGTATAAAAGTGTGGCCCAGGTTGCAAATTTTATACTTGATCGATAAAAAATTTTATCGAAGGAAAAACATGATTGATCGCATATACATTTTTATGAAGCCCCGCGGATCCGTATACGTGATTGAATTTTATTTATTCGATGAAATTTTTATCGATCACGTATAAAAAAATGAAAGCAAAAAATTGTATATGTGATCGATCACGTATAAAAAAATTGATCGCGTATAAAAAGTGGAAGCAAAAAAAATGATCGAGTGGTATTGAAGAATAAAAACGTATAAAAATAGAAGAAAAAAATTTGATCGAGTGGCATCGAAGAAATAAAACGTATAAAAAATAGAAGAAAAAGCCGTATAAAAAATGGAAGAAAAAGCCGTATAAAAGATGGAAGCAAAAAAAAAATTGATCGAGTGGTATCAAAAAAAAATTGATCGAGTGGTATGGAAGCAAAAAAAATGTATAAAAATAGAAGCAAGGATGATTTATACAATATATACGTATACGGATGACCGATGTAATTTTTCAGAGCCACAAGGATGGTTTATATAATTTATTTTTTATTAAATGATATTGATCACGACTGGTGTAAATTTTTTGAGCCACAAGGACGATTTATGTGATTTATTCTTAATTTAATGATAATGAGGACGACTGATGTAAAATTTTGAAGCCACAGGGACAATTTATGTAACTTATTATTAATTAAATGATAATGATGCCTACAACAGGATGATTAAGAAAGTTTAATATTTTAATAGTAAAATTAAAAGTTTATTGCTTACAATAGGAAAAGGTGACAAGTTTGTTGATTTTTTAGACCATTTGCCCTTAAAATAATAATAATAATAATAATAATGATTAAGAAAGTTTAATATTTTAATTGTAAAATTAAAGGTTTATTGCTTACAATCTGAAAAGGTGTAAGTTTATTTAATTTTTAGACCATTTGCCCTTAAAATAATAATAATAATAATAATAATGATTAATTTTTTAAATAATAATAATAATAATAATAATAATAATAATAATAATAATAATAATAATAATAATAATAATAATAATAATAATAATAATAATAATAATAATAATAATAATAATAATAATAATAATAATAATAATAATAATCATCGCCAATTTCGATTGGTATTGTGTTATACGCTTACCATACCCATGTTTTCTGAACGTAGTCCTTGTCCGAGCTGTAAGCATCGTATGGACCAATGGTGGGACCATGCAGTTCATTGTTCTAGTGAAGTGCGAGTGAAGTTCAGACACAACCTGGTGCGTGATGTTCTTGTCGACATATGTTCCAAGGTTGCGATTATGGTGAAAAAGGAGGCCCCCATGGGGTTTCTTTCAAGTGATGGGAAAGAGCTATGGCATGGACTTGCTATTATTCAATTGGATCCAAGGTAAGGACACATGTTTGGATGTGTGGGATCTCCCTTTGCGGGTATTGATGCAAATTCGTGGCTCTGGGGTAGCGTTACATAATGCTGTGGAGAAGAAGAAAAGAAAATATGTGTCCAAATGTGAAGAAAACGGGTACAAGTTCATTCCATTTGCTTTTTCTACATTTGGGGAGCTGGACGCGGAAGCTTTGGATACACTTTCACGCATCAAGACTGTTGTTGTTAGCCACTCGAATAATGTCAAGAGCGGTGCTTTTATTTTTCACAGACTAAGTTTTTGTATCCAGAAAGGAGTGGGAGCCCAACTAGTGTCTCGGCTTCCCACTAATTTCTTGTAAATCATTTTGTTATTCTAATGAAGTGATGTTTTATAAAAAATATATATATATATATATATATATATATATATATATATATATATATATATATATATATATATAATAATAATAATAATAATAATAATAATAAATAAATAAAATTATACTCATTTTCTCACTTGGGCATTTCATCGAACACCTTATGTGCATCATCATACAAAAGGGTATAAATCTTTCCAAACATAACATCGATAATTTATACTCATTTGTCATTTCGTCAAATACCTTATGTATAACATCATATAAATAATGGGTTCGTCTAAAAACACATTTTTAAGTAATATTTTGACTGAGTACTTTCAGTGCATGATACAAAAGATGAACAGCCATCATGAGTTGTTAAAAGTTAATTAATTGAGCTATAAATTATACGGGATGCCAAATTAGCATAATAAGTTTATATGTTCTTTTGTAATTTATCATCCAAAGTAAGAGTATTTCCAAAAACTCATAACCTATTTAAATAACAACAAATAGTAAAGTAAAACGGTTAGAACATTATGCTAAAGGGAGTGGTGGTGATCTGGTCACGACCATATCAGCACTACCTCAGCTTTGTCTCTCCTTTCAGTTCCCTTCACTCTTTTTTACCATTCATCTGTTTTAGTCATCCTTTCCTCACCTTTCACACATTTTTTTATTTATTTAAATGCTTTTATTTACTAAATTCATAAAAACATTAAATAAATTTAAAACGTAATAATACAAAACTCAAAATATTGTATCATATTCAAAATTACATAAATTGCAACAAATTCAAAATTTCTAACTGTTGCGAAAACATACGAAATAAAATTGCATTCATTTTATATAAAAATAAAAGTTACAATACAAAATTTAAAATTATATTATAAAATTTAAATTAAAATTGTCCTAAGTGTATTTTTCATGTAGCCAAATAAACTTAACATTAATTTGTTCTTAAATTTTCCCCGCCTTTTCTAAACAGAGTATTATGCATCTCGTAATCTTTCGTAAATTCTTCATTAAAAAAAGCCTTTATTTGAGCATGGTTTTCTTGTGGAATGTCATTACATTTCTCGTACGCCTTCCGCAAATCTTCTTTAGCTTTGCATGCCTTGTCAAATTGCCTAGCTAAGTCGATCAACACTTGCTGCAGAATGGTATCCTACTCAATTAATTTCTGAACACAAGCTATGGTTTCATCGAAAGTATGTACAAGCGAACAAGCCATATCAATTTTTTTGTAGGGATTAAAATGAAGTTACGTAATGTTTATGTAAATATTTGGGGTATTTATAGTTAAAAAATGGGGTTGTTGATGTGCCTTTATAGGTCTATAATTTTATACCAAATTTTAATGTTTATATTTTGCCGAACTAACCTATAGACTAACACTAACGAGGAGTGTACCCGATCAATGTAGCTAGTTGGATAAACACGAGTCGTTCGTCAGGATAATTAACTAATCCTAAAAGTATTCTAATTATCTAATTAAATTGAAATAACGTAGCAGGGGGGTTAGCGTAACACCACCAAAATTCACTCAGCGGAAGACTTTACCAACTTTAAGTTACTATAAAATTGGTACACAACGCAAGTATGAGAAAACAGAATAAACTCATCCATATCATAAAACATAAACAAACAATAGTATTTAGGTTTTACATTTATTAAAAGTGCGAAAATATGCCCATAAAAGTAGTTTATTAAGCGGTCCCAAACAACATCAAAATAGAATTGATCCGTAACCATGCCATAGTTGCCAAGCGCCTCCCAACAACTCATCAAATTCAGTCATATCAATTACCTAATAAAAACATGCTAAAGAAGTCAGAAAATAGCTGGTGATTTTATAGGTTTGATTATAAAACAACCATTTAGACCGGAACAATATCATACAAGTAATCTATTACGCAGGCTAAGTCATGCAATCGACGCTCGACTCACAAGATACAAGCCCCTAACGGTGTTTATCCTAACCACAGTATCCGACATGCTATACGTCCGACCAGTTGGTGCTACCAAATCTGGACGAGGCTTCACCCCCGATAGATCTATCTATAACATTCGCGCTTCCTGCAGGAACTAACGGGCCATGAATGGGAAATATGGGATACTACCTTAGCCTAACCACGTAATAACTTCCATAAACCACAAAAACAATTCCAGGTCCAATCAAAATGTTTTGCATGTTTTCTCGCCCCAAAATTTTATAAAACAACTAATGCGAGATTGCGAGTAAAAGTGTGGCTATGAAACTCACCTCAATCACAACAAAGTAACACAACAAAAATAGGGGATATCAGCACGTAATAATATCACAGCACAACGCTACAGCACAACGTACTCGGCACGACCTAATACATAAAGATTTGTCTCAAAATATAACTCGCGAAAACTAATCAAATGCGCAAGAATTTCCAAAAGTCAAAACGTTTCCATTTCCAATATAATTTCGTATCATCATTATAAAAGAGTTTGGTATCATCGTTTGTGTAGGAATATATGGACTCAATAATATATACGCCAAAAGAAATGAATAACATAATAGTCGCGCAGAGTATTGACGAGAACTTGAGTCAAATAGAAACAACGAAGAGGAGTCGAGAAGTGACGGCAAAGACACACTGCAAATAAAGCAAGTCGGTTGGTTTTCCTATATCCCAAGTATTTCATAATTTATATAATATCTTATAAATAAAAAAAGTTATGGACTTATAATATAAGAAGTTTTTGAAAATAGTTTAAGTATAGGAATTTCACAAAATTTCGTCATGACACTTCGTTTATAGAATGTTTCCAAGTCAAAAGACTTTACTGCAAATCAATGTCCCAATTCAATTTAATAGAAAACAATTATACAAATAATGTTTATTAGTCGTTTAGACATTATTTCCATATTGTATTTCCGCTACGAATCGATTATATTAAATTTATTACAAGTCTAATGTACTATATTCATATCGAGTCCAATAAGCCCGGAATGTCGAAAGTCCCATATAAGTCGAAGTCAAAGTGTATAATCTAAATCCAAAATATAATCTCCATTGATGTTGCAATCCCAAAAGAAATCCGACTAACAATCGATATCAAGTCAAATCACACACGGGTAAGAGTCAAGGATCAAACGAGTTAAGCTAAAATCTTAATAAGATACTCAGATGGATTATTGGGTCCTTATTGGATTCGTCAAACCAATAAGTCCAATAATCGTTTCATCTAGCTTATTAATCCCAAGCCAACGCTACAACATCACAAGCAAAACAGTAAGTCATAGGATGGGTCACGTGCTAATAAATTCCTCCAACATACTTATAGCCTTATAGGGATCTTATTGGACTCGTCAGCCCAATAAGTCCAACAACCACATTGGTCGAGTGTATTAACACTAAACCAATCTGTAAGTCTAACTATAGCCAAATATATATATTCCAACGAGCCCAAATATACGGATAACATGTCTCGAATAGTCCAACAACTCTCGTGTGTTCTACTTTTATCCAAAAGTCAATAATTATACTTTTATCAAGTTACTTAGTTATTAAATTGGTTTAATAACATTTATATTTTACAAATTAACTTTGTAATAATTATTTTTGTTTTTCTTTCTTTTCTTTCTTTATGTCCAAATCGAGAAAAATATAAGTCAAAACAACACGAGTCGTTTTATTAATTCGAGTCACGTCCAATAGTCATTTACGGGTCAATCACGGCTCAAATCAATAAATCAAGTATGTCCAACTTTAGGCAAACCAAGTCTTCCCGGCCACAAGGTCTCGGCAAATCTTTGTTGTGGCCAAAACATCACAAGTTCCAAATCCAAATCGGTCCCAATAATCGCGACTCGAACAATAACAAATCCAAATCCGCTTCTAAATTCAATCTGAATCAAACCAAACGCCCAATCATATTAAAATCCGAATCCAAATCTAATCAGACGGACCTTCATCTAATCCCATTCGACACACAACAAATCCGAATCTAAACACAAGCGCAAATGTATAAATAAATAACAAATAAGCTAAACAAAAACTTCGCAACGCGAGGCTTTTAGGTTCGAGAAAGAGAGAAAAAAAACGAAATAATGATGATACCTTCGTTTTTAAACTTGTTTTCACTAAGACCCGATTCACAAATCCTTTTTATCACAACCGATTCACACAAATAAGTGTGAATTGTTATTTTTAACAAAACCTTTTACACCAACTCGTTTAACAAACTTACCAAACAGAAAAGACGAAAGGAAATGATGATGGTGACGAGCAATGGCGGACCTTTATGAGGCGGGGAGGTCCGCCCCCAAATTCTGACACCTAGTGTAAATGTTATAGTTTTAGGGTAATTTAATTGAGATTACAAACAAATATCGCGCCCCAAAATAATTTCGCCCCCAAAATAATCGGTCAAGTTCGCTCATTGGTGACGAGTCGCATACAAACACACGGACAATAACTCTTCAAACAACTCCAAAACCTTCGGGTCTTTAAAAATTCGAGGTGAAATGATGGTGGTTACGTGGTGGCGACGCGGCGTGAGGTGGCCAGTGGTGGAAGGGTGGCGGCCGGTGATGAGGTGTGAGAAAGAGAGATGAATTAGGTTTAGGGTTAGGGTATAAATGAGAGAAATGTTTATAATTTTTCATTATATATGCAAAACTACAAAATAAATGTGACAATTTTTTATTTGTTTTTCAAAAAAAAGTTCTTTACACCACAAGGGTGCGATATGTAAAATAAGTCCAGGGGTCATAAGCGTAATTTTGTTTATCTTTCGTAAAAATAACGTACGGGACACATTTAGGCTCACTAA
The DNA here is from genome assembly GCA_022545495.1 of Chrysanthemum lavandulifolium. Classification (NCBI taxonomy): domain Eukaryota; kingdom Viridiplantae; phylum Streptophyta; class Magnoliopsida; order Asterales; family Asteraceae; genus Chrysanthemum; species Chrysanthemum lavandulifolium. The sequence goes on along the minus strand of CM040245.1, from coordinate 245,796,966 downwards.
AATTTTCTAGAGACATTTAAACTTGCGCAATCATTTTTAAAATCATTTTTCCAATAAAAATGACTAGTCACACGACTACCTTTGCATAAAATGAGATAAATAAATCAATCAACGTTTATCAGGTCAAGACTCGTGCCGATACACGTTGTGCTACATTCTGACATTTCTCGAGATAACCTCTCGCCTTACGAGATAAAATATTATTTCTAAAGCAAACAAGCTAAAAAAACTCGCATTTACTAAATAATCAAAAATAGCTACGATGTGATATAAAAAGTTGTTTCGAAAATTACCGTTTGTCACGGTTAGCCTGAGAAACTAGCACAAGTTTGTATTCTAATTAAACCACCAAAGCAATTAAATAAACTAAATCACAAAAAACAAACGATAGAAGTAAGAACGCACTAAGTCAACATTAGGTAGAACTTGCTAGCCAAGTCTAATCCAATTGTGTGCTCATAATATGTTTTACTAGTGCAATGATCTAGTTAGTTAACGACCATCGTTGGTGACTTGCTAATGTAAACAAGGTGGGTCTTCTCCCTTAATCCTAGGCTCTGACAAGGGTTAATGTTGTCACCATTAACGAAGTCTGCATAATTTGCTTCAACTATTAATTATAGGTTATCTATAGTGATTATACTATACCAACTTATTTTCCTTATTCTAGTGTCATCTACCTAGTTGTTACAGTGCTTACTAGTCACAATAAATGTAAGATATTACTTTTCACATACACATCAAACCATAACACAAAGTAGCATATAGATGGAATTCTAGAGAGAGAAAGTTAGAGGTTTAGGGAACTTTAGTGAGAGAAAGAAAATTCTTATTATGAGCTCCAACTCTCTACCTTGGGAGGTAGAGAGTATTTATAGTCTTACATAAACGCCACACATCGGGTGTGGATCGGGCATCTACAGTGGGTAAAGACCCGTCTGTCCTCCACGGTGTTACTTAACTAAATACTACTTAACTAAAAGAACTACGACTACGAGCTTTAACGATTACATATACTTGAGGTGACCGACTCTTTAATACCGGAATTTCTAATTCCTAACAATCTCCCTAAGGAGGTCACCTCAATCATGTACCAAAAATACATTGAATACAACCGGATAATACATTAACAATTGTTCTTGCATTCTTGATGTAGTCCTTTGCTCCGAAGCTCGTAGTCATAAATTCTTCATATTGCATGTTTGGTTACTTCAAGTGGAGGTCTTTTACTGATCCACGTGATAATAATTTTGAGCCATCATTTGAGATCATTAGCTAACAAAAATAATCTCTGTGACATCCTTTGTGGTGTTGTGACATTTGGACCGACATGCTCGCATTCGGATTATGATATCTTTTTATCGAGTAGCGGAAGCATTTGTTGAATCATGATATTGGCGAAAGCGAAGCATGGAGTGAAAATATCGAGTCATTGATGCACTAATCATGATTTCTTTTGAGATGAATGTGTTAAGTGAGCATGCGGCTATGGATTGACCGCTTCATTCTAATCACCGCAAGCGTCGGGCGTACACGCATCTGGCATAACAATAAATCGCACGAAGTGTCTTTGATCACTTCGTTGAATTGACACTGCCCACGGTTCCCGTTGATCGATACAAGTCTTGCTGTGATCGGTATAATTCAAGAATTTCCTTGACGGGGTTTCGTTTTACTCTAGCCGTTCTCAAACCGGAACATCTCAAAGAAGATAACACGGAGTGAGTGAACCAATGAATTTTAAGTCCATCGATTGATGAAAAGAGATTTGAAAACAATCATGTATTGCTCAAACGAAGGTTTTATTGAAAATCAATTATCAATCATAAAAACACCTTTTGGTTTGAAAAATGAGTACACGGTCGATGTGCTAAAGAAAAGTTTGTTAAGCACAAAGACCGGTTTTCAAAGGTATCCGTCAATCCCTAACTCGAACCGAGATTGATTCAAGAAATTGAATCGCCCATTTTTTCTTCGGTTGTCACATGGTTGATCCATATAATAGATCTCACATGCCACCTACCGGAGCTTGTTTGATGTTGGCTCGAAGGCTTTCCATCTTCATTGTGGTGTGTAAACACATCACTCGGATGTTCGGCAATACCACAAGGATAATCGTAGGACTCAAGATATAATCTCTCTTTCCACATTGTGTGAAAGAGAGTCTTCATTGAAAGTGTCCTAATGAGATTTATTGATGATCTCGTGGCTCTAGACTCAATTTGTGCATATTTGGATCCTATGCGGAGACTAGGGAGAGGTCTCCTTCAATATCAACAATCTCTAAGAGAAAGTCGATAGAAAATGTCGGTTCCCGTGAGAATGAAACAAGTCCTTTTAAGAGGAACTTGAGTGGTTTGGAAAGTTGAAGTGCGATCGTCCTTTGGGTCCATGACGTCATGTCTTCAATACCGATGTTACCATGTGAACCCGGTTTACGCCTAAGGTTGAATAAATGGAGGGCTATTTGTTTTCACCCTTTCTCATTCAATTCTTTTAATTCTTCAACCCCTTGATGCTTACCGAGACTTCATAACTAGAACCTTGTTGGGTTTATTCGATTACTAGCTCGGTCTTAGTCCGCACTCTTCCCATATCTCAATTTTCTCCTTTTATCATCATACCTAAGGACTTCTACACTAACTAGTGGATTGTCCTCAGGTAGATCCCTCCGATTACGGCGGATCATGGGAACCAATACCTAACCTTATCATCCTTATATCATCGTACATAAAGTAAAGTTGGTCGGTCTATTTGGTATTGTTCATCCGCCATTGGATCCAATTGAAAACCATTTGAAAATCAATTCGGATACTTGTGATGTATTATCAAAGCATTTTGTACTGAATTGTTTTGATATTTTAGAACGAGAACTCCCCTCAACATGTGCACCAAGTATTTGAAAAATGTTTTGCACACGGAGGCAAGAGAAAGAATTAACTTCTTTGATTACCATTTTCTAAAAGATATCAACATCACTTCCTACATCAAATCAAGAAGATAAAGCATTTCCGGGAAGGATGAGGTTTCCATAAATTTGCTCCCCTCAATATGTGCCTCGAGATTTGAAAGAGTTTTGCACATACTAGAGGAACTCGCACATGGGATAAATGATCACGTTTCAATTCATAGGTTAAAACTAGGTGCTCCCTCTCAACATGTGCATTGAAAAATTGAAATCGTTTGTCACATGTGAGAAGGACGACATGTACATCCTTATAAAACCATTTACCGAAATATCGGTTTAAATCCAACATTCTCCCCGATCACAATTATCAAATCATTTGAGATTTGTGATCTCTTATAGATTAAATTGATTTTGAAAGCTTTAAGGAGAATTGTGACTTGATTATGAAAGCGTTTGAACTGATTTGATCGGATTTTAAGACTTTAAACACCATTGATAAAACATGCATGTACATCTTTTGAAAACAATTTAATGTCAAATAACTTTTTAATTTAATTGAAATCATTCTCCCCTCAATCGATGACATAGGTTGTTGATTGAGAGATAGAGATTTGACAAATAAGTCCCGATGATTATCAAAAATAGAGAACGAGTTATTTTTCAAAGCATTTAGTTTCGCAGATAAATGTTTATAGAATCGAGCATGGAATTTTGAAAACATGATAAAACATGGCTCTGTTCTTTCTTTAAAACCGGTTATTGCACGAAAATGACAATAAACCATTTTTCTCTTTCTCCCAAAAAATATTTTTGATTTTTGATTTTTTTTTTTTTTTTTTTTTTTTTTTTTTTTTTTTGGAATTGAACAACATCTAAAGTCCGTGTCATTCTTTGAATGACATCACAAAGACCGTAGATATTATCGAACCGAGAAAACATGACAAATTGACAATATTTTTGAAGATTTTTGAATTATTTTTTTTTTTCTTTTTCAAATTTTTATGGATTTTGAAAGTTTTATAATTTTCTATTTGATTTTTGAGAGTTTTATAATTTTGTATTTTGTTTTCGAATAAATATTTACAAGAGATAGAAGAAGAAAGACCTTTACTCCTCGTCTTCCTCCCGAAGGCGTTTGAGTGTTACGGTTGAAGGCTTTTCAAGCCAAGGCGTGGAAGAATAAACTCAAGCGTTCTCTTGGAAGAGCTTTGGTGAAGATGTCTACTAACCGATATTCGGACCTCACAAAATATAGTTCCACTACACCTTTTTCCACTTGTTCCCTCGATGAAATGATGTCGAATGTTGATATGCTTTGCTCTTGAGTGTTGAGCGTTGTTGCATGAGAGAGCAATAGCACTTTATTATCACAAGATCAGAGGGATTTTGTTGAATTCAAAGCCATAGTCGGATAATTGAGATCTCATCCATAAGATTTGAGCACAACAAGATGACATGGCTATGTATTCAACCTCTGAGAAATAGAAGTACTCATTTGCTTCTTTGAAGACCGACTTACAAGCTTATCACCCAAAACTGAGCACCTCTAGATGTACTTGACGAGTATCTTGACAACCAAGATGATCGGCATCTGTGATAGGCCGTTAGTGACATACGGTGTCCTTGGTACCATAGTCCCATATTGATGGTTCCTTGGAGATACCGAAGACCCGCTTAAGCGCTTCAAGGTGCTTTTTAGTAGGCTTAGCACGGTATCTAGCACACATGCAAGCAATGAACAAGATGTCGGTCTACTAGGCGTGAGATATGTTGGGAATTATGTGAAAGTCGGATTATCTTGAACTTAATGCCAAGTGTTTCTCTTGAAGTGAAGTGGATTCGCCAAGACTTATTCTAGAAGTATAATAGTGACTAGTTGGTTTCACCGGTTTTTCAAAGGTATCGTCGATCCCCAACTCGAACGAGTTGATTCAAGAAATTGAATCGCCCATTTTTTCCATTCGGTTGTCACATGGTTGATCCATATAATAGATCTCACATGCCACCTACCGGAGCTTGTTTGATGTTGGCTCCGAGGCTTTCCATCTTCATTGTGTGTGTAAACACATCACTCGGATGTTCGCAATACCACAAGGATAATCGTGGGACTCAAGATATAATCTCTCTTTCCACATTGTGTGAAACAGAGTCTTCATTGAAAGTGTCCTAATGAGATTTATTGATGATCTCGTGGCTCTAGACTCAATTTGTGCATATTTGGATCCTATGCGGAGACTAGGGAGAGGTCTCCTTCAATATCAACAATCTCTAAGAGAAAGTCGATAGAAAATGTCGGTTCCCGTGAGAATGAAACAAGTCCTTTTAAGAGGAACTTGAGTGGTTTGGAAAGTTGAAGTGCGGTCGTCCTTTCGGGTCCATGACGTCATGTCTTCAATACCGATGTTACCATGTGAACCCGGTTTACGCCTAAGGTTGAATAAATGGAGGGCTATTTGTTTTCACCCTTTCTCATTCAATTCTTTTAATTCTTCAACCCCTTGGTGCTTACCGAGACTTCATAACTAGAACCTTGTTGGGTTTATTCCGATTACTAGCTCGGTCTTAGTCTGCACTCTTCCCATATCTCAATTTTCTCCTTTTATCATCATACCTAAGGACTTCTACACTAACTAGTGGATTGTCCTCGGTAGATCCTCCTGTTCGGCGGATCATGGGAACCAATACCTAACCTTATCATCCTTATATCATCGTACATAAAGTAAAGTTGGTCGGTCTATTTGGTATTGTTCATCCGCCATTGGATCCAATTGAAAACCATTTGAAAATCAATTCGGATACTTGTGATGTATTATCAAAGCATTTTGTACTGAATTGTTTTGATATTTTAGAACGAGAACTCCCCTCAACATGTGCACCAAGTATTTGAAAATGTTTTGCACACGGAGGCAAGAAGAAAGAATTAACTTCTTTGATTACCATTTTCTAAAAGATATCAACATCACTTCCTACATCAAATCAAGAAGATAAAGCATTTCCGGAAGGATGAGGTTTCCATAAATTTGCTCCCCCTCGATATGTGCCTCGAGATTTGAAAAGAGTTTTGCACATACTAGGAACTTGCACATGGGATAAATGATCACGTTTCAATTCATAGGTTAAAACTAGGTGCTCCCTCTCAACATGTGCATTGAAAAATTGAAATCGTTTGTCACATGTGAAGGACAAGATGTACATCCTTATAAAACCATTTACCGAAATATCGGTTTAAATCCAACATTCTCCCGATCACAATTATCAAATCATTTGAGATTTGTGATCTCTTATAGATTAAATTGATTTTGAAAGCTTTAAGGAGAATTGTGACTTGATTATGAAAGCGTTTGAAGCGGTTGATCGGATTTAAGACTTTAAACACCATTGATAAAACATGCATGTACATCTTTTGAAAACAATTTAATGTCAAATAACTTTTAATTTAATTGAAATCATTCTCCCCTCAATCGATGACATAGGTTGTTGATTGAGAGATAGAGATTTTGACAAATAAGTCCCGATGATTATCAAAAATAGAGAACGAGTTATTTTTCAAAGCATTTAGTTTTCAAGCGAGATAAATGTTTATAGAATCGAGCATGGAATTTTGAAAACATGATAAAACATGGCTCGTTCTTTCTTTAAAACCGGTTATTGCACGAAAATGACAATAAACCATTTTTCTCTTTCTCCCAAAAATATTTTTGATTTTTGATTTTTTTTTTTTTTTTTTTTTTTTTTTTTTTTTTGGAATTGAACAACATCTAAAGTCCGTGTCATTCTTTGAATGACATCACAAAGACCGTAGATATTATCGAACCGAGAAAAACATGACAAATTGACAATATTTTTTGAAGATTTTTCGAATTATTTTTTTTTTTTTCTTTTTTCAAATTTTTATGGATTTTGAAAGTTTTATAATTTTCTATTTGATTTTTGAGAGTTTTATAATTTTGTATTTTGTTTTTCGAATAAATATTTACAAGAGATAGAAGAAGAAAGACTTTACTCCTCGTCTTCCTCCCGAAGGCGTTTGAGTGTTCGGTTGAAGGCTTTTCAAGCCAAGGCGTGGAAGAATAAACTCAAAGCGTTCTCTTGGAAGAGCTTTGGTGAAGATGTCACTAAGCGATATTGGACCTCACAAAATATAGTTCCACTACACCTTTTCCACTTGTTCCACGATGAAATGATGTCGAATGTTGATATGCTTTGCTCTTGAGTGTTGAGCGTTGTTGCATGAGAGAGCAATAGCACTTTATTATCACAAGACAGAGGGATTTTGTTGAATTCAAAGCCATAGTCGGATAATTGAGATCTCATCCATAAGATTTGAGCACAACAAGATGACATGGCTATGTATTCGAACCTCTGTAGAAATAGAAGTACTCATTTGCTTCTTTGAAGACCGACTACAAGCTTATCACCCAAAGGCCGAGCACCTCTAGATGTACTTGACGAGTATCTTGACAACCAACATGATCGGCATCCGCATAGGCCGTTAGTGACATACGGTGTCCTTCGGTACCATAGTCCCATATTGATGGTTCCTTGGAGATACCGAAGACCCGTTTAATCGCTTCAAGGTGCTTTTAGTAGGCTTAGCTCGGTATCTAGCACACATGCAAGCAATGAACAAGATGTACGGTCTACTAGGCTGTGAGATATGTTGGAATTATGTGAAAGTCGGATTATCTTGAACTTAATGCCGAAGTGTTTCTCTTGAAGTGAAGTGGATTACGAAGACTTATTCTACCAAGTATAATAGTGACTAGTTGGTTTCACGGCAGTGTCTATTCCGTATTTAGTTTATTTAGTGTGGATATACATGAGCTTTATTAGGAAGTGATTGTGTATATCTTATTTAGTTTATGATTATCGTTTCTTGGAAAGCGGTTTAGCGATATTGTTTAGGGTTCCTTGTCTATAAAAGGAACACATTAGAAAAAGTTATGTACCGATTGGAAAAACTCGGCTTTAGTTAATATAAAGATCCATAGAGGATCAAGAAGTTCTTAGTTATTTGTTACTTGTGTTTATATTCCGCTGATAAACATTAGTAGTAGAGATTATCTTTTATTGTGCTTGTGATTACATAGGCATATATAACGATCCACGAGCTCAAGATCTATCAAGGTCTTTGTTTGTTTCAACAATTGGTATCAGAGCTTGGGGAGCTCGTTACCTAGGGGTTCGCAAGGTTTTATTGGTCGAAGAATGGCGAAAAGAAGACAAAATTCGAATCTGGAATTTTTCGTATAACTTTCTGCAACACTGTTTTGAAACGATCATAACTTTTTTGTTAACCGTTGGATCGTGACGAAATTTTTGGTAGACGTTCTCTATATACCCATCTAACTTTTCACTGGAGGAATTGTCAATTGGAGCTTTCAGTAAAAATTTATACTATGTCGAAGTTGGTTGCAGAGGGAGTTTTTCAAAGTCGAATTTTTAGTTTTTTAAGGTATCGTAATCCTTAACTTCCTTGTTTTGTCATTCTAAATCATAATGGAAGTCAGGTATACATTGCATGGTGCTTCAAAATTCCTTAAACTTGATTGGTCTCTCATATTAATAATCTTTTTCAAATCGTGGATCAGTAGTCACATTCACTTTTAGAGAAGTTGGTTATAATTTATTATTCAAGATTGCATGATATCTTACTATTCGTGCATGTTGTGAACATAAGAATTCGACAAGTATGTTCTCTTGAAGATTGACGTTTCCACTGTTTCACTTGAAGTTAACCACTCCTACGCTTAAATGAATCCACTACTAGCTCTTTCACGATACCACTGCTAGTATTATCTCGTTCCACTGCTAGCATTATTAAACCACTGCTAGTATATTTTAGTAACCACTGCTACGATATCGTTTCCACTGCTAGCATTATATTTTTCTGCTGCTGCGCATCAAGTTGCTACTGCTAGTAGTATCCGAGAATTATTTTTCTACTGCTAGTTTTGTCTAATATAAATTGTTTCCACTGCTAATATTACTCGATATCAGATAGTACATATTTTTGATTATCGTATGGTTTGGAATATGTTGGACGACACACACAAGATTGGTTATTTGGTTTACACACACAATATGGTTAACACATTGATTTCAGGGAAAGCATATTATGATGTGTTTAATCATTTGAAATTCATGCTTACATCCCTATTTGTTGATAACAAAAAGGGGAAGAGATGAGAAGAGATAGCATGGATTAAGGGGAAGACAAAGGAAGACAAGATTTTTTTCATTCACGGAGATGTTTACATCTCAACTTCTGCTACTTCGTCTAGGGAAGTTCGTACACGACTTTGTTTATTTTGTCATCATCAAATAGGGGAAGATTGTTGGGATTCTTGATTTGATGAGACAAAGTAAATAGAAGAATGAAACAAAGGGACTTAAAGTGACAAAGAAGAAATCTACAAAAAGATGGAAGGACTTGCTTGCAAAAGAAGATTTATTATTTAGTCCTTCGTAGAGATTTGTAAACCCTAATCCTCTAGTATATAAAGAGGACATGGGGTATAGGTTTTATATTAAGTCTTCCATAATGTAGACGTCTAGTAAATGTGTGTGTGTGTCTAGGGCGTATGGTTCATTGTAAACTCCTAGACTAGATTAGTTGGTGTAATGCTCCAAGGTAATCAAGGTTTACCTTGATCCCTGTTAGATTGTAACCGTTCTAGAATTGATCATCTAGAATTGGGGCGTGTAGTGAATGTTATGTATTTAAGATGACGATGAAAACCTTGTGTCAATAACAATTAATGTTTTGTTCTATGTTCCGCTGCGTATAACCATAGAGGATCAAGAGTATTTAACTCTAAATAGAAGAATGAAACAAAGGGACTTAAAGTGACAAAGAAGAAATCTACAAAAAGATGGAAGGACTTGCTTCAACATTCCTCTCAAACATCTAAATTTGTCGTGCATACTCTTGTTTCTTGATCTTGCTGTGTCCTCAAGATAATAGAATTCATCTTCACTTGCATCAAGATAATCTTTAGAAGTGTTACCTACAAAATTGTTAGGAGAGAAGGAAGGTACTACAATGGGTTGTTCATCATCGGACCCATTGTCGAATGAGCATCCAAAGTGTCTGCATTTGTAGTTGGAGATGCTTCAATCAGCATTTGATCGACCTTATGTCTAGCATATCCCAAGTATTCATCAAGTAATCAAGATCAAATGACCAAACATGACCGGCCTTGAACATTAGGCTTGTCTTCAAGATACCTCGATTCAATGTCTCCTCAATTTTCTTTGCAGATACATTGTAAACTCTGTATGCCTTACTATGAGCGAATACCCACAATGTAACCATCATCGCCTTTCTCATCAAATTTGCCCAAAGGATCACTGGTATTCAAGATTGTTACACGATAGCCAAACGGTTTAAGGTAATGAATAATGTGAACTTTCCCAAAAAGAAGTTCATAAGGTGTTTTAAGATGTGGTCTTGTAATGGACACTCTATTGAGTACATAACAACAATTCGTACAACAAAACCTCGATCAAAACATGGTAGGAAGTTTAGAGTCGCTAGCATTGATCTTGCGACCTCTATTAGGGTTCTATTTTTCTTCTCGCCACCCCATTTTGTTGAGGGGTTCTTGGAGTGCTATAGTCCCTTTGATTCCTTCAACTGCGAGTTCTATTAGAATGGCATTTTGAACTCGTATCATTATCACACCTAATTCCTTTCACCTTTTGTTCAACCGATTCTCAATAAGGGTAATGAAGTCTTTCAATATTTGAGATGTTTCATCTTTAGTCCTTAGAAAGAATACCCAACAAAATTTGCTAAAACCATCGGTAATCACCGGACAAAAATATTTATGATCAATGCTTCTCACTTTAGTTGGACCAACAGATCCATATGAAGCGGTGAAGAGGTTCGAAATAATAGTTATCACTGTATGTGAACTCCTTTATATGAGGCTCTGTCTTGCTTTCCTTTGTTGCATGCAACACGTTATGATCATTGGTGAACACTTTGGCGGAAGACCTTGAACAAGGCCCAGTTTAGAGAGGCGGTTGATGGTCTTGAAATTGACATGGGCCATCCTTACATGCCATTTGGTGGACTCATCCACGGATGCTTTAGCCACCAAACATGTTAAGTCACTTTTGGTTGAACATTCGTTAAGTTGAATGTATAAAGATTATGACTTGAGGAACCTTGATGAGAATTGAAGTATCTTACGGAGTTTGAAGTCTTTAGAAGACAAGACATTCATTCTCTGTGAAGAGTACTTTGTTCTTAGTGTCACATATTTGTGAGACTCGAAAACAAATTGAAGTGTTGAAGTTCCTTGACATAATAAACATTCTCAAAGTCCGGTGAGGTGTTTTGATGGTCCCTACCGATATTCGTCCATCACTTCCTCCAAAGGTTACATTACCTCCACCTTCAATGGGTATAAAATTATGCATCATGTCCTGTTTCCGACATACTTCTAGAACAATGCATCGTCAACAATTCCAACATCTTTATGCTTAAGGGGATGATCCTACAACAACAACAAAATATACATAATATTAGTACACTATGGAGGCTCAAGTCATGGGCGACTTGAACACCTTGTGGATCATATGAGTTGTGCCATGTAGAAGTATAAGATCCACTATTGTTCTTGGGTTTCCAATGAAACTTAGGTCTATGTTTATTCCAAGAACAACTCATTGAGGTCTTGACAACGATATCCAAGACCCTTTCCCATCGGTCATAGGATTTATATATCTAGGCCAAAAACCATTTTAAAATATTCCTTTGGTTGGTTGAACATATGGTTTTCCAAATGATCTTCTCCAAGGAAAAGATGTATTATAACTAGAAGCTTGTGGAACATAAGGTGGTATTTCATTCGCATTGGTCCACATTGGCCTAGTATTCCTAGAGTCACCACACCTACTCATTCTTTGCTCATGATAATCACAATCCTTAATTAAATGAGATTTACTTCCACACACAAAACATTTCTTAGAAGAAGATTTATTCAAACCAAAGTATTCTTACAAGCGAGTATTCAAACCAAAACCATGAAAAGAATTGTTTTTAACAAGTATTATTATGCAAAGAATTAAAAAGCAAGTCTTGAGGCAATTGTCTTGGAAGAGCATTCCTGGCAAACAACTCTGTCATGCTTATTGGTAGTCTTGGGTGCAGCGGGGTGAAGAATTGGGAAGGCGGACTTGTCATTTGAATCACCTCTGTAGACCCTTGCTTGGAGGACTTGTCTTTGTTAACACAAGAGACAAAGTCATTAGTAGAAGTATTAGGGTGCAGCACGTCTCTTGACTTTTGCCATACGGATGGTGTGATCCATCATAGTCTTTAAGAGTGGAAAGGTCAATGGGCATGTGCTCACCTCTTATTGGTCCACGTCTGACATGTAGGTCTCCTTCTTTCACAAAATTAGCTAGGCTCTTTGGTGTAGATTTACGTGTGTCATCCCTAGCTTCTAAGCCTACATATTTCTTAAAACCTAAGGCCCTTTGTAGAATTGGTAGTGGACTACTATAAATGAGACTAGCCAACTTATTACCATTCATCATCCATTCATTGTTCCTAGCAATTTCCTCCTTAACTTTCTCCTTAAGCTTTATATTTTCTGACTCTACATCTGCTCTTAACTTCTCAGACCATTTTAAATCATTTGTAGCACATTCAAGATCGCTTTCTAAAACACCTATTTTCTCACCATAAGCTATTTCATTCTTTTGTAACCAAACCTTTTGTCTTTTTAGTGTTTTTAAAGCCTGTTTATAAGCTTCTACTTCCACATAGCATTCATTATATTTTGGTTCCATAATATCATAAGCTTGTTTGAGTTCATTATAACGCTCACTACAACCAAACAAACAATTTTGTACCGAGAGATGCCCATCAAGTCAATCGATCATGCCTATCCTCACAAGTACGCCTAGCAATCAACCCAACATTATCGGACCATCATTATCGGACTCCTCATGTTGCTTCAGGTCCACATTGCTATCGAGTGACCAAAGTTGATCCCTTGAAGTTCACGCCTCGTTTCGATCTCAGCGATAAGAAGTGTATCTTGTCTCATCACCGACTTTCTGTCTTTGCATTCTCTAGAAAAGTGACCCAACTGTTGGCATGTGAAGCATTTAACCTTCCTCTTGTCAAACCCTTTGGATCGCGTCCTTGAATCAAACCTTCTTCGACTCACGCTCGAAAACTCTTGATGTCCATGGAAAGCATAGCCAACCGCCACTTGACTTCATCTCTTCAAATTCAATCGGATCCACTGATCAAAATCCTCATAGGCGGATCCTGCCGAGGATCATAATCGACAAAGAAAGAACCAAGAACATCTTCCATAACTCCCTGGATCTAGGAAGAGAGCCGATGAAGGAGCGACATAAGATGATGATGGATATGGGCTTGGACCATAGCTAGACTTTGGAGTAGAGGCTCCAACAAATGCGGTATGACTAGCGAAGAAGATGATCGAAAAGGGCTTTACATCATGTTCAAGAGCTTTAAGTTTGTTATCTGACTCATCAAAGGTCATCATGTCCAAACCACCTTTAGCTTCTAAGGCCATGCTTACATGTAGCGGGATGGAGTAATGACCTCGAAACTTAGAGTTACAAATCATCATTATCCGCTTAGCACGAAGTGGTTCAAGCTGACTTAAGATCTTGTGAAACTTATCATAGCCCTTGTGAATTCCTTCCTCTTGAGAGATCCGAAAGTCCTAAACTGTTGTCTTAGCATGGACTTCTTGACCTTTCTAGACTCCTCATTCCCACCGAACTTCGCTTTAATAGCTAACCATATATCCTTGGCGTCATGCATGAAGTGAAAATCACTTAAGTGATCCTCGGGAATAGCTTGCGTAAGAATAGTTCGACCTTTGTTTCTCTCGAGCGCTAGCAACTCTTGATGAGCTTTGGGAGGAACATTAATCATGTTCAGCTGAGATCCGTGGTAGTTCTCTCAAGTTGTTCCCTTCAAAATTATCGCCATAGATTCCAATCAATGTTGGAAATCGATTCTGCATCTTCATAGCCCAAAGATCATATTCTCCTTTTAAGGTAAGGAAACTTAGCATTGCTATTAGCAAGACTTAGTTCTTTGCGAGATGGGTGGAGTTTTGGTTGTTGGTGAGTTCGATGTCGACATCCCGAACCGGGCATGATGTTGTTCTAATGGTTGTATTGGTGTTTAGAAAAAGCTTGTCCTTAGTATCGTAGGTAACGAGTACTGCAATAAAACGAGTACTGCAATAAAACCTTGCGAACCCCTAGGTAACGAGCTCCCCAAGCTCTGATACCACTTGTTGAAACAAACAAAGACCTTGATAGATCTTGAGCTCGTGGATCGTTATATATGCCTATGTAATCACAAGCACAATAAAAGATAATCTCTACTACTAATGTTTATCAGCGGAATATAAACACAAGTAACAAATAACTAAGAACTTCTTGATCCTCTATGGATATTTATATTAACTAAAACTGAGTTTTTCCAATCGGTACATAACTCTTTCTAATGTGTTCCTTTTATAGACAAGGAACCCTAAACAATATCGCTAAACCGCTTTCCAAGAAAGCGATAATCATAAAACTAAATAAGATATACACAATCACTTCCTAATAAAGCTCATGTATATCCACACTAAATAAACTAAATACGGAATAGACACTTCAGCGAAACCAACTAGTCACTATTATACTTGGTAGAATAAGTCTTGGCAGAATCCACTTCACTTCAAGAGAAACACTTGGCATTAAGTTCAACATAATCCGGACTTTCACATAATTCCCAACAAGATACATCGGGGATCCAATCATACTACGATATTTCGTTTGGTCAATCATGATCCACGAGAGGTCCTCATCTAGTTTGGTTCGGTCAATCATGGGGTGTCAGCGAGGTCACATGAATCAAATCTAAATTTCTTTAAAATCTCCGTTGCATATTTAGATTGATTTATGAAAATGCCTCCGGGACTTTGTGAAATTTGTAATCCCAAGAAAATGACATTTGTCCCATCATTGACATTTGAAACTTTGAACTCATTTCATTTGAAAATGATCACATTCCATTAGGTCGGTCGAGGCAAAATAATATCATCAACATAAATTTGAACATGAATTAAATGTTTGCTCGACTTCACGGTGAACAATGTAGGATCAAGCGCTCCTTTGATGAATCCGGTTGATAGAAGAAACTTTGTGATGTATCATACCATGCCCTTGGAGCTTGCTTTAAACCGTAAAGAGCCTTCTTCAAACGATAAGCGTGAGTAGGATGCTCTTGATTCACAAATCCTTGAGTTGGTCGGCGTGAGCGACTTCTTTAAGATCTCCGTTCGAAATGCCGTCTTTACATCCATCGATAAACCACCATGTTCTTACTTGCGGCGATTAGCCGAAGATTACGATTGCCTCGATTCGAGCCCTTTGGAGCAAAAGATTCTTCAAAGTCTATACCTCCTCTTGGCGATATCCTTTAGCAACCAATCGAGCCTTGTTCTTCAACACATCACCATGCTCATCAAGTTTTACTTTGAAGATCCATTTGAGAGCTATAATCATAGCACGATTCGAGCGGTACTAACTCCCATACATCAAGACGATCAAACTCATGAATTTCATCTTGCATGGCATTGAACCGACTATCTTCATTCATGGCGGTTTAACATCTTTTGGTTCGATCTTAGATAATACTGAGTTGAAGAAGCACCATAAGGCATCGGTTGCGAGTTGTTTCCGAGTTGATACGGGGCGAGAGGATTTCCAATGATGTTTTCTAGGGGTGATCGTGAGTCCATTTTCTTAGGTGTTCATGTGGCGGTTGTTGAGGCGAGGTAGTGAGTCGATGTCTCCGAAGAAGATGGTTACGATGATGATTCGTGAGTAGCAAATATGTTTTCAAATGGAGCATCTTGGGAGTTGCAAAGGATTAACTTCATCATTGATGCGAAACATTTCCATGATGTACATTTGAAGAATGATGATTTGTTGATGGGATGAAGGATCGTGGGTGCTTCATGACTTAAAGATATTGAGGCGGAGGATTGACTTCATTCAACGGAATATGAGCATCCTCTTGTGGGAATCATCACCTCATTAGTATTTGAATCATACAGTTCATCAAACATAGGATCAAACAATTTCTTTACATCATCTTGGATGGAGGTACATATGGAGTTTCTTGAGTAGAGTTAGGAACAAGAGATGAACCAATGGGACATGTCTTGAAGTGCGGGTCTGGTGGAGTGTCCGAGGGAGCCATTTGACCGGTCGACTCATCAAACGTAACGTGAATTGTTTCCATGATATTTCGGGTTCTTTTGTTGTAGATTCGGTATCCCTTTTTGTTTGGTGCGTATCCTACAAATACTCCAATGTCGACTTTAGCTCTAAGTTTCTAAGTCTTGACCTCATTTGTTGGATAGCCTGATGCACCAAACACACGAAGGAAAGAGATTAGGTTTTTGTTGTGGACAAGTTCATATGGAGTTTTTCCATATGCGGTGTGGATTAGGGAGCGATTTTGTGTATAGCATGCGATGGCGATTGCTTGACCCGAGAGAAACATTGGAACTTTGACTAAATCAACATTGTTCTAGCGGCTTCAACGAGTCCGATTTAGTCTTTCAACTACACCGTTACTGTTGAGGAGTTCGTGGTACACTTCTTTGATGGTGATTCAATGCTTTCATAGAATTCATTAAGTTGTTTGTTGACAAACTCGGTTCCATTATCATTACGACAATTACGGCGGTTTGTTAAGTCGAACTCGCAATTGTTTGATGAGTTTGATGATGATATCGAGTTTCATCCTTTGTCCTTAAGAACTTGACCAGGTGAATCTAGAGTAATCATCAACCACAACTAACACATATTTCTTCCCAAGATATTCTGCACCTCATAGGTCCGCATAAGTCCATATGAATCATATGAAGAACTTACGTGACGAGTTAGTAGGTTTGGGTTTATGGGCATACTTCTTGCTTTTACCCAATTGACATGTTTGAACAGAGATGATCCTTTTCATACTTTAGTCTAGGTAAACCTACCACTAAGTCCTTTACGGAAAGATCGGTTGATGGTGCCAAGTTCAAGTGATTGAGGCAGCGATGCCATAACCATGACTTTGTTTTGAAGCCTTTGATAACAAGCGATTGGAAGCCCTCATCATGTCATCAATAGAGATGGTATAAAGATTTGACCCACGAGTTCCTTTTAGCAGTTCCATACCATTAAGATCTCTAACAAAGCGGTATGTTTTTCAAGGCAACTTCTAGATCGAGAATCACGAATTGACCAGCGAGCAGATTATGACCTAAACCTTCCACATAATACACTCTGAGATGACACTATCACCAACAACATAATCTCCATAACCCATAATAGCACCGAAATGATCATTACCAAATCTAACGGTCCGATGAATTTGCTCACGAAGTTCATGAGTCGCGACCGGTCTCCATCATATGCTTGGAACGACTGAGTCCGTACCACGAGCGATTTGAGCGATCTGCGGTTGAACCTGAGACAAAAATGGATAATCGGATAATTGGGATCCCCATGCAAGGCGGGTTCCATTTGGTTAGTAACAATGTTTGGAGCACCAGCATCGAAATAGAAGCATTCATATCGGAAAGTGAGGCAATGGAATCGATTCGAATAGATGCGATACTAGTGTCAATATTAGCCACATTCACGGTGTGATCACTTCTTAAGGGGATAGTTCTACCGTAGGCATCCATTTTCTAGTGGGCATTGTCGATTAGTCTTAAGACCAACGGTGTCCAATAAAAGCCTATTTTCTTGAATGTTCTTCCCGTGGGTTTCCATTGTTTTCTAACTTTCTTTCGTTTTTGTCTTTTAGCCTTCTTAGTATGAATTTTCGCATTAACAATATTAATCGGACAATTAACATCATTAGCGCGAGCGGTAACACCACATTCATGATTAGAAAGCGAATTCAAGCGAGACATCGGTACAAGGTTTGCAAATAGTATCGAATTGAATTAATTATGATGCGCCTATGGCTAATACTAGAATCAACACGATTCGTTTTATTCAATTCAAGCTTAAAGTTCCTAGATTGTTCTTCTATTCTCTTCCGTGCACATTCTTAGCTTGTGAGGTCCTATCATTCCTTGTATTGTCTTGAGACTTTGACCGCTCCATTTAGTGTCATGATTACTCTGTAGAGGGAATGGGAACATTAGTTGGTTTAACTACTCTTTGCATCACTGTTTAGATGTCTTTGAATTCGAACTACATGCGGTGCACTTAGGTTCACTTTCATAAAACTAGAGCCTTGTGATTTGTACTCTAGAAGGCACATGAGTTCTCTTTCTTAGCATTGACGGATCCGGAATCGAAAAATTTAAGGCACACTACCGTTCGATTTCAAAACATTGGGAATCGAATGCATATCATACTTAGCTTTAGGCATTGAGCATGGAATCAAAGGATTAACTCTCTCACCTAATGACTTTGGGCATATTGTGATCAAGCATTCTAAGATTTCTTGAGATCGTTTGGCATATAAGCAAGCATGTCCAATTGCATTATCATGAGGTTTCTCTAGCTTATCCTCTTTAACAATCTCACGCAGACATTCTAGGCAATCCTTAAGGGATGAGAAGTATGTTTGAATGGCAAGTTTGTTGTTCCTTAGATGAGGAGGAACATATGTCAGATAAAGCATATTTATTACAAGAGGAACCTTAGATACAACATTCTCCCATTAGTCATTGGCATTTTCCCTTTTACCGACTCTTGATTCTCAATTTCCTTTTGCAATGAAGCTATTTGATCGTTATTTTGTTACGGTGACTTTAATTGATTCAAATAACTCATTGAAATGACGTTAACCTTTTCATTTTCTTCTAGAAAACTTTCATTTTCCTTTTGTAAAGCATTTACAAAGTTTTGAAGATGAAACGTTTGAGAATTCGAGAATCTAAAGGAGGAGGCATATGGGAGCCTGTCATATTGTTCGTTTGACCTTTTAATTGAGAGATCGGGCTTTCAATTTTTCGATCGTGTTTGCGAGTTTGAATCATTCATCACGTTTGTTAATTGAAACTCTTGCATCAAACTCGGAGCATCCGAAGATGTCTTGATATTTGAAGTTTTGACATTTTCTTTGAGATGTTGATATTTTAGTTGTAAATTAAAATACTCAACTTCTAGTTTAGAAAAATGTTTAACCAAAGTGTCGTGATCATCCGGTTCAATTTTCTCGTGTAGTTTGGAATTAGTTTTTCAAGCTCAATGACACGATCATGGGAGACTTTCGGGGCCTTGATAGTTCATGAAATTTGGAAGCATTAATAGAGCAATTTGAAGCGGTAAAAAAATATCTTGAGCAACACATTCGATAATAAGAGTCTCATTTAATGTATGCAAGTTCTTCCTCTCAATCTCATTATATTTTAGTGCACGCTCATAATCACTAACTTGACTACCATTGCATCAAATTCCTTTCCATTCCTTGATATCGGTTTCAATTCCTTTTTAAGACTCTCAAAGTGATCTTTCGAAGCTTAAAGAAAGGCATGACCTCGATTAAATAACATTCTTTCATTTGCTCAAAACCCTTTCTCCTTACATTATACGGTGGGTGTGATCCTTTTCTTGCAAGTTTTCTCAAAATCAACAAAGCAGTTGAAATATGACATATTGACTAATTAAGGTCTTGCTTTTAGTGGCAATTTTCTAGGAACTAGATGCATTGGTGTATTAGGAGGATACTCGATCGCTCTAGGCATTTTCCATAAAGGGGTTTGTTTCAATAATATTTTCATTTTCGACTTTTCTAAATCCTTTTCCGGAAAATTTGTTCGGAGTCGGCAATGTTTGAGGCTTGAACATGTTCAAGGAAATCAGATTTTCCTTCTTGTAGTCATGGGGAGTGATGACAATTTTTTCTCTTTGCATTTGGTCATCTAGTTTTTGTTCATCCTTTCCTAGTAACTTCATCGATTTCTTATCTTCCTTAGTGCACTCAACGCAACTAGGTTTCGCCTAGGCTTAAGAATTTCATTACCATCATAAAGCACCTTATGAGCATTTCTAGCCTTTTAATTACCTCTGGATTTGGTTCCTCAACAAGGGAATGCTATGCTTATCGCTTAAGACTCGATGTTTAGTGACCATGTGAGCGATCAATGGTGTTTCCTTGTATGTACAACTTGTTCTCAAGTTTGTTTTCAAAGTTTTGATTAGAAAAATCTCTCAAGAGTTTTGATTCCTTTGCATTAAATTCTTGCTTAAGCATTTCACATTTTCTTGAAGTTCTTGTTTTGTTTAGTTTGTTTTAGAAAGTTTTTCTTGCAAGGAATTTAATTCTTGTTTCAATACTTCTTCTAAACTTACTTTTTCTAATTCTTGTACTTACTTGGTCATCCATTTCACTGCTCACGGTGGTCAACTCAAACTTAGCACGTTGTTCATGAGAGCAACACGTTCTTTATAGGCATTTAGTTCGAAATTACGGACTCATCGGGGGCATATGCGGTGTATTCATCTAAAACATAGTCATTGTAGATTGCGAAGATGCATCACTTGGTACAACTTCACTTTCACTTTGTTTCACATATTGATCATATGGGACAATATCGATATTACCCATATTTTCAATATTTGATTCAATAACCGATTGATTGTACTTTGTCATGCATCATTGCATCAACATCATCGTATAGTTTTAGTACCTCGAGATAAGCTTGTCATGGGATGGGCCGGCCGGTGGTGAAGAAGAGACCTTGGGAGAAACCATTGGAGAAATACTAGCCATAAAGATTGTGTGTGCCGTAGGTCCATCATCCACATCAGTCGTATGCATCACGGTCACCAACTTGAAAGGCATTTTGATGATTGTGACCTATCTCACGAATAAATTTGCTCATCTACATCGCATCATAGGTCTTGGCATTGCCCTCGGCAAGAAACAAGAATTCCTCTTCATTCAAAGCGGCACCATTATCCTGAGCTTGTGCGTGACATCTTATCTACAAGTATTCGGCGATTACATGGGCGCTTTGGGGATGTGCGGTTCCTTGCAATGTATCCTCACCACCACAGTTATAGCATTTGATTGGCTTAGCTTGACCTTGGTTACCATTCCTTCCTCGATTACGGTTGCCAACATAACCTCTCGGCTCCACCTCGTCCCTCGATCATCTGTCTTTCACAGAATCGGTTGCACCACGATCCTTCCATCCTTAATGGCTTGATTGTGTGGGTTAGATGCAGTTATGAGGTTGTTGTTGGTTTGTGGGAGAGTATTCATGTTTTGACTAATGAGTAGAGCTAGTTGATTAATAAAGCTACCCACGTGAGCATCAGCATCAGCTTGTTTGTACGTAGGATCAGGAATGAGTTTGTGATTACCATTATTCATGAGTGCAACTTGAGAAGCATTGGTGGAAGTCCCGTCATTTGTGAAGAAGGCAGTTGAATCATTTGAAGACCTTGTTTCTCCTTGACCTTTTAACTGATTAAGAATCCTCTTTTCAAACATGGCATGTCTCTCATTCTGAAGGAGGAAGGCATAGAGTTGCTCATAGTTTGTATCCTTCAATCCTTTAGTGAGTTTCAGAGGTGACAAACTTGTGCCATTCGGGATTCATATTGTTTACAAATTTTGAGTTCAAGCTGAATGTTAGGCATAGTCATCTTGATGTTTCTCATGTCATTCACCAACTTATGAAATCTCACATAGTACTCATTGACATTCTCATCGGTTTCATCTTGAAATGCTCAAATTAAATCATAGAGTTGGGATTCTCTGTCTTCCATAGTTAATTCGAACACGAGAGAAGCATCTTAACATTGTCCCAAAGCGCCTTAGCATCGTGTTATGATTGATCGACTTGTAGATGTCTTTAGGAAGACCTTGAAGAACAATGTTTGAAGCCACGATATACGCATCAAATCTCTTTTATCCTTATCATCAAGCTCATCATACATCTTAGGTCTGTCCATTCCGTAAGCAGAGTACCATCGCATTAGTATCAAGTATGTCTCTAGTCGTCTCAAC
Organism: Chrysanthemum lavandulifolium; assembly: GCA_022545495.1. Classification (NCBI taxonomy): domain Eukaryota; kingdom Viridiplantae; phylum Streptophyta; class Magnoliopsida; order Asterales; family Asteraceae; genus Chrysanthemum; species Chrysanthemum lavandulifolium. Next base: position 245,775,019 of record CM040245.1, on the reverse strand, counting down.
TCGATATGGTCCTTCATCAATCGTAGTCGATTCATCAAGCATGGGTGGGCGAGTATCCGAGCCACCGCTTGAACATCCTCGACAGCGATGGAGATGGCGGTAGGAGCGTTGGTAGACATGTTAACAGATTATACGGATTTTATAACTCTATGATTAAACCGGGAAATAGATTCTTTCACGGGTTTTACTAACAAGAGAAACCGTAAACACTCACCAAGTCGCTAGAATATAAAGCACTAAATCGCTAGAAGATAATGCACTAAGTCGCTAGAAGTTAATGCACTAAGTCACTAACCTTAATTCGCTACACCCTAAGTCGCTAGAGTCCCAAGTCGCTGAGCGGAAAAGCAAGTAAGCTAAGTAGTAACTCAGCTCTGAGACCAAGTCGCTAGCCAAATTTTGGCGACATTGCACACAAGTCGCTAGAGACACAAGTCGCTAAAGAGCAACTCGCTCTGAGACCAAGTCGCTACTACCAGTCGCTACCGTAGTGGAGAGTCCACTACTTGTACTTTAACTCGCTAGATCTAACTCGCTGGTTCCAACAACGTAAGTCGCTACAAAAATGTGAAGCAAGTCGCTACCAAGAAAATATTCCGTGAGCTAAGTCGCTAGCTTGAAAACCATATAAACATCACTTTTCAATCCAAAAACAACCCAACCAAGATGATTCAAGCTTACCAAATGAAAACCTAAACACTTTTGATGATTCTAAACATAAAAGTACCAACAAAATTCAAACTTTAACACAAGAAATCAACCAAATGATGCAAAAACCACTAAACTTTTCAAACTCAAAACCACCTAAAATCACTATAAATCCAAAGATGTGCAAGATGTGATCTAACCATGGCTCTTGATACCAATTGTAAGATATTACTTTTCACATACACATCAAACCATAACACAAAGTAGCATATAGATGGAATTCTAGAGAGAGAAAGTTAGAGGTTTAGGGAACTTTAGTGAGAGAAAGAAAATTCTTATTATGAGCTCCAACTCTCTACCTTGGGAGGTAGAGAGTATTTATAGTCTTACATAAAGCGCCACACATCGGGTCATGGATCGGGCATCACAGTGGGTAAAGACCGTCCGTCCTCCACGGTGTTACTTAACTAAATACTACTTAACTAAAAGAACTACATTCACGAGCTTTCTACGATTACATATACTTGAGGTGACCGACTCTTTAATACCGTGAATTTCTAATTCCTAACAATAAATGAACCTACCTAGGACTATTACAGATTAGTTTCTCTAGGCTAGAACCGATTGGTATCAAACATTCAATTTTTATGATTTGGATCTAAAGTTTATAATTCACTTAACTGGTTAACGTTACAGAATTTTATGCTATATTCCAAATATCTAGTTACAAGATGACAAAGAATAAGCAAATAAACGATTAATGGCGATAAACATAAATAATATCCAACGAAGTTAACTAGTAATCAATGTAAAACAAATTAGTAACACATAATCTTCATAAACTTGGCTAACACTTATGCTCGGTTCAATTTCAATTCGTTTCCTTTCCGTTCGTCCAAATGTGGGAGGAATATTTCACAATCAAATCTTCCTCTCTCTCTTTACCGATTACCTTTCCCTCTTAAATAAAGCTCAAGACATAAAAAATCATTTCCTTTTCTTTCCTCTCAAATTTTAACTCGAAAAGAGCGTTAAGGTGTTAGCCCATAATCTCGATAACAATCATAAAAAGATAATCAAAAGTATAGAGCATGAAATATAGTGAATACGATATGCTAAGCGAATGATTATATGATGACAATACGTTACAAAGAGTTCTCCTAATCAATGATTGATTTCTGAACCTTCTTGCCTTCCAAAATAGTGGGAACCGAGTCTCGTGGTATAAAGTTGTGTAGATTTCCTAAATAGGGTTTTCTTTATATAGTCTCGAAATCGAGGTTGATACGGCGCATTGAGCTCCTTTGTCGACATATCGGGCATATTTGCATAGGCCCTATGATTAAAGTTTTCTAGAATTTATACGAACCTCCGATTGAATCTGGATATTAAGCATTATGGATATGCCGTATTCGTGCCTTTCACGATCTGTTGATTTGATGAAGTCTTGAAATGAATAAAATTGTATTCTTGGTGATACATACTGCGTATTGGCTCTCTGTATTGTGGAATTAGCTTTATTTCTTCGTTTTAGCTCAAATCACATCCTTTTCCTTAACTTTCATCAATTGCTCTATTATTTCTTGTAATTAAAAAGTAAATGATGTATGCTTAAACACACATTAATTTACACGAAAAACATGCCAAAACGGACTAACAACCATGAAATCGTTAATTTATATTGCAAATATGTTTGGTATGCATTATTATATCTTGCGGTACAAGGGTTTGAAAACAAAGTTAAAACGATGATTTTCGATGAGATTTTAATGTTTATCGAGATTCGGACAATGTCGAAAAAATTCCCGAGCACTCTTTTGGAAAGAGTACGAAAAACAATTCAATGGTATATTTACTCATTTTCTAATAGTCCAAAATGACCCTTAAAATGGCGGTCAAATATCCCTTCGAACCTTTAGTGCTACTATGAACTAGACCAAAAGAGAATAGGTGTATATATATATATATATATATATATAATTATGCATTATACTAATGAAAGTATGCTTACCGTTTTCCCCAACCGTGATGTCCCCTAGCGGAGATAGGTTTTGCTATAAACTCATACGCCACGTGGCACCACTCGGTGGTGACACGTGGCGCATTTTGATTGACCAACCCTATCAGACATGTTGACCAACCGTGTTCGACCCGTTGACATGTTGACCAACCCAATGACCCGTTGACTGCCACGTGGCCTTCGCCACGTCACTAGCAGCTACTAATCGAGAGGTTGCCACGTGGCGGCGGCATTGGCGGTTATTATAATTGTAGGTACGAGGTGGCAGGGCGACTAGCCAACGACGAGGCGACACATGTCGGCTGCGCCGACATGTCAGTACAAGGTTCTAAAAGGATCTACGAGGTTCTAGAAGGTGGCTGGCCAATCAGGTGGCGACACGTGTCCTCAATAATTGGAAATAAATGAAGGACCTATAAGGTGTTGGACTCCAAAAAGGCTATAAAAGAAGACATATTCGGACACAACATGGGAGATATTCATACCAACACACACAAAATATTATGGGTAGAGATAGAGAGTAGATTATTTAGAGAGAAAGTAGCTTATTGTATTAGTTTATTACAAGTGCTCATTGTAACAACTTATTGAGTATTAATGAAGATGAAGATTATCTTATTTCCTACTTAAGCTTATTTCTTTTTTAATCCTCTATTTTCTTTTCTTTTTCTTTATCTTATCTAATAATCAAAATAAGCTTTTTCCATATAGCTTATTTTTTGTTTACTTAGATTTACTTATTTTGGATAAGCTCTCTTATAGCTTATTCAAATAAGCACTTTGCTTATTGCTTTTTCTTTCAAAATCCACTTATTTTATTTAGATCTATTTAGTTGTACAACTTATGTCATAAAAAACCCAAAAAGATTTAATCTTTCTTTGTTTTTCCTTTTCTAATAAGCTATTTATTAGCTTATTTGCTTAGATCCCATCCTTAAACATACCCAATTTGCGCCTATTCTTCGAACTAAACACATTAGTTTTTGGTGGATTTAGATCTATGCTTTTAGCTTAAAAAGTTTCAATATTTAGCTTATCTTTAGCTTATTTTTATCTTATTTTCAAGTTAGCTCGTTTTCTCTTTACTTTTTGTGACAACTCGTAATTTCAGGTCATTTTACAAACTTTAAAATTTTCACTATTCATCTCGGGAATTTACTATTCATCGGTTACTATTTATCATTTTACTATTCATCATTTTTGAAGTCGATTTGATATTCTGATAACGTATTTCAAAATTTTACTACTCACAAAACACTATTCATTCCCAGAGAAAAATCACTGTTCATGATTCACTATTCATCATTTTTTCATAAACTAGGTTTACGAGTATCAAATTCGCGTAACCTAAATGCTTTAGCTGTGAATTCATGAGCAATCATCGAGGACATTTCATATATACTAGAATTAGTCGACATATCATTAGTAACATCATTTCATATCAATTTATGCATGGGTTTGTATTTTCATTAAACTTTTATTTTCCTATTAAATAAGCGCTATCGTAAACATTTATTTTGAATATTGATCCGACACTTCCAAAAATAATTCTAATATATTTTGTACTTATTTTAAGACTATAAAATTATATTATTAGTTTACCCGATGTTTTCAATTTATTTTGTATATAAATTGTTTTATATATATATATATATATATATATATATATATATATATATATATATATATATATATATATATATATATATATATATATATATATATATTCTGACAGGTTTTCGTAAATGCTACTCGATAATTATTATTTCACTAAATTTTTATAAGGAATGTATTTTTAAATAATTTTTATGACATGAAATATTTTATTTTGTTCATTAAAATTTATTTTTAGCTAACGCTACCCTAAATACTTAATTATACACACAAATTACCTAATATACTTACATTTAAATGTCAACATCATATAAAATGCATCACCTTTCTTTTTTATACCATAGTCGACTAAACATGATGACACAACAAAGATTTCATAAATATCTTTTATACTAGCCAAGACACTTATGCAACTAGACTTGCCTTGTAGTATATTTAATTACATATAAAGTTTATACACATAGTTTACACACAATACAAGGTGTAAATGAAAGAAAACCTCTTCATCTTCTCTCCAAAAATTTGGCCATGGCAAGAAAGAAGAAGAAACAAAATAATTTCTCATGGTTCATGTGTTTATCAATCTCTACTAGTTATATATCTTAAGGTTTTGAAATATAAACCTCTAGGTTGATTATGTAATTGCAATAAAAATTCCTTCATCATTCAAGTAAGCATTTCATAATCATTTTCAATCTTTCATATTCATACTTTGGTTATTTTTATCATGCTTGAAGAAAACATACAAGTTATATGATTATCTATACCACTTTATTTGTTTTAAGTACTTATAATGAATATATATTATCCTATAATTATCCCTTGAAACATATCATTTTTATGATGTCTAGGAACCCATGACACCCTAAGAAGGTGTATGGTAGGTTTAGAATAGCTTTGGTGTTGATTTGAAGTGGATAGAATAAGTATTACGAGAAAAATCATTTTAAACAACAATAAATAGTGAGTCGATCTTATTTGTGAAATCTGAAATTTTGACAGTTTGTAAAATATTTTGGGCTATATTCAGAAAATATACTTTAAAAGAAACGTGGCCACTTGAGCGGTTTAAAAGCGGAGTTATAACGAAGAAGTTATGCTATTTTCAAGTTTAACGACGAAAACTATATTTCTGAAAAACTGCATGCTGTCAAGAGTTAATTTAAGGACAAAAACAAGTTTTAAACATTGTCTAAATGAGTCGATTTATCAAAAATATATTAGTATACTTTAACACGAAGCTAAGGACATATAGAATGTAGAAAACGAACTTATAACGATAAAATTACACGTGTTTAAACAAGGTCGTCGTAACTTTTTATTACAAGTATAAAACACTAATATATTTTCTAATAGCCAAAAACTAGTTGCTGCTAAGGACTATGTTGAGAGTCGTTTTTAACATTGATATAGTACTTTTAGAAAGCGAAGTCTTCTAGTAAAGTAAGTTCACCTAGCCTATTTTCCATAATGTTCAACCGATTAGTCAAGCGGGTTGTAACGAATAAAATGCGATCACTCAAACTTTGCGAAAACTACCTTTAAACAATATTTTTGTAGAAGTACCCTACTTTACCTATGTTTTCTCCATGATCAAGACCTCTATGATGAAAATTAAAATGCTAAGACTTTGAGATAATGCTACAAGCTTTCCAAAACCATTGAGTTTGTTTCCTAACACTCGATATTCACTATTTCGACCAACTTTTCAAGGTCATTTAGTCACTTTCACAAATTATCAAAATATATTATCTTGCGAAAAGCTATAAATTCTTGATAAATCACTAAGCGACTATCGTAGGAGGTTGTTTCAACGTAAATGCTTTTAAAGTAATTTATAACTTGAGAATATGTTATAAACTTATTTTTCGACGATAAGCTTTATTTTCAAAAATGTACAAGTGGTATAGATATCATACGAGTTGCATGCATAACATTACATCATAACTTATTATAGAACATATCATTCATAATAGGTCGCGGTTAGAGGTTGCGCCTCATTTCAGTGTACTCACTTTTGTCATCATAAACATTGCATCAGGTGAGTTCCATAGCCCCATTTTTAATTGTTTTTATACTACTTTTGGGGGAGATACATGCTCAACAACTTTTATGACATTCATGTCTATTTGCAAACTATTTGTTTATCCGAGCCCGAATGTTTAGTCATGCAATGTGATATTGCGTACTTAGAGTTTCTATATCATAAATCATTGGGCTAATTGACTTGGTATCATCATTGAACTAGCGGTCTTGGTATAATCATTGAACTAACGGTCTTGGTATAATCATTGAACTAGCGGTCTTGGTATAATGTTGAACTCGCGGTCTTGGTACAATCATGAACTAATGGTCTTGGAACTATTTGAAACAACACTCATATGTGTTATATCAATTGAAAATTTGATACATTAAGTTATGTACTATTATGTGAATTCATTTGACATCATGTGCTTGAACATAAACTATACATATTTTGGCAATGGGTTGTAAACACACAAGTTGCAAGTTTTGTATGGGCAGAACTTGGAACTGAGTGGATTTGCAATGCCTTTGCTGCATGCACATTCTTTAAAGGTTTTTCATGACAAATCAAACTCTATGAACTCACTCAACCTCTGTGTTGACACTTTTTAACATGTCTTATCTCAGGTATCTAAGGCATATACTTCATGGCATGCATAAGGACTTATCATAGAGTCGCGGTGATGACGCGTCTCACATGGATTTTATGCACTTTAAAACATCGTTTGGATTGTGACAAACTTATTTCCGTATATGTTGACTTTCATTTGGGACCTATCTTTTGTAAACTCGAATGTTTTATTAAATCAAGCGATATTTTCAAAAGCGACACTTTAGGTCGTTCGATATAACTGTCTTAACTTTGATGCTATGTGATCATCCCGGTATTCCATTCCGCTACGTCGAGTAATTTGGGGTGTGACACTTTTAGCCTTAGGGCTTGTTTGGTAGGGGCTTTTGGAGGAGTGTTAGCTTTTGTTACAAAATAATCTCCTATAAACTAAGTAGCTTCGTTTGGATGCATTAACTACAAGCTTTTATTTCAAATAAATTGCTCCCAAATGAAAAGCTGATTCATGAAGCTTTTTAAATGTCTTTGAGCTGTTAAAACTTTAAATTACTGATATACCCTTCAAACATTTATTTACAATTATAGATTTGTCCTTTTATATCATTTTACATTTTAAAATTATATTTACCAGCTAATTTACCAAACACTTTTATTGAAAAAAGAATACAACTTGTATCTTATATTAACGACTTACTACGACACAACTTATATTTCTGACTTCTGACATACTGACTAGTTTTGCCAAACATACACTTAGGTTTCTGTTTGGTAGGAGCTTTTTGAGGAGCTGTTAGCTTTTTATTACAAAAATAATCTCATCTAAATTAAGTAGCTCCGTTTGGATACATTAACTCCAAGCTTTTATTTTAAACAAATAGCTCCTAAATGAAAAGATGATTCATGAAGTTTTTTAAACATCCTGGAACTATTAAAACTTTAAATTACTAATGTACACAATACATAGTTTTTACTAATTTATCTTCCACAACATTTTAATGCTTCATTTATTATTTCTTTTTGAATTAGTTTTGTTTTAATGCAAAAATACACATATAAATGAATATGATTTTAAAATAAATGCGAAATTACAAAGTTCCAAAACTATTATTATATTATAAGAGGTTTCGAGAACCAATCTAAATAAATTTTAAATTATTTTAAATAAAATTAACCATAAAAGTAAAAAACGGATTTTTGTAAAAGTCGGGACAATTATTTTAAGATAAATGATGCAAAGATGTAAATTCACAAGTGATAATTTATTTGATTTTATACATATTACATATATCTATACTACTTATAAAGCATTTAGCACCCTCTTTGGTGAATTTTTTTAAGATGTCATTAATATGTTTTTTAAACATAACAATTTTTAATGCATAATATACACAGTACATAGTTTTTACTAATTTATCTTCCACAGCATTTTAATGCTTCATTTATTATTTCTTTTTGAATTAGTTGTGTTAATGCAAAAATGCACATATAAATGAATATGATTTTAAAATGCATGCAAAACTAAAAAGTTCCAAAACTATTATTATATCGTAAGAGTGTTTGAGAACCAATCTAAATCAATTTTGAATTATTTTAAATAAAATTAACCACAAAAGTAAAAAGCGGTTTTTGTAAAAGTCGAGACAATTTTTTAAGACAAATGATGCAAAGATGTAAATTCACAAGTGATAGTTTATCGATTTTATACATATTACACATATCTATACTACTTATAAAGCATTTAGCACCATCTCTCTAAATTTTTTAAGATGTCATTAATATGTTTTTAAGCATTACAATTTTTTAATGCGTGCGTAAAATCACGTCACTTTCAATTGTTTTTATATAAATTAGTTTGATATTATCCATCAATTTTTTAAAGTTACTCAAACTCATTATGTTTTCGCTATTGGTAAAGTTATTGTAAGAGAAAATATAATATTGAAAACATTTTTTGCCAAAAACTTATTACTTGATACCCGCCGCCGCATAGCATGACACCCTACTATAATCTTCTAAAGAGTTGAAATATGCGACATGAAACTTTTGGTATCCATAAAATTATCGTCACATAAAGCGTTTGATTATAAAGCATGGTTCATTGAAATTTTTTATTTGGTGCCGTCGCCCGCATCGCGCGGGTACCTACTAGTTTGTTATAAATCGGTGAACTTCTTGGTTTGAACCAGCCTGTCTTTTCCATAGAAAATAATGAACCGTTTGACCTACCCATGTTGCCTCCATCTTGACCCTTTTGAATAACATACATGGATTGTATGGAAGAAATCATCTTTTTTTTTTTGGTAAAAATTATGTGAACTTGTGACCCTTAAGTAATCCTCTGCAAGCTTTAACCACTTCATTAAGCATAACTAGACAACTACAATTAGGCGTTACAAAATTTTATACATCAGTTAAGCATTTAGATGAAGTTGAAACAGCTTGTCATTTTGTTTGATGTTGACGTATGTGCCGGACGGACCATCCTAACGTCCGGCCAAGGAATGATGACCACCGACCGTGTTAGCAGATTTTAAGGGATTTCCTACCACGTGGCCTACTAAGTAGAGTGAATATAGGCCTGCTGGACGGTGGTGAGCAGTAGAAGAATAGTAACATGAATAGAAAATTGGGGTAGTATAAATACCCCAACACATTTACTACTATGCATTAAGTTTTTCACCTACATTATCTACTGCATTTATTACCACATTTACTACCCTCTACTCATCCTCACTTGAGCACTGGTCTCGGGACAACACCGAGGTAAGGTGACAGCGTATGTACGTGTGCAGGAAGCATTCACTTCTTCAGCCGGACAGCTAGAACTAGACGGAGGCGAGAAATTGCTTCAATAAATTGGCGCCATCCGTGGGACCCTGATTCATTCTACCAGAGAATCGAATGACAAGTCCGGAGTCACGCCCTCCGCCCAATCCCCTCTCGTCACCGGAACACATAGGTGGGAGTGGGGTCTTCAATAATCAAAACTCCGAAATACCGGAACAAATACAAGCACAGATGGTGTCGTTAGAGGCCCTCCTTAGAAAGTATAATGCAATGGGGGCCAGAGCTATCAAACCCATCCGGCTCGATTTCAGAGACGAAGATGAACAGGAAGAAGATGTTGAACCGAACCCTAAAGATGACCTTAGTAAACCGCATAAGGAAGTAGCTCGATCACCCTTTACAAGAAGGATAGTAGAATTCGCTGGTCCAAAGTATACCATGCCCACCAACCTAAAACTATATGATGGTTCGGCTGATCCGGATGATCACATCAACCGATTTGTGGGAGCAGCAAAACAGGGGTAATGGCCGATGCCGGTGTGGTGTCGGATGTTCCAACAGACCATGGATGGAGCTGCACAAGGATGGTTCAGCAATTTGGAACCAGGAAGCATTAACAGTTGGGACGAGCTGAGAGAGCAATTTACTACCAGGTTCGCTCTACGGCAAAAGAACCTAAAGGATCCCACAGAAATCACCCGGATCGTTAGGCAGGCAAACGAAACACTGCTGGTGTTCAAAGAACGATGGACTGACGAAGCTAGTAGGATACCGGGGGTTCCCGAGCTCATGAAGATATCAGCATTCATGAGTGCTCATCGATGTCCTGACTTGGCTAAAAAGTTTTCTGATCAAGTCCCGAAATCCGTGAAGGAAATGATGACGAGAGTAGATGACTATGTTCGAGCGGAAGAGGCCTATAAGAACACTGAGCTGCCGAAGGGAGAAGCAGGCGATCTATCTCGGAGGGGAAACCTCCTGGCCTCAAGAGATAGGAACCTCAGGGGAGGTGATAGGAGAAGGAATGATAGGAGATCGTGGGAAAGAAGTGACTCCAGACATAGGGAAGTGTTCTCTCCGTATGTTGCTCCGAAAGCGGATGCTCAACCCCGAAACGATTTCCGGTGAAATGATCTCAACAAGCCTGATAATCACCGAGTCATGCTCTCCGTCCTATCCAAACAGCCTAAGGAAATCTTGGCTACCGAACACCATTTGAACTTACCTCCACCACAACCGTTGCAGGAAAAACTGAGCAAGAAAAATGAGGACAGATTCTGTGAATACCATGGGGAGAAAGGTCACCTGACCAACGGCTGTTATCACTGAAGAAACAATTGGAAACGACCTTGGGTCGGAAAATTGGATCATTTGGTAAAGATTGTTCGACAAAGAGGCGAGAAAGGCGAGAGGCAATAATGGGAAAGGAAGGTGATCAACATGGTTAATCACTATGTTGAGGACCGCAAGAGGAAGGCTCAGTATTATGATGAGGAGTGGATGAATGTCCCTATACCCTTCCCGCGCATAGCCACAGAAGACCTATCGGAAGAACCACTGATTCTGGAGGCTGAAATCAAAGGTTATTTCGTCCGGAGGGTGTTTGTGGATGAGGTTGCCTCAGTCCAAGTGATGTATGAACACTGCTTTAATAACTTTAGTTCGTCCATTCAATCTAGGCTGCAAGAAAGTAATTCACCGCTAGTGGGATTCTCCGGGGAAGTCATCCAGCCTCTAGGGAAGATTGAGTTGGAGGTGTGCTTCGGAGATCATGGTTTATTCAGAAATGTCATGATGAAATTCACAGTTATGAGATCGCCTTCACCTTACAATGTGATTCTAGGACGTACGGGTCTAAGGGAGTTAAGAGCCATACCCTCAACCATCCATGCCATGATGAAGTTTCTCACTCCCGGAGGAGTAGCCACTTTGGTCACCAAGAGGGCAGTTGTCATGGAGTGCAGAAGATTTGAGGAAAGGCAAGAACCCGAGGACAATTTCTCTCTGGAAAGGGAGGCAGAGGTAGCGAATCGGGAGGTTCAAGGGTTAAGGCCGACGGAAGACATATTGGTTAATGCAGCATACCCTGAACAGTGTTTGACAATAGGAACCGGGTTCTCCCGGGAGTGTAGGAGACAACTCATCGAGCTGCTGAGAAAAAATAAAGAAGTATTTTCTTGGGAACCGACAAACATGACCGGGGTGCCAAAACGCTTCATCCAACACTCCCTTAATGTGAACGTTGCAGACACACCGATCGCCCAAAAAAGAAGGATGTTCTCTCGAGAAAAAAACGAAGTGATTACAAGAGAGGTTGAAGAGTGGATTAAAGCTGGTATAGTTCGTCTGGTCAGGTACCCTACGTGGATTTCTAATCCGGTGCTAGTAAAGAAATGCGACGGAAGTTGGCGGATGTGCATCGATTTCAAAAATATGAATTCTTCCTGCCCAAAAGATTACTATCCCTTACTAGAAATTGATTGGAAAATCAAATCCGTTATGGGATACAAGTATAAATGTTTTCTAGATGCCTACAAAGGATACCACCAAGTTCAGATGAATAGGGATGACGAGGAGAAAACTGCGTTCTATACGGAACAAGGGACGTACTGTTATACCAAAATGCCCTTTGGATTGAAGAATGCAGGAGCAACATATCAGCACTTGGTAGACTCTGCATTCCAATCGCAGATAGGTAGAAATTTGGAGGCGTATGTCGATGACATGGTTATAAAAAGCCGGACGGAGATAGAGATGATAGCTGACATAGCGGAAACATTTGATAACCTCAGAAGGATTAACATGAAACTGAACCCGCAGAAATGTTCTTTCGGTGTGGAAGACGGAAAATTCCTTGGGTACATGGTAACATCTGAAGGTATAAGGGCGAATCCTCGAAAGACGAAGGCCATCATGGAGATGAAGTCTCCAGGGACGTTGAAAGAAATGCAAAGTCTGAGTGGGAAACTAGCGGCCCTAACAAGATTCTTGTCAAAGTCAGCAGAGAGGTCCTTGCCTTTCTTTGAAACTTTAAAGAACATCACAAAGGAGAATAAGGACGAATATCGTTGGACGAAGGAAGTGAAGCGACTTTCAAGAGATGAAAAACGATATTAGAATTGTGACACCCTAGGCAAATCCCGCATCGGTGTGGCACGGAGAGATCTTGGGCTCGTAAGATAACATTCGCTTTACAATGACAGCGTTTTGTGGTCTCTGCGGGTGGAGTTCTTAGGGCTGGCGGTTAAGCGTGCTCATGTGAGTAATCTTGGCTTGGGTGACTGCCGGGAAGTCTTCAAATGAGGCCACAAAAACAAAGCCGTGAGCCTACGGGCAAAGCGGACAATATTGTGGTCAGATAAGGCGGGGTGTTACAAGAATTACCTTCGTTAACCACCCCAAGACCGAAGGAACAATTATCCATATACTTAGCAGCATCAAAGGGAGCCGCCAGTGCTGTTCTAGTGGTAGAAAGGGACGGGAGACAGTTGTCGGTACATTACGTAAGCCGAACCTTACACGAGACAGAAAGGAATTATGCTCTGATGGAAAAGTTAGCTTTGTGTCTGCTACATGCATCACGAAGGCTACGAAGATATTTGAGGCCCATCCCATTCGGTCATCATGACCAACCGTTAAAGCGAGATATTGTGTAAGCGAAGTTTCGGAAAGCTTGTGAAGTCGGCAAGTAGAGCTAGGGCTTACAACATCGTATATGCTCTAGAAATCTTTGTTAAGGGTCAAGTGTTGGCAGACTTTCTCACGGAGGTACCAATCAAATCCGGACACCATGGCGCTTCCAATAGCAAGGGATCCGGCGCAGGTTTAGTCCTCATCAGTCCGGAGAAGGAAGAACTTACTTATGCTCTACGGCTCAACTTTCTCAGCACCAATAATGAGGCCGAGTATGAAGCTCGCTGGCGGGACTCGGATTGCAAAAAGCTCAAAATTAGGAGTTTGAGCGTAAGAGTTGATTCCAAGGTGGTTGCTAGCGGATCAGCGAAGAATTCTGACTACCAAAGAAATCAAGTACAGCTCGGGCCAAAGAACATATAGCAGGATTCCAAGGCTTCAAGATATGCAATATTCCAAGGGCTCAAAACCAAAAGGCAGGTATTTTGAGAAACTAGCATCGGTAGCTTTTGACCACCTCACTAAAAAGGTACTGGTGGAAGTTTTGGAAAAACCTTCGGGGGAAGAACGGAGGTTAAACACCGTGGTGGAAGAAGAGGCTGATAACTGGATGACGCCGATCATTAGATGTTTGGAAGAAGAGGTTTGGCCGGAAGATCCCAATGAGGCCAGGAGTCTACGGATGAAAATTCCATGTCTGATATGGAAGAAGGTTCTATTTAAAAGGGGTACCTAGTGCCAATGCTAAGGTGTGGGTCCGTTCTGGGCAAATTACATAATCTGGGAGGTGCACGAGGGTCTTTGGGATGCATTCGGACCAAGAACCGTAGTGGCGAAGCTTATGAGGCAAGGGTATTATTGGCCCACTATGCAAGGGCAGCGAGAATAAATTAGGAAGTGACTCTTGTCAGGATACATGCTCAGTACCCAAACTCCCTAAGACATTATTAACCTCCATCATGGCCCCATGGCCTTTCTATCAATGGGGAATAAACGTTTTGGGCCCCTTTCCGGAGGCGCCAGACCGCCTCAAATATGTGATTGTGGCGATCGATTACTTTACAAAATGGATAGAGGCAAAGCCGTTGGTAAAAACGACAAAAAAAGACATCATAAAGTTTGTCTACGAAAATATTGTATGCAGGTATGGCCTACCGGGGATCATAGTCACCGATAACGGAACTATTTTTGTCAACGACCCGTTCAAAAAATGGTACGAAGGGCTAAAATTAGCGGATAATCGGCCGTTGCACATCCCAAGCCAATGGATTGGTGGAGCGAGCCAACAAAAGTCGATGGAAGGAATAAAGACAAGATTAGGGTGAGAGAGAACCGGATGGGTGGATGAGCTACCTAATGTCTTATGGGCGCACCGAACAACACTTAAAACAAACAGCGGGACACCGATTCAGTTTAACATATGGAAGTGAGGCCATGATTCCGGCGAGAAATAGGGATGCCTACATACCGAATGATGATGTTACGGGAAGATACGAGCGAAGAGACAACGTTTAAACTTGGACCTTACGCAAGAAAGAAGGAAAATCTTTGCCATCTGAGCTAAGACAAAGCGCAGGTCGAGCAATATTACAACCGGAGGGTCAAACCGATGAAATTCAAGGTAGGTGACTTCGTGTACCGGAAGAACGAGGCCAGCTGGGTGGAAAACCAAGAAAAGCTGGGACCCAATTGGGAGGGTCCCTACCGGGTGATAGGAGCGAATCAGAATGGCTCTTATAAGTTACAAACAATGGAAGAAAAGGAGATCCCTCGGACCTGGCACGCCGTAAACTTAAGGAACTGTTTCTTATAATTGTTATTGTGATAAGAATCCCATGATCATTATGTAACCTGGCCTACCTATGTATATTAGTTTAATGATGAAAGTTTTCCTATGATAAGGAAAACAATTTTCCGGGACAAAAAGTGTGATGCATGGCTATTCCGACGGCTGGCCCCCGTCAAGTATGATTGCTAGATATTTACCCGGATAACACCTCGGATGCCCGAAAACCTTGCTCGGATGCCCAAAAGTATAAAATAATACTTTAGACGCCTGGGGGAATGCCCCTCCAGATGCCCAAGCATTCTTGTCGGATGCCCGAATAATGGATGCCCTAAAATTTATTAGGTTGCCCGGATACACGGATGCACGGCCTATGCGCCGGATGCCCTTTAGAAAACTTAAAGGAAGCTTATCAATGTGAAACGGAGCAAAAAGGAAAAATATGCAACACATACAAAGTTTTGTCTAAGTTAAATACTTGGTTATGCCTCAAAAAATGATGAACATAAGTCACAAAAGGTAATGTGTTAATTATTAAAATCATAATTGTTTGAATTGTTGTTTACAAGCATACGACACAAATCTTGCTTCAAGTGTTGGCCGCTGGATTCTGGGTGGCCGGAGTGCTTACTGGAGTGGTAATGACTGGAGGTTGAGAAGAAGGATCGGCAGGGTCTTTGCGAGGAGGGACGCCGTGCTCCATGTTCAGCAGATCACCTAGAGGTAGCCGGTAGGAATCCGCTAGCTTCTGGATGTAGGGATACTCGGCCTTAAAAATATTGTTGAATTCAGTTTTCCATAATTTCGGAGTGTCCCTATTGACGTTGGCAATGCCCTTTAGAGCCTCGACAATCTCCTCCTCCTTTCTACCCACACTTGCCCCAGTTACGAACCCAGCTTGGTAGGTCAGGATATAAACTTTAGCCATACTCTTCTTGTATTCCACACTGTTAAATAGCCGACGAACAGCACCGGGCAGAAGAGTGCGGACAGCATTTTGCTTTACCACCTCCGCTTGGGCCACCTCGGCCGCCAAGTTTCCCTTCTCCACCTGCAAAGACTCCAAAGATTGGCTTTTAGCACTTAGCTCATTTTCAAGCTTCCTGATCCTTTCGGCCTGGGCCGCAGAGGTTTCTCTCCATTCCTCCCTCTCCCGGGTCACCCTGTCCACTTCATCCTCCAGGTTCTTCTCTTTATCCATGCTAGCTTGATGCTCGGCTTCCAGCTTCTTCATTTCCTCAGACAACCTCGCGTTCTCACCCTCAGCGGCAGCCAATCTATCAGCCAACCCCAGACAACCCTGATGAGTCTGAGTGAGTTCCCAATACTCGGCCGACATACCGTTGAACCTTTTCAGCAACTCGCCTTGGGCTATCACACTTTTTCCAAACTCTTCATAGGCCCGACGAGTGAGCTCAATGTTGTTCATCTGTTCTAGAACTTCTTGCTCGGCGGGGGTGGGAAGATTGTCAATAAGCTCCTTGCAAGACCGATAGGAGTTTATCCGAACGTCATCTCAAAGGGCCCAGTTAGGGATGAAGAAGTTCGTGGCTTCATCTGCATAATGAATAGAGGGAGTTAGGAAAATAATTGGCATGTAAAAAAAATAATGAATGATAAGCCGAAGGCTAGAACATACCCGAGTCCAGGTTGATCTTGTCAATCCGCCTAAAGTCACGAGAGTGGTGGGCCGAAAAACCTGAAGGATACAACATAATAACATAATAAATTGGGAGAAATTACAAGTATGAATAACCGAGAAATCTACACGTACCTTCGGAACTATGATGAGGTGAGTTCACTGGCGGTGTTTAGCCGTCTTCATCAACGGGAGGGGTATGCATTCGTTGTAATTGCTCACCACCACCAGCGGCATTATCCCCCATCCCTTCGCTAACTACGTTGCCTCCTCCGCCCTCGACAGTAATGTTTAGACCCCCCTCCTCAGCATTGGCATTCACATCTGTCTCCCGGACATCCTTCGGATGAATTTGATTCTGATGGTCCGGGTTGTCGATAGGACGCTCAACGAATTGAAGGCGCTGTTTTTTCTTCTGGCCTTGTGCTTTTGAGGTTCCTTCTCCAGCGCCCCTTTTCTTTGCCTGCCGGGCCAGGGCTTCTCTCTCTTTCTTTTCCCTAAGAGCAACAACTTCGGGATCTGCTTCTTCGGCCCTCTTGGCTAGGGCATCTTTGGGAGGAATGGCTCCTCCCACGGGCAAAGGGTCGGAGGTTCTTTTTGGCCTCTCCCTGTTCGGGTTAACCGCCGGACCTTTACTCACAACCGTCCCCTCCCGGTCTGGAAGCTCAAGATATTCGACATATTAACAAGCGAAAGAAAAGCGACAACAAAAACAAGTTGATTAGAAACTTTAAAAGCAGATCCGGGAGACAAACATCAATCCCAAGATGACAAGCTAAATAAGTAATTACCATGACCCGGGCATCTTTTAGAACAGGCTCGAACTCGAGATTCTTGAAAACCGAGGAGATGGCACATCCATAAAGACTCATCGTCGGATGCACAACTTAATAAGATTCGCTAAGTCTCGTGGAGTCCTCTTGGGAAAAGCGATTGGGAAGGTGTCGTGATTTTGAATCTTTGTGTCTCACGCCATAGCAATAGGGATGGCCCTTTGTCGATCAAGAAAACTTTTCCTTCCAATGTTTGGATCGGCGGGACTTATATGAACCTTGCCGTCCGGTTCTCAAATTAAAACCAATGTTCTTGTTTACAGTAGGTAAAAGCGCCGGACGAGTGAAACCACAGGGTGTATGTTAAGGCTATAACATCTAATCTCGAAAAGCATCACCCGGTTCAATCCTAGCGGGACTAGCTGAGAAATGTGCACCCTAAAGTGTTTGATCACATTCAGCAAAAAAGTTGATAAAGGAATTCTACCCCCACCCTATTTCTAACTGCTTAGGATAAATACCTATCTTATCCACAGGCAACTGATCCATAGTCATATCATCCGGTGGTAACACCAGACGTAGATCATTGGTAATACCTACTCGGCTACTATATCGTCTAACTCAGATTGTGTTAACCTAGAAGTGTGTATATGCATGTCAAACTTAGGAACGACCGGTTGAAATGTCTCTTCGTTGGTTTCCTCCGTCTGACGGACGGACGTGTTTTCTCTAACTGGAATATTCCCCTCGGTTCCAATATCGGCCATTTCTAAAATTGCGAGACAATTCTGAATATTAACAAAGAGAGGCAAGACAAACCTTAAAGAGAGAGAAGAGGCGTCAAAATCTGGCGGTTGTATGTATGAGAAATGTAAAAACCAAATGAGGTAAAAGGTATATATATATCAGGAAACCCTAGCGACTCGAAAATGTCCAATCGATCGAAATAGGGATGGCGTTGGCTTCGTGGGGCATCACGACGGAAGGTGAAAGCGACGGTGGCCGGAAAAGCCCAGACCACCGAGCCCATATATGACCCATTCTCATGGAGCTGCCAGTTTGACCGGCATGATGCAAACCCTTTTTTCCCTTTGACAGGCCGAACATTATTAAGTGTTGCATCATCGGCTTTTCGCCAATAATACAACACTGGGGGGACATGTTGACGTATGTGCCGGATGGACCAACGTCCGGCCAGACACATACGCCGGACGATCATCCTGACGTCCGGCCAAGGAATGATGACCACCGACCGTGTCAGCAGATTTTAAGGGATTTCCTACCACGTGGCCTACTAAGTGGAGTGAATATAGGCCTGCGGAACAGTGGCTGAACAATAGAAGAATAGTAACATGAATAGGAAATTGGGGTAGTATAAATACCCCAACACATTTACTACTTTGCATTAAGTTTTTCACCTACATTATCTACTGCATTTATTACCACATTTACTACCTCTACTCATCCTCACGCGAGCTTTGGTCTCGGGACAACACCGAGGCGGTGGCCAGCGTCATACATGTGCAGAAGCATTCACTTCTTGTTAGGACGACTAGAACTAGATGAAGGCGGAAATTGCTTCAACATTTGATGATCTAGGATATTTCACCAGAAGAATATGAAGCATTCCTTGTGCAGTTAGATGAAGTTGAAACAAGGTCAATATTGACCCGTCACCTGAAAAAGGTTGAGTTTCGTGACTTCAATGGAGAAAAGGAGACCCTAGCTATAGCCCGATTCTTACTTGAGCATGGAACTGTATTGAATGAAGCGTAGCAAGCAGTCAATGAGGACTATGAATGAAGCGTAGAAATACTACGAGGCCTCTTTATCTGTCAAAGTGAATGCTCTTCTAAGGGACCAGTGATACAAGCTTTTGTTAAACGGCAAGTAACATGTATTCATGTATAAGGTAACTGGATTTCTTGGTCTGTTTTAGGTGTTTTTGTGGATCTGGATTTTGCAATACCCGAAATGATATTTCCTTAATTTTCTTTAATACTTAGGTGATGTGAATGAAGATTACACGGACGATAAAGCTCGAGACGCAAGGTTTATTGATATCAAGCGTTTGGGAAAATCAATAGGTATAACTTCTGGAGTAAGACTCTATGATGGGACTATCGTTTGAGGAGTGCATTCAATCTTGAGCTACGAATTTAGTGAAGTTACAACAACATCCAGTAGATACCCTTCAAAGATTGTCTTGTTTTTGTCTCGCCCACTAAGCTTCTCTCAAGTTTAACTCCTTTTGTCTTGGCATGGTTCGACATCCTGGTCAACATCTATGTTTAAAGATCTCCAGGTTTCTCAAAGGCTTCCAGATATTCAGTGTAGATCCTTTTAAAAGCAATTTTGATTTAGTCACTTAGGATCCTTGCATATGTTTTCATGAGTCATTTAGTCAATGGCTTCCAAATATTCAATATAGACCCTTTATTCTACAAAAGGTGTAGATTGGCGGGACCACCCTGATCCCGGGTGCCTTTTATATGTTGTTTTCAGTTAACACTATCATGAAGAGTCGTTGGCGATGTGAAAACTTTATACAGTAAACAACGGTTTTATTCATCAAACAAGAGTCTCATTAACTCATTTGATCAGCATGGTATAGTTTTGATGCTTTTGAGCCAACGCAAAATACGAGTAGTATTGAGATATTCTATATCTAAGCTTAGTTTCATGATAGTTGAATGTTCACTTTTTTCATATACTAATTATTTTGCTAAAAAGAGGCGCTGTGCAATTCCTTTAGATTTCCCACTGCTTATCGGACAAATAATTGAGATTTATTAATCTTGTCATCTTTTTGGTTAATATGTTTTTCATTTCTTCATTTATCTATTGTCTGTTTGATTGTTTGTGACAAACTTTTTAATGTAACTGTTTGTCCATCTTGTGTTACCGATCATCAAACTTTAAGTTGCTCTAAACTTGTATGTAAAATCCAAAAGTGTTTGAACAATTAGATTCATTATATTTATTTAGATGAAAACTTATTTTAAACTAGAAAGTATGCAATTTTTCTTAATCTTACAAAGTCGTTTAAAACATCTTTTTACAACAATCAATTTAGGAGCGGCTCAATATTCACGAAGGCTTAAAGGAAAGTTTTGAAACGGGGCTTTTTCTTTTCTTTTATTAAAGTTATTTGTTGTAAATCGTTTTATATAGACTTTAATTTTATAGCATTCTTTATGAGGTATCTTTGATTATGTATTTAAAATCAATATTGTAACACCCCGAAATTTGGGTCCAGCTGAAGCATACGAACCTTTGGGTGCTACAATCTTGGTATCACAACATAAGGTACAAAGAATGGTTTTTATCCAATTTATTTAGAATATGATTCATTAATTGAAAACCATAAGTTTACATTAATGAAAGTAGTGCGAAATAGGCCCAAAGATAATTAAAGCGGTATCGTTTATTCATCAGTCACCTATGACCATGCCCCATAGCGTCTTCTAATAGTGAGCTATCGCGCTTAAACACGAACACATGCTAAAAGGTCGACTTATCTTTGGTGAGCTCATAGAGTTAAGTAACAAAAGTAATAGTGGACACGATAGAATTTAATTACTATGTGCGACTAAGGCGGAGCGTATAATACACATTCCATTCAACAATCAATCAATCCATAATCCACAACACAATCGAGATCTCAACGGGGGCCCAGCGACTCTAGCCAGGCACCACGTTATAGCAAAGCTTAGAGCAATGCTACCCTGGTCTAGGTCGGTTATACTTAGCTAGGCATCACGTTATAGCATAGGAATGCTACCTAAGTCTAAGTCGACAACTGTCGCACGTCTAGCCTTTCCTAGTCAACACATTAGCAGTTCAAAAGAGTAGTTGCAGGTCCAAGAAATAGTTTGCGTTCACATAAACACGTAAAACGTTCAATCACCAAAACAAATATACCAAACAACAATCATTCCAAAATGGTATTCACATATCCAGTTTTAGTTTGTTAAATGCAGCATGTATTCTCCTCCAAAATAGTTATAAAAACCTTTGAAAAGAGAGGCTATGAAACTCACCTTAGCCACAACAATGCACTATTCACTATTGACACGGTGGTATCTAAATCTAATCTCAAGGCATCCGGATGAATGTACGACAAGTACGATAGAATAAGTGGCCAACCTAATGCGTATCGATAATCTCAAAATCTGACTCATATGATAAAGAAGTTGATAAAAGTATCGTGTCGTAGCTTTTGTGGATTATTCATGTCGTTACTTTCAAAAGTCCTTCATTGTTTCCAAAAGTTTAAAATCAATATCTCAAAAGTTTAGTTTTAACGTTTAGGTGTGGTGGTAAGAAACATAGAACGACGATACAACTCACGAAGGAAGAGAAGACATCGACATAATCGAGACATCGAGACCATAACTCACGCCAAAAAGGAAAAGACATTGACAAAGTCAAGAAATACTGACAATACTCAAGCTAGTCAAAGACTAGGAAATGACAACATCTATTTATGTCAATTAAATATGTTAACTTTCGATAACTTCCCTAAAATCCCTAAACGTACATGTTTATAATAAAATAATAGTTTTCATTTATTGCTTAATTAATGAAGGTTTCTCAATTGTTATTCGTACTCATACAAGTTTATAAGAAAGTACCTCGTACATAGCATACTATTTAGTATTTTATAAGTGACACGTTTGTTTACTCACGTACCCAAACCATTACGACTTTAATGAGTTGACTTATCCAAAGTATCCGTTTTCAACAGTTCATAGAATCTAATCATGTATTTATAACATATGAGTTATTATCGTAGTATATAAGGGTTTATAATTAATTAAAACGTATTCTTCAACAATATATATAGTAATACATTTCATTATCGGTTAAAATGTGAAAACATAATATTTAGGTATATCACAAACAAATATCTCAAACTCATTTTCGAGTCTAATATATTATACTCATTTAAGCCAAAACGTTTAATAAAGTACAACTTATTAATCAATAAAACTTTTTATCAATAGTTATTCCATGTTTAATAACCGTATTAATCGTTATAAGTTATAATATATGCATAATATCCGATATTAGTTATCAATCACATAGTTAGTCCTAAATAATTATTTTCCTGTTTTATCATATCCTGATCACTATCCATTCGAGTCTAAAATTAACGATCAAACATGTCCAATAACGATATACATTATTAGTCCGTTTCTTATATCCAATAGCTCATCGTCTACACCGGTCTATTCATTTTATTACCTCACGTTAACTAATTACCACATTTTATCAATTCTTGAGTCCAATTTGAGTAATACCCGAAGTTCCATATCGACACATTAAATGTTTATAACTAAACACTTATAATAGTTTTACTAGTCTTGTGGGCTTGTTAGCCTATGAATAATTAGACCCACCCTCGGAATGGGTTTGCACAGGTTTGACCTGACCCGGAAACTTACCAATTGGAACATCACAAGCTGAAATCAAAACCTCAACAACACATAACCAACCTAAACTAGATTCGTTTTCTTCGTGACCCGACCCGGTGACGCATCCCAAAACAGCCAACCAACATCTTCATTTTAAAAATGAAACTCATACTTTTGACACGACTCGCTCGCTGAGTCGATTCACTCACCGAGTTGACTCAGTGAGTTAACTCGTTTCCTTGACCAATTCGAGACAAAACAAACCCACGAAACCCTTTTTATTCGTTCACCACACAAAAATAAAATATATAAACGATTTAAATCTTGTTGTACGTTTAGTTATCCACAAAAAACCATAAACACTATAATATATATACGGTATCATATAAAAATAACAAATAATGAATAATACCCACTTTGTTTTACTGATCAGGTCATCATTTTTACTAATCTTTTTTAGGGGGTGTTTGTTTAAGCTTATATACGGGCTTACGAGTTTCATAAGCCTCAATTTTCCGGCTTATTCTGAAACTTATGGGCTTATATAGTTTAAAATAAGCCGGAAAATTGGGGCTTATGAATTATATGCCGAAATCAAATCAGCTCGTAAGCCCGTGTATAAGCCTAAACAAACACCCCCTACGAGATGTTACAGTGGAACCTATATGTGTTGAAATTATTAAAAACCTGTTTTTTGGTTTGTGGCGTAGTAGAATATGTGCGCAGGGATGATAATTTAGATTAATGATTGATAATTGTAGTTGAGAATTAAGATGTGAAAAAAAAAAGTTAGGTGAAATATTGAAGTACAATAGGACGAGGAGAATATATGTTCTATGATGATCAAGCTTTAGAAAAAAGCTACTAGTATTTTTAGGGTGGAAAAGAGGGGATGTTTGTCCATACTTATGACTGTTTCCGTATAGATGTTTTGCGTGTTAGATCCGTGGTTTGGAATTGAGATTGTTGTTTATTTTTGGGTTATGTTTGAACACATATGGAGTTACCGTGGGACCGAAATTTATGGGATTGCTTTACGTTATTGCCATGTGTTAGATGAAAGTACAATGTGACAGTACAGAACGAATAGAAATAGGGTCATTTTGCACATGTAGGTATTAAAAGTCTTCGATTTTGTTGGATTACAGAACTGATAAAAGAGACCATTAATGTATGCATCATGGTATGTTTGTTCTTTCTCGATATAGTTGGCTGATGTTTTTTTGCTTTGGAACAGGCATCGGTCTGCGCAGCTGGTGATAGTTCTGCTTACCAAAGGAGTACTGTTTTTGGGGACGATGTAGTTATTGTAGCGTAAGTACTAGTTCCATATTCAATTATTCATCTTCCTGTATCTCTATCAGTAACTAAGCTTTTCACTCCACACCCATTAGATTATTTGTGGTTACAATCGTTATCTAATATTATTTTCCTTGTTTATGCAGTGCTTATCGAACCCCCCTTTGCAAATCAAAGAGGGGTGGGCTCAAGGACACCTATCCTGATGACATACTTGCACCAGTTTTGAAGGTATGTTTATCTGCTCGTGTTTCAGTGGCATGGTTTTGTTTTGCGAAGTTGTTTGATTTAACATTGTTTTGATGTACTTGATCAGGCAGTAATCGAGAAAACAAATCTCAATCCGGCTGAAGTTGGAGATATCGTTGTCGGATCTGTCCTTGGAGCAGGCTCCCAAAGAGCAAGCGAATGCAGAATGGCCGCTTTCTACGCTGGTTTTCCTGGTATGTTAAAGACTCGAGATAGTGCATTACCTACTTCTAAGATGATATACTAACATATGATTTATCTGTTCCTCAGAAACTGTTCCGGTTAGGACCGTCAACAGACAATGTTCCTCGGGTCTTCAGGCAGTTGCTGATGTAGCTGCGGCTATTAAAGCTGGATTTTATGATATCGGCATTGGTGCTGGTTTGGAATCCATGACTGCCAATCCGATGGCTTGGGATGGATCGGTTAACCCAAGGGTATACTCTTATCCCCGACTCACCGGCTGTGAATATATACTCACATATCTCTATGTGAATCCATAGTCTTTTATATGCTTATATTTTGCTTGTGATCAACATTAACAGGTGAAGACAATGGCACAAGCTCAGGATTGTCTTCTTCCAATGGGGATTACGTCAGAAAATGTTTCACAGCGCTTTGGCGTGACGAGGAAGGAACAAGATCAGGCTGCGGTGAGTTGAATAGAACTATATAGAAAGGTTGTTGTTTCATTCAAATGTAGCGTTTTTAACGGTGTTTGCGTTGCATAGGTTGATTCCCATAGGAAGGCTGCTGCTGCAACTGCTGCTGGTAAATTTAAAGACGAGATCATTCCCGTCAAGACTAAGGTAAAAATGGCTTCTTTTTTTCGGTATCTTATTATAATCGTTTTGCTTCCTTCTGATATAAAGTTTTATTTGGAGAAAAGATCGTTGACCCCAAAACCGGAGACGAAAAATCTGTTACAATTTCTGTTGATGATGGCATCCGTCCAGGAACTACTTTGGCAGATCTTGCAAAACTTAAGCCAGTATTTAAGAAAGACGGGTCGACCACTTCTGGTACATAACGAAGCTCCTTTCATTAGCCATAGCCCACAAGTGGTATTTCTTGGCACGTGATCTTACTGATTGGTTGTTATCGTAACAGGAACTTCCAGCCAGGTGAGTGACGGTGCTGGAGCTGTCCTCCTGATGAAGAGAAGTACCGCTCTGCAGAAGGGATTACCAATTCTTGGTGTATTCAGGTATTTGCAGCTTCGTTAGATTTGTTTTCTTTCAATGCAGCTCTCCAATAGAACGGCACTTGTGAATTTAATTGCAGGACCTTTGCTGCTGTTGGTGTTCCACCCGCGATTATGGGTATTGGTCCTGCTGTTGCAATTCCAGCTGCGGTCAAGGCTGCCGGTCTTGAACTGAATGATATCGATCTTTTTGAGATCAATGAGGTGATAATAAGATGCAAACCTCTGCTATTTTCTTGTATTTTTCTGTCAAGATAGGGAGTGGAGATTAACGTTTTGTTTGGTTTATTCCGGCAGGCATTTGCATCACAATATTTGTATTGCCAAAAGAAGCTTGAACTTGACCCACAAAAGATCAATGTCAATGGAGGTGCAATTGCTATCGGACATCCTTTGGGTGCCACAGGTAACTAAGAGAACACACATACAGTTTCATGTTAATTGAGTGTGTTGGTTGATGCTTTGTATTACCTCGATCTATATCTAATTTGTCGACTTTGACAGGGGCACGTTGTGTTGCGACTCTACTGCACGAGATGAAGCGTCGTGGCAGAGACTGCCGATTTGGCGTCGTGTCAATGTGTATTGGTAAGTGTCATTCTCTATAAGTCATTCTCTGTTGTCTCATTCTCTCTTGCTTGTTCCTCTTTTTTCATGTGTGACGTGAATGCTAAGTAACTTGTGCAATGCAGGTACGGGAATGGGAGCAGCTGCTGTTTTTGAGAGAGGCGACGCTTGTGACGATCTATCCTATGCTAAATAGATCATCTAATCTCCCGTCTGTTGTTAGTTACATGTGTCTGGTATTTTACAGGAGAAAAAGAACATTATTAAAGTGGGATTTTTACAAGAATAATGTGGCTGCACTTGTTCGTATTATTTTCATTCTGTATTTGTTCAAAACTTTGAACTGGTATATTTCTTGCTTGTTGGAAATTGAACTTGTATTTTATCAGTTTCAAATGTTACCTGATTGTCGGTCAAGTGTGCGTAGACAAGGCCAGAAATACGCCTTGTCGTTGTCTTGTTTAGTTTGTTTTGCATACATTGATGCATCGTTCACAGTTTCGTATATGGTTACATTTGGCACGCGGGAAAACAAAAGCTGACCCTATCGCTATGTCAAAGGTAAATTAGCACTGTAGACTGCTAAATATCGATTGACATACATAATAAACATGACATGAAAGCTGCATAGATTCTGAATTCCAATTAAACAATACCAGAAAGTTGATATGTTCCGTGTTCCACATTGTTCATGAATACAGGAGACGTTGGGTATTTAAGGTACGAAAACTTGACCTTGAATATGTAGAAGCGTTTTAGTACAATGTATGAGCATTGTATGAAAACCAAAATCGTAAAGTCGGACAATATCTACCATCCATTAGCCGTTTCGTACCGAGATTGTCAATCCTTCTTTATGTCTCAACTGATTTCTAGAATGGATTAGAATTGTTTAACAAAATTAGACCCATTTTGGAAAGGTTATTGACTTCCAACAGCACTCAGCAGAATCAAATGACGCATAACGACTATTTCTCCTCTAGCAATTTAATTTGTTGCAAACCAAAATGGACCGAGCAATTGAGAGACAACGAGTTCTGCTTGAACACCTTCTCCCTCATCAACTTCTCATCCTTAGAAGATATCGATTCCTCTATCTCTGCAAACTTAATTCTAAGTTTGATTAGCTGACTTTCTATCGGTTATATGAGTTCGACTACAGCAGAAGTGGATTTAGTTGTATTGCTTCACCTGTGATTTGTATATGTGATCACATGGAGTTGACTATTTTTGAACGCTATCACACCAGCATCGTGTGGTGTTTGTTCTTTCATGATATAGTAGTTGAACTTATTGTCTTTGAAACCAGGCATCAGTCTATGCAGCTGGTGATAGACTGATAGTGCTGCTTACGAAAGGAGTTCCATCTTCCAGAATTTCCATAATATTTTTGAAACTTCTCCTGTAAGAGCTTTATGTTTCGTCAATTACGTGAATAGGACTTATTACTGCTTTGAAGGACCTTTGTATCTTATATTTTTCCTCAGTTTGATTGTTTATGCAGTTCCTACCATACTCTACTTTGCAACAAAGCAGGGGGGCTCAAGGACACCTATCCCGATGATATACTTGCCCCAGACCGCCAGTTTTGAAGGTATGATTTTTGAAATCTGTTACAGTTATATATCGGAATTTCTCATTCTCGACTGGAGGGAGTATGGCTGATAGAAGATCGATTTGAGATGATCACTCTCCTTTAGACTATAACTAAACTAACAGCTAAATTAAGAACTACTAGCTATTGAACTAATTTCTCATTCTTTTTCAACTCTGATTTCATTCATAAAACAAAGTTACACTTAAATAGCCAAAGATAAATGCAAGCTAGCCTAATCTTCTGGTGCAAGACAATAACGTGGGAAATTAAATGTAAAATGGCTAATGCATGAAGTGGTGGACTAGTACCACTTGTTATTTAATTTCCTAAAAAGATGCAAGCGAAACTACTTTATCAACGTGTGCATGAAGAGTGAAATATGAGATTTATCCCTCGACTTGGTCTTCAACATCAATCACGTCAATGGCCCTCAAAATCACATAAGCTTGATTCTGCAGTTCATATTGAAACGTTAAAACAAATACTAAAGGAAACCAATTTAGTGAAGCAAATCCTAGTAAACTTACCAGAACATATATGCTCTTTAAGGAGAGGGAACATTAAAATGATCACGCCATTTGCCAATGAAAGGTAAGTCAGCAGGATCCAAACCTGGAAGTACCC
Organism: Chrysanthemum lavandulifolium; assembly: GCA_022545495.1. Taxonomy (NCBI): domain Eukaryota; kingdom Viridiplantae; phylum Streptophyta; class Magnoliopsida; order Asterales; family Asteraceae; genus Chrysanthemum; species Chrysanthemum lavandulifolium. The sequence goes on along the minus strand of CM040245.1, from coordinate 245,746,563 downwards.
GGTCTTGAAGGTTCTCGATTATCTTCATAGTCTCACCGAGGAGTTGGACTGTAGCATTGACACTGGACTCCCTTTTCTCTATGACACTTTCATGACATTTTGTAACTATGACTTGGGGTAAGTTGGTGAGACAAGCAGCCAGTATATCAGCAATCATTGATGATAATTCCGTGAATAAGTCCTCTTGGCTAAGCTCATCAATGTTGGTGTGGTAGGAAAGAAGGATTGATTCGGTGATTCGATACATTGAATCTGCGCAAATAGAGCGGATGTAATTATGATCATTTGCGCTTCTAGCATCTTTAGCTTGCATTTCAGTGACCATCTTTTCGGCTGCATGCTTAAACTGTTCCAGAATCAATCTTGCTGTGTTCACTTCGGGAGCAGGGTTTTTCAGATTGATTCCTAGCCATTTATTGGAGACTTCAACTTCCAGCCACAGCACTTTAGCTGCCTTTTGAGTGCTTACATACTTATGGGTAGCATTGAGACTTTCTTCCACAAGTGTGACATATTTAAGACCTTCACTCACACTGCTTAGCAACCTATCAGCTCTCTCTTTCTGTATTTCATGTAGAGAAACGGCGATGGCAGTCAGGTTTACCAACGGTAAGCTCCAACAATCCAGATAATCTTCTGCTAATAAAGATGGAGCATGAAGGCTGTCATACTTTCCAACTCCTTCAAAACCTTTAGGTTCTTTTAGAAGCTCCACGAGATTGTTCGGTTGTTGTTTTTTAGCCTTTTTGATCAAGCGGTCTGCAGATTTTGAAATGCTTTTTAATGTTCTCTCCGAAAGCTCCATATCGTCTTGCAGTTGCAACACATATGGCTTAAGATGGTCAAAGTTCTCTTGTTGTCCAGGATTTTGTGTACTTGAGGCACTAAACATGGCTTTAAAACGCCGAATACAAAACAAAACACATATCACAAAGAAAATCGGGACCAGCGCTGTTATCTTACATGCTACCACAACCGTCTTCTGAAGTCCTATACAAATGATAAGAAACATGACTTTGATTCTGTGGATGACAACCTTAATTTTGAGACTACTGACTGAGATTGGTATGCTACTCTGTCTCCAATCATATAGCTTCTGAGTCCACTAGCTCTCTACGTTAAATACCTTAATATGGTTCCAGATCCATTTTATGGACAACTTAAAGCTCAAGGCTGCATAACATCTACAAAGTGGTGCAATTGTTCCTACTAGACTTCCGATACACTGTATTATGAGAATTACTGGAATTGACTCTTTATAATGCGTATTGTAGTTCCCTGGCACTCCTTCTGTTATAATAACAATTGTAATATATACATGTATGACAGTACTAGCAACACATATTACCCCAGCAGCAGAGGTAGTTGCAGAGCAAGCTGTGATGAACTGATGGCTGCCTGTTCCTGCCATGATCCAATGGTTTTTCACATGCTGCTTTAGCTTCTCAACAGTTAATCTTCCTGGTTGTTGTAACTCTAGGCCCTTCAAATTAAGCAGTTTCATGACCTGCTTGGTATTTCTATTCTATTATTTGTTTGGACTTCAGAATCGTTAAACCTGAGCATGTCTGTATTATCAGCAAGAGGAGTAGGAAAGCCACATAAACATATGCTATTTCCTTAACACTAGGAAAGAAATTATCTGGATCTCCAATCACATCCGTATATATTTGAATGCAAACATTCACAATCAAGGTGATTACCAGAATATCCAAAGCTATGATGTTTGTGAGAAGTTCCTTGCCATTCATGGTCGCTAAAGAAGGCAATAAATTCGCCATCATGGTGCACATAAAGGCCATGCTTCCGTGCTTTGCCCACTGGTCTGCAGCACCTGGCATTTGATTACTTAAATCCACAGGTAGCTTCATAGCAACAGCTATCACAGTGAGAGAAGCAGCATTCAAAGTGAAATAATTACAAGGGAACCATAGTTTTCTGTTTCTTACACTACCACATTTACCACTTTTCCCATCGCTGTTTTCCCCCGCGACAACTGTCGCTGGGGAATCCTCACTAAACGACAAAAATATATCCTACGTGGCACGAAGTCTCGTAGAAAAGTCAGCAAAATTATCTCTCACTTTTCCCCGGCGACATGTCGCCGTGGATTCAACGATAATATTTTGACGAATATTTCTGGTAAACGTGGCGGGAAATTTTCCCGCTTACTTTTCCCCGGCGACATGTCGCCGGGGATTCTTTTGTTTATTAAAAAATTGTAATTAGTGTTAATCTATTTTAACGTGGCGTGGACAATAGTTTCCCCGGCGACATGTCGCGGATTCTGTTTATTAAAAATTCGTAATTAGTGTTAATCTATCTTAACGTGGCGTGGACAATAGTTTTGTTGTTGTTGTTGTTGTTGATGTTGTTGTTCTTGTTGTTGTTCGTTGTAACCATAACATACCGACTCATCGTTGAGCGTCTAATGTGTAACCATAACATACCGACTCATCCGTTGAGCGCCTAATGTGTACCCTAACATCTTGACTCATCCGTTGAGCGTCTAATATGTAAGCATAACATACCGACTCATCCGTTGAGCGTCTAATGTGTAACCATAACATACCGACTCATCCGTTGAGCGTGTAATGTGTAACCTAACAACATACGGACTCATCCGTTGAGCGTCTAATGTAACCCCAACATACGGACTCATCCGTTGAGCGTCTAATGTGTAACCATAACATACCGACTCATCCGTTGAGCGTGTAATGTGTAACCACAACATACGGACTCATCCGTTGAGCGTCTAATGTAACCCAACATACGGACTCATCCGTTGAGCGTCTAATGTGTAACCATAACATACCGACTCATCCGTTGAGCGTCTAATGTGTAACCATAACATACCGACTCATTCGTTGAGCGTCTAATGTGTAACCATAACATATCGACTCATCCGTTGAGCGTCTAATGTGTAACCATAACATACCGACTCATCCGTTGAGCGCCTATTGTGTAACCCTAACATCTTGACTCATCCGTTGAGCGTCTAATGTGTATCCATAACATACCGACTCATTCGTTGAGCGTCTAATGTGTAACCACAACATCTTTGAATCATCCGTTGAATATCTAATGTGTAACCATAACATACCGACTCATCCGTTGAGCGTCTAATGTGTAACCTAACATACCGACTCATCCGTTGAGCGTGTAATGTAACCATAACATACCGACTCATCCGTTGAGCGCCTAATGTTTAACTCTAACATCGACTCATCCGTTGAGCGTCTAATATGTAACCATAACATACCGACTCATCCGTTGAGCGTGTAATGTGTAACCCAACATACGGACTCATCCGTTGAGCGTGTAATGTGTAACCTAACATACGGACTCATCCGTTGAGCGTCTAATGTGTAACCACAACATACGGACTCATCCGTTGAGCGTCTAATGTGTAACCATAACATACCGACTCATCCGTTGAGCGTGTAATGTGTAACCCTAACATACGAACTCATCCGTTGAGCGTCTAATGTGTAACCCAACATACGGACTCATCCGTTGAGCGTCTAATGTAACCATAACATACCGACTCATCCGTTGAGCGTCTAATGTGTAACCATAACATACCGACTCATTCGTTGAGCGTCTAATGTGTAACCATAACATATCGACTCATCCGTTGAGCGTCTAATGTGTAACCATAACATACCGACTCATCCGTTGAGCGCCTAATGTGTAACCCTAACATCTTGACTCATCCGTTGAGCGTCTAATGTGTAACCATAACATACCGACTCATTCGTTGAGCGTCTAATGTAACCACAACATCTGCGACTCATCCGTTGAACATCTAATGTGTAACCATAACATACCGACTCATCCGTTGAGCGTCTAATGTAACCCTAACATACCGACTCATCCGTTGAGCGTGTAATGTAACCTAACATACGGACTCATCCGTTGAGCGTCTAATGTGTAACCCTAACATACCGACTCATTCGTTGAGCGTCTAATGTGTAACCATAACATACCGACTCATTCGTTGAACGTCTAATGTGTAACCATAACATACCGACTCATTCGTTGAACGTCTAATGTGTAACCATAATTATTCTTCGGTGAATCATAGATTTATAAAACACATTCAACTATGCATCGTTTGGCTTCTTGATCCAATTAAATATGGCATGCAAAATTTTGATGTAATATGTTCTTGTTCTCTAGCCCGTTACTAGATTGTAAATCTAACTCTCATATAAGAATATAAAGATGCGAATGGTAACTTTTGTTCGAGTTTATATTAAAAGAAAGGAAATATTTAGGATTATAATAAAAAAAAAAAAATCGTATTTTGAGAGCTTTTAGGAGGATAATAAAATAAAGATAGTAAGCTACGCCAAAATTACTCTCCCGATATTTTTCTTAAATTGGGATGAAATGGAGTGATAAAATCGTATTCTTTTGGCGTCGTTAACAACATAAAGTAATTAAATTTAACGAAAAAAAAATAAGCAGTTTTCCCGGCGACATGTGGCGATTATTACCGCCATTAAACACATAATTTAATTAATTTTAACAAAAAAAAATTAAATAGTTTTCCCGTGACATGTAGGAATCTCCTAAACTTTTAGTTATCGCGCCATTTAAGCTAAGCGACAAAAACTATACCTTTCCCCGGCGACATGTCATGGGGAAAAAATTGATAAAGTAGATGCAGTGGGTTTATCACTTCACAAAGCGAAAAAACATTATCTTCTTCTGTGGCGATTTACGCAAACACCATCACTATTCATCAACAATCATCAACCATCACCACCACCGCATCCACCATCACCACCACGCATCACCATCACCACCACCACACGTTACGGTTTGTTTACCAATTTTAAATGTTATTCAACTAAATTAGTTAATTATATTATGATTTTTCTGATTATTATTGTTGTAAGTTGTTGTTAATTAGAAAAGTGAAGTTTTTTTTTTTTTTGGCGATGTAAGCGAGGGGTGACGAGGAGAAAGCAAGGTATGTTATAATTTTGCAGATTATTATTGTTGTAAGTTGTTAATTAGAAAAGTTAAGTTTTTTTTTTTTTTTTTTTTTTTTTTTTTGGCGATGGCGACGAGGAGGCTAGACAAGGTATGTAATAATTTTTTTCACCTTTTGGTATCCCGGTGACATGTCATTTGGGGAATGTTTATTGTTTAAATTTTGTTAGTTTATAGTTATTATTAGTTCGGTTGCCTTGAAATGTGCTCGTTTATAATTATAATAATTAGTTGTTTAAATTTTGTTAGTTTATTGTTATTATTTGTTGAAAAAAAGTGAAATGGTATGTATGTTAAAATAATGGTATGTATGTTAAAAATGAAATGATATGTATGTTAAAAAGTGAAATGGTATGTATGTTAAAAAGTGAAATAGTATGTATGTTAAAACTCTTAGCAACATACATACCATTTCACCTTTTTCAACTCTTGAGCCGTTTATAATAATTTTGTTAGTTTATAGTTTATAGTTATTATTTGTTGACATGTGCTCGTTTATATTATTTTGTTAGTTTATAGTTATTATTTGTTGATATGAGCCGTTTATAATTTATAGTAATTAGTTGTTTTAGGATTTTAGTGATTAATTTTGGAAAATCCCGTCTAAAATTAATCATCCTATAGAAACCCGTCCAAAATTAATTTATTAGAAATTAATTTGGAAGAATCTATTTGGGGCTGCTTTTTGAATGTTTGTCTCATTTAGGATATGAATCGTATAATTGGTTTACTATTTGAGATGATTTCGACAGTGTTTCTCCTTTACTCCTCTGAATATGTCTTTAAACACATATTTGGGGAGTTGAGAAATCTTGAAATTACTATTAAATAGTAAATCGATTATCGCATTCATATATGAACAAATTATTCAAGAGTGGATTAGGATTGCCTTCCATAGTTGCACTAGGTGAACAAAACATCTGGTATTCCTCGTTTGAATGTGTTTAATTAAGTTGCATATAATAACTAAATGTATCGTTAAAGCGGATTATGGTATTCGATGATAAGACTTGGGCGGTTTCTGACGTCATGAACCATTATTTATTCTCGGTCTTGAAAAATTAGATCAATCATTGCAAGTCGTTAGTGACTAGTCTTAGGGAGAATAAGATGTCCATGCAAGTCTTGTCGAAATATATATATGGAGTGCATCAAAACCTTTCAAACCACATTATGAGAGAAGGTGGGACCCGTTATAAAATATGGGTGGAACACGGTGAGCCGGCTCCACCTATGCCACCGCCATTAATAGATAACACAAGACAACCTCGATGAGTGACATGGCGGCGTTAATAATGATCTTAGCTATATTCCTCCAAATAATGAACACAATGAACCAACTCAAAGAGATATTGGTGAGACAAGTATGAGCAGACTCAAGCTACACTACATGTGAGTTTGAAGAGTTATATGCGGTAGCGAGTGATACATGCCGGTTGTGACTATGTGACTCGATTAGACTTTATGGCAAAGTTTACCTATTTTAAGGCTAAAGGTAGATTGGTGATTCTATATTTATGAAATGTTAGAGTTTTACAAAATGTATTTCCCATCGATAAAGTTCAGCTCCCACCATCATACTATTCAATAAAGAAGACATTTAAAGCGATTGGGTTGGGAGTGCAGTCGATACATGCTTGTGAACACGATTCTTTGCTTATTTCGGGAGACAAGAACAAAGATTTGGATTTTTATGCAGTGCATGTCTGAGTAGATGGAAGAACGGATGCAGCAGGGAAGAAAGTTCCTAAGAAGGTGTTGCGTTACTTTCGATCATTCCTAGACTACAACATTTGTACAAGTCTAGTCGGCTGCAAAGGATATGATTTGGCATGCTCTTTGGAAGTGTCGGAGACCGGTGAGATCAACACCGGTTGATGGTGGAGCATGGAAGAAATTGACACAAAGTATCCAGTTTTGCAAAGAACCAAGAAATGTTTGACTAGGGTTGGTGGCGATGGTTTCGATCCGTTTGGGAACCTTAGTCGGACCCTCTGACTTGTGGCGGTGATATTGACAACATACAATCTGCCTCCGTGGTTATGTATGAAAGAGAGTTCTTTTATGCTAACGTTGTTAATTCTGGTCCTTAATCCGGGGCAAGGACATTGATGTTTACTTGAGGCCTTTGATTGAGGACCTAAAGTTTATGGGACAAGAAAGTATCGAGACTATAGGCGTTGCCTCGGGCGGAAGTTCAATATGAGGCGATGGTTTATGGACCATCAATGATTTCTGCTCGAAGTAGTTTATGCGGGTGGAGTGGGCAGGTTACAAGGCATGCCACATGTAATAAAGACACTCCATCATTGCGTGTGTTAAGCAAAGCGACTTATTTTGGCCACGAGAAGATTCTTGAAGCCCATAAATGGAGCAGCTCACTTGAATTCAATGGCCAACCCGATAATGCAGATCCTCCTGAAGAATTTGGCGGGATGTAATCTGGCTCAACAATAGATTGCCAGGCGTGTGAAGGGTAAACATCCAGGGTTATGGAGGTGTGAAGATAAAGCATAATCTTCTTATCGAGCATAAGCTGGACTAAGCGGTCTATTTTTACGAGCTTGAGTATTGGTCTTTTCTTTCACAGACACAATTTAGACATCATGCATGCTCGAAAAAAAAAATGTGTTGGAGCCATCTTGAACACTTTGTTAATGAATGATAAATCTAAAGACACCGTCGAGGCAAGACAAGACATGCAAATGTTGGGCATTGAAGTGGCTTGTGGCTCGGCCAAACCAAAAGCAGGAAGTGCTTGAAGCCTCAGTGCGTATTCTTTCACACCGAACCGAAAAAAGTTTGTCAATACATCAAAGGATCTAAACTACCGGATGGGTTGGATCATGCTTCAAGCCTGGTGGCCGATAATGATACCAATATCTTGGGCTGAAGTCTCATGACTGTCATATAATGATGCAACGTTTACTTCCTTACGGACTTCAAAATTACTTGCCGATAAGATTGCAAAACCATTAATTGAGTTGTGTTCCTTTTTAAGCAAATATGCTCTGACTTTGATAGGATGACATGTTGAAAGCTCGGATCAAGGTGGTCGATATTGCATGCGAGCTTGAGCTCATATATCCTCGATTTCTTTGACATTATGGTTCACTTGGTTATCCATTTACCTATAGAGGCTCTTGAAGGCGGGCCTATTCGCCCCGGTGGATGTATCCATTTGAAAGATACATGAAGAATCTAAAGGTTATATTCGCAATAAAGCTAAGCGGAAGGTTCGATTGCGGAGGGTTATGTTCTTTGAAAAAGCATTGACATTCGGTTCTCATTATTTTCGGGATGTTACCACGAAATTTAATCGTCCGACCGTAATGTGGACCCCCCTCCCCAACGTGTCGGTTTGGTGTTTGATCGGTATGTAAACCGTTGGTTTCTGATCATTTATTGGGTTTGATGCCCAATAGTTGAAAAAAGTGAAATGGTATGTACCATATGATCCACGAGATCGACACGTCTGGGACCCAGTTCAGAGAGTGCAGCGTTTTTATTTTGAAATTTCTTTTTCTTAACTTATCATTTCGACGACTTATTCTAATACCATGAGCGTTTTCAGTTATTTCCTAACAAAGACATGCAGAAGAATTCCCATTGGTTTGGGTCGCGAGGTAAACTTAAGACTTATTTGGTCTACTTAGCTGTAAAAATAACAATATCATATTTTGTGTTCTCTATCTAGCTAATCTGTCTTCTTCATAGATCCGTCAACGTCACATAGACAATGACCAAGACTCGAGGTTAGCACAACCAGTGAGTTATTAAGCTTTGGCTAATGGACCATCATGGACTCAATCTCGGTAAACTCTTGCGTAGTCAGCGGTGTGAGGTATGTCGTGCATAAGTGATGAGCGTCGCACAACTCAAAAGCAATGGCATTTGTTCGCTGGCGTGGCGGAGAAATGTATTATAGTCGACAAAAATCCTCGAGTTTAAGTATTTGTTGTTCAAAGTTGCGTTGTTAGAGGTTAAGTGGTTCGACACTAGCAACAAAGGGCGTAAAGTCAAAAACTTGTCTTTAGAAACAACATGGCACAAATCGTCGACTGCGGGCTTGAGGCATTTAAAGATGACCAATACATTCTCGTAACACAAGTCAAACAAGTCTTCTACCTTGAAGATAAGACCAAACCCACGGAAGTCGAACATGTTAATCATAAAAGTTTTCCGGCGGGGTGTCATCGTGGTGAGGGCGATCGATATTATACATTTTGACAACTCATCGATCTCCCACTTTCTACTAGTTTGAATGACTTGGATAATGGGCCTTGCATAAAGATGGTCAATCAGCGGTGGTTGGCCTTACCATGAATATCATTGATGTTCTGACGAAGGCGATGATATTATTCTTGATGAAAGCCACTTCCTCATGATTTAGCGATTCGATGTTGAAGCCCTCATCAATGTTGATGATGATGGTGTTGAAAGTTTATTCTAGTGAAAAGAAGATTGATCTTGAGTTGTAACTTGCAAAATACACTTATATATTTGAATGAATGAATAGAAATTGTTGTGGATTGTTTAAATGTGTATATTTATTTGGATGTGTGCATGCTTATATTATTTTGTTCATAAATTTCTATATCTTATGCTAATTGTTCTTGTCTGATGTCGACAGAGGATGTTGCACGGTCCCAGCGGTGGCGGTGGCGGGAGGATCGTCCCCTCAGACAGCGTACCCACGGTTCTTGGTGACTTCATTAACAAAGGTAAGAATTTCGGATTATTGTAATACAAGTATAAATTTGATACATATTTATGACTTTTATCACTAACTTGATTTTGCGAGGCAAAGGTAGCGAAAGCCCAATTTGGGCGGCGGGGCAGCAGGCGGTGAATACCGCGACAAGACCGGAACCTTTCGGCTGAAGGCAATCGCTGGCGAAAAAGGTCCCGTGTCGATCACTTTTGAGGTGGGTGACAAACAAACCCTAAACCCTCTCGGCCCCCATGCGGCTCAGGGTCTAACTTCGCCGGGAGGTCGTTAGGAAGGTGCCGTTTACTACCTTCTTGGGAGAAGGTCCGAAGGAGAAGAAGGTGGGAATCATTTCGGATGTTGGGGAATCGATTATCCTTTTATGTTTATTTCATTATCGTGTTCATTTATTTAATTGTATATTTATCTAAATTGGCTTATTTATTTATATCATATAAATAAATAAACAAATTTAAACAAATATATAATTATATCTCTAACTCTGTTTTCGTTTTGTTGTATATGATTGCGAGACCTGTTTGACCTCGGGCGCATGGACTCCTCCGGCCCCGGATCTCTGAGGCATAAACTCGCGCTGCAAAAAGCCTACAATACTAACAAGGCTTCTTTCAAGGCCAAACATTGGAAAGTAGGCGCCACCACGGGGATTACGATGTGGAGGCGATTAGGCGAGCACGTCCAGGAAATTGTGGTGATTGGGATGAGTACATTAAGTTTTGGAATGATCCCAAGAACATTTGACGACCACTTCTAAATCGACAGCAGGCAAAGAGCAAGGTCATATCTCGGGGATCGGTCGCTATCTAGCCTCCGAGATGATATGGTAATAAACATTATAATTATTTACATGCATATATATATATATATATATATATATATATATATATATATATATATATATATATATACATATATATATATATATATATATATATATATATATATATATATATATATATATATATATATATATATATATATATATATATATATATATATATATATATATATATAGGGTAAAGAGTTAAAATGAAAGTTTCTTATAATGAAAAGAATGAGAAGGCATGTGGAGGTGACATGTGTCACCTTTGCCACATCACCATGCCATGTCATGTGACATATGTCACCACCCCCCTTGCCCCCCTACACACGCTCCTCTTGAATTCCTCCATGCAGCTCTGACAAAGATGCCGCAAACCATACAAATTCATGATGCCGCTAGGGTGGCGATGGGATGCGCATCATGCCTAGCCAAACCATAAAGCCATACCGGGGTGTTGCCACCCCATGCTGCACTAAAATCATAATTGTGGCGCGATAACTTATAACCTTAATGCACTAATAAGTCTTGATGCATCTTTATTATAAGTTCTTGCATCATAGTCAATAGTTAAGTGCATCAACTATGATCGCTAAAATCAATATTATAACATTAATGCACTAAAATCATGATTGTGATGCATTAACTTTATAAGCTGTGATCGATAACTATAAGCGTGATGCAGTAATTTATAACCTTAATGCACTAAAATTATGATTTGTGATGCGATGCGTTATAAGCGTGATGCGATAAAAATTTTGCGGGAAATTTTTGGCGGGAAAAAAATTTTTACAAAAAAATTTTTCTTGGGAAAAATTTTTTTGGGTGGGGGTGGGGGGGGTGGGTGGGGGTGGGGTGGTATGGTGGCAAGGTGACATATGTGCCTCCACGTGTCTCATTCTTTCTTTCTAAAACTTTCATATCGACAAATATATATATATATATATATATATATATATATATATATATATATATATATATATATATATATATATATATATATATATATATATATATATATATATATATATATACGATTATACGCTTTGGTGTGTTGTGATTTTTTCGTTTTAAAATTATTCATCTTATATGCGTGTGTATATACGGTCACGGGCATCCAGAACTCATGAATACCCGTCAACTCATCGACACTTTTGGCGAACACATCATTGATGGGGTATTCCCTAACGATGAGGACACGTGGATATATGTAAGTTTTGTTTCAAACACACTTTAATGATTATCGAGAAATAATGTAGCAAGCTAATATATTTACTATCTTGTGTTTGTCACTACATGGGGCGAGATGAAAAGCTTGAGGCTACGGGTCAATACGGAGGATCAAACCAATACGTTAGCAAGAGGGTAAGCTGTGGGCATATTCCGGTGTAGGTCGCGTATTGCCATCGCGAACCCATCCGGTAAGTATACCCGCCCCGTGAGTCGGTCACCAAAGATGTAGGCTTTATCATGAGTCTCCTCGAGCGACAGAGATCTGTGAATATGCTTGGGAGTATGACTCGGGTGGTGCTAGCGGGGTGGTGGGTGTGGTGATGGCGAGGAGAATGGCGGTGATGAGGATAACAACGGCAAGAGGTAGTTGTGTTACATATTATTAGTATGTTACATTAGTACTAGCTTTAGGTAGTTGTGTATATATTATTAGTATGCTACATTGGTACTTTAGGTAGTTGTGTTATATATTATTAGGTTCATCTTGGCGCCATTTAAACACTTGTTTCCCTATCTATCAATGCGCATATTGACTTTTGAGTCGTGTTTATGTAAAGTTGTGATCTATTTGTATTGCGTTGATCCGTTATATGGTATTTGTGTTTTGGTACAAGTTGTGGCGAGTCTATCTGAGGTTTTAGTACAGGTTTATTTGGTAGATTTTTAGGAAAAAAATAAAATCGCCTAGCGTCGAGAGTGCATTAAAAAATGCGAGAACTTTCCGACAGTGGCCATGAAGATATACTACTAAGCGTTGACAAGTCAGCGAGAAAACTAAGTTTCCCAGTGACATGTCGCTGGGGATAATAAAACTAACTCGTTGACTTGTCAACAAGTAACCACATAGTCCCGGCGACATGTCATTGAGATGAGTGTCTCGATAATTAAGCGTCTTAATCATTTTGCTTAATTCGACTATTCCCAGCGACATGCATTTGAGGGATAATAATGCCACCGTGTACTGCGCTTCTTTGACGAAAATTGAGTGGGACCTCGTAAATGGCGAGGGATTGTGTTGGGGATACAATCGCACGAGACTTCCCGAAGATTCCCAGCGACATGTCGTGGGGATAACTTTCCAGGCGACATGTCGTGAGAGAAATCCATATGTTGGGGTAGCCGGTGAATGTTGTAGTGTTAAACCATGTATTCGTCGGCGACCATTGCTAGGATGCAAAGAGAGATGCTGCGCGATATAGATACCAATCCATGGCATGGGTTTCTTTGTATTTATCTTGTCGCGTGACTCACCACCATAGCGATCTCGAAAACCACTCGAATACCCACGCGGATGTCAAATTTACAAATGTAGTGCATCCGGTAGTAATAGTTGTAAAAGTCCCAATCGAGTTTGGCTCATTATGGGGAAATAAAATGGTGTAGATTATGATGATAGCGGATTCGTCTTGAGAAAGACTTAAAATGGGTGGTAATAATATAACAAAATCCATTTCTTAAAGAATGTATAAAGTAATGAAATCATGAAATGAAATGGGTCATACTATTCTCAGGTCTACCGTAAAGGAATTTACAGTCTAGTGGTAGGTACTATAACAGACACTTTTTTTTTTTTTTTTTTTTTTTTTTTTTTTCATATTCTTTGGTTTGGGTGGTATTTTTGTCATAAGTTATTTTGTCCCAAAAATGATAATTAGCGTCTTAATCATTTTGCTTAATTCGACTATTCCCACGACATGTCATTTGAGGATATCTTCACCGTGGCTACTTCTGCTGACCGAAAATTGAGTGGGACCTACGTCGCCGCGAAGGATTGTCGTTGGGGATACAATCCTACGAGACTTCCGTGAAGATTCCCAGCGACATGTCGCTGGGATAACTTTCAAGCGACATGTCGTGAGGAAAGAATCCCATATGTCGGTGGCCGGTGAATGTTGTAGTGTTAAACCATGTATTCGTCGGTGACCATTGCTAGGATGCAAAGAGAGATGCTACGATATAGATACCAATCCATGGCATGGGTTTCTTGTATTTATCTTGTCGCCGTATTTCGTACCATAAGCAATCTAAAAACCACTCGAATACCCACAACGATGTCAAATTTACAAATGTAGTCTGTCCGAGAGTAATAGTTGTAAAAGTCAATCGAGTTTGGCTCATTATGGGGAAATAAAATGGTGTAGATTATGATGATAGCGAGGATTAAGTCTTGAGAAAGACTTAAAATGGGTGGTAATAATAACAAAATCCATTTCTTAAAGAATGTATAAAGTAATGAAATCATGAAATGAAATGGGTCATACTATTCTACGGGTCTACAGTAGGAATTCTGGTCAGTGGTAGGTACTATATAGCGACTTTTTTACTTTTTTTTTTTTTTTTTTTTTTTTTATTCTTTGGTTTGGGTGGTATTTTTGTCATAAGTTATTTTGTCCCAAAAATGTATTTTTGTCATAAGTTATTTTTGTCCAGTGCATAAGCACCTGGCAGTTGTCCAATCGCGATGGCACACAAGACAAATTGTCAGTGCGATGCTACCGGCGGTTGTCAGTGCGATATACAGCAAGCGATTGAATAAAGGCTCGATTAGGTTTCATCATCATGAGTTTTTTGTCCAAGTGCATAGCACACAGCGAGATTGGACCAGCTCAGTTACATCATTGCCTGGTTTTTTTTGTCCAAGTGCATAAGCACAAGCGATTATAGCGCTGGCGGTTGCACACAGGCTGGATATGAAGCGGTTTGTCCAGTGCATTAGCACACAAAATTGTGCAAGTCTGACGATTTAGAAAAGTGTGTGGCTCGGATATGAAGGTTGCAAAGTGATAAAAAATCACTTTTGCCGTCAGTTCGGTTATAAAACCAATCGTCATCGCCTTTTTTGAAAAGAAATTTTGTCAATTGCGTGATTGCACACAATACGCAGACGGATGCACAATGTGAGATGGGTGCATTGCAACCAAGTTAACAAGCAAGTACCAAAAGCAAAAGCAAGATTCCCAAGTCACAGGTGAAACCTCCCATCACGTAGGATTGGTAGGTAGTCACAAGAAAGTCACAAGAAAGTCACGAGTGAATAGTCATCAGTGAAGAATCTCAATATATTCGCCTCGAACATCACCCAGTTACAACATCACAGACTCCTCATCACCTACAAACATCATCAAGTTATTTATCGGTGGCTATAATTTTAGTGAAACACAAAGTCGCAAGTGAAGCCGCAACTAACAAACCACAAAGAAACCTCAAATATCTCAGTCTGCTTTTCACCATCATACAAACATCATCAAGTTATTTATCTGGTGGCTATAATTTTAGTGAAACACAGTGCAAGTGAAAGCCGCAACTAACAAACCACAAAGAAACCTCAAATATCTCAATTTTGCCGATGTCTCAATCACCGAGGTAACAATTTTACACATTAATAATAGAGATAACATTAGGCTCAGATTAAGTATCACATATTATCATATATGGTACGCAACATCAAAGGTTGCAAAATGAAAATAAAAAAATTTTCCATTCGAAATGCCAAGCCAAAATCATATTTATCATATATGGTACCAACATCAAAGGTTGCAAAATAATTTTTTGCAAAATCATCATTACTTATCTCGGTTTTTTTTTTTAAAAAAACAATTTTCAAATCGACTTCTGGTAACAAGCGCTTATCAAGCATATAAGCGGTTTGTTATATAAATGTAACCAGGTATGAATAAAAACATAGCCATGAAATTAAACCATAATATACCCATAAATAGCGAGGAACATCACAAAATCACCATCAAAGTACCAGTTGCAAACCTAAAAAAAAATAGGCGTTTTAATTTTTTACAAATCCATGAAATTAAACCACAATCTACCCATAAATGATAGGAACATCACAAAATCACCATCAAAGTACCAGTTTACCCAAACATCCAAACTCGACATCACATGACTCACCATCAAAGAACCGCGGTAGCAATATCACCACAACATAACCAAAACACCACGATCTTATGTTTTAGATCTAAATCTAAAAACTTTTTAGAAGATAGAGATAGTGAGAGAGAAAGCGAGTTGAATGAATGAGATTGAGAGAGAGAGAGGACAAGATATCAACTCAAGAGAAAAGCGTGCCACGGTAATAGAGCAGCGTGCCACACGCAACAACCACACACAAAACTAATACAAAGTATTAATAAGTAATACTAATACAAGTATTAGTTTAAAAGTAATATTAAAGTATTAGTAAAGTATTAGTATTACTAATAAGTATTAGTATTAATAAGTTTAAAAAGTTTTAATAAAGTATTAGTTTTAAAAGTTTTAATAAAGTATTAGTTTTAAAAGTGTTAGTATTATTAAAGTTTTAATAAAGTATTAGTTTTAAAAGTGTTAGTATTATTAAAAGTTTTAATAAAAGTATTAGTTTTAAAGTTTTAAAAGTTTGTATTAGATTTAAAACTTTGTATTAGTTTTAAAGTATTAATAAAACTTTGTTAAAAAATTATTTATAAAAAATTATTTATAAAATTGTATTAGTTTTAAATGTTGTGTTTTTATTTTTGGGCTTTCCGTTTTCACGAGGAAGTGTCAGGAGGATTGCCCATTTATCGGACAAGTGGTAAATATAGCCTCGGGCTTTCCGTTATAAAGTATTAAAAAGTATTAGTTAAAAAAAGTGTGTTATAAAATTTGTTATGTATTTTCGGGCTTTCCGTTCTCACGAAGAAATAATGAGTGGGTGCAAAATATAGCATGGGGCTCGGTTTGTCATTGTTAAAGAGAACCAAATCGAGAAAATGGTCGGATGATGAAATTAATTATATGTGTACAAAGGCGGGATTTATGAATATCACGGTGGTGGGAAGCGGAAAACGAAAACAAAAAATGCAATTGTCCATTGATTAGTTGCGAAATATAGACAACACAATATAATTGGATTTTGAGGGTGAAGTGTGATAGCCATAATCATGAGTTGCTAGAGTCGTTGCATGGTATGCCATATGCAATACGATTAAAGATGATGAGTTGAGTTTGGTCAAATTGTCGGAGTATAGCGTACCGCCCGTAATATACTTTCGACAATAAAGGCGTAATCCGGATAACGTGTCTAGCGTTAGAACTATTTATAACGCACTTGATAAGTTCGGAGCGGAGTGGGTGATAGAACTCAAAATCAAGTCCTTCGCGCATCGCGGCGGATTCGGGTTATGCATGTGCAGGGTGAATGACCATAATGAGCTTGAGGGCTATTTTTTATTCACCCCTTGAATGCTCTATGGCGTCACGTTCCACGAAATCATGTTGATGGACTCTCGTACAATACCACGGTTTAAATTGCCATTGTTGGAAATTGTTGGGTAACTCCAGCGAATAAAACATTTTCAATGGCGTCTGACTTTTATATTGGTGAAAGGGCATAATTTTGAATGGGTGTTACAAGCGCAAAAGAGGTGATGAGCGAAAGATACTACCAGCGTGTTATTGTCACCGATTTAGCGTTGGTTGGGGCATGTAGGAGAGAATTCCCTCATTTCTCATAAATTACTCTGTCGATGGCATATAGAGCAAAATTTGATGAGGTTTATGAGAAGCGGTCACGATGGGTTAGATGAGTATGACTCCATTAAAGAGATGGGATCGGTTGGTTAAAGCTCAGACCGCCCCTTGTTAGAACAGCGGTATGAGCGCCTACGACAGCGCTTGGTCAACCTTGGCGTAATAAATTATTAATTATATATTTTTTATTATTGATTAATAAACACCGAATGACCTTTGATTAATTCACTTTTTTTTCGGTATGTGAGTATACGAATATTGGCTGAGATTCGGACCATGTTTGTCTGTACATCAGGTGAATATCGATTGACCAGACAACAACGTGTAGAGTTGAGGCTCACTGCAGCGTTGTTGAAATTATGTTTAAATGACTGCAGATTCAATTTAGACCAGTTGTTGAGTGCAGTCGATAAGATTATCTTTCATGAAAATTTGATAAAGAGTTTAAATAGAAGCATCGGTGAATAAATGATTGTTCTCACCATGCTTTCCAACTCATGCACAAAGAACTCCATCGGTCTATCATGCGTAGAGATTGTAGCCATAAGTTGCGTCAATTCACGAATTGCCATGCTTTCACGAGATGCAATACTATGTGATTCATGAGGTAAGTACATTTATAACTATCAAGTTGTTTTCCCATTAATATTAGTGATTTCACAGGCGTCATTGTAATATACCACTTTTAATGAATTGGGACTCCCATTCCACTAGAAGAACTTAATATTTTTGGAGAACCTACATGTTCAGGTAGCCTAATATCAATAGGCCACCTTTGAGATAGCTCTTCGGTAATGATGATGATGATGATGATATGATCCGTTTAGAGATGACATTCGACAATTCGAGAATGTTTTACCAAAGCGTCCGTGGTTTGTCAAGAATAATATGCTAACGAAGTTGAGATCGATATACCAACGCATCGATGACACTGCGAGACTGTTATTGAGAAAATACCCGTGGACGTCCGGCGCAAAGGACAAAATGGGCAAGGCTACACAAGTCCGGACTTGAATGAGGCCGGACTTGAATGAAGTTCCAACGAAAATCACCGAAGAAGCACCTTTACAAGATCAAGACAAGTCCCGAACTTCACAAAGAGCACGCCCGACATAGTTCTTTCACGGGTCCTAGTCCTTTGTCGACAAGACACAGGTTGTACAATGGAGATCTGAAGCGAAATGTTGATGGGTATGCTTCCGGTCCTTTGGCATCCATACATCATCGATTATATAATGTGGTGGGTGATGAAATTATGGTTTCGGTCGTTGCCCATGGTGTTTGGGAACAACAAGATTGGTGGCGCCAAGTTAAGCAGATGTTATTACAGCAGATGGACCTAAATTGGCGGAGGTTTACATGGGTTTGTGGGGGAAGATGGTTTTAACGAACTTAGCCGTACAATAATTTGGTCCGGGAGGAAAATGCACCGTGATCCGCTATATGGACATACCAAACACAGGGGTTATTGCGAGAGCTGTTAGGCGACCGTTGCATTTATATCTCACGGGGGTTGGAATATGTGTTTTCCGCTTATCAATGGTCGGACTTCTCACAAAGCCCCCCCCATGATAGCAACCCGTGTAGGGAGCAGTAGGTCATTACATTGTTACGGCTGAGAAGAACATTCTCCCTTCGCATCTCCACCCGCGATGGAGCCACGGATCCGATCTTGCATCGGTGGGAATTATTATATAGGCATCGACTACCAAATTAGTAAATAATATATACATACAAAACATTGTAAATGATTAATGATTCATGTTGTAAATAATTATAAACATAGTGAATGATTCATGTTGTAAATAATTATAAACATAGTGTTGATTCTTGGTTATGTTGAAAATAATTGATTAATGATTTATGTTGTAAACATAATGATTGATTCTTGATTTATGTTGTAAATGATTGATTCTTGTTTATATTTAAATTAATAATAACATTATAAATGATACATGTTTTATGTTGTAAATGATTGATTCTTGATTCATGCAAATTCTTTTTGTCGATGGGCGATCCTTCGGTGTCGATGTAATAGAGGATTTATTATAGAGCAAATCCACGAAATCCTTTCTGGCCGACCGTATTATGCATGTCCTCTTCGATGGTAAATAATCATCGTTTGCTTAGGGTTTTATGTAAATAATTTGTTTGTTAAAATTCGTTTTTATTATTTTCTTAACATATAACGACCAGTGCAAATGTGTATGGTGTCGATGCTTGATTGGAAGATGAATTTGAAAACGGTACTTAAATCGAGCCTCATCTTCAACGCGATGCTCAAACTGCGTTGCTAAAGATAATGAGATCAAGGCGTTAAAGACAAAATAAAAGGCAGCTGGAGATGGAGTTAAATTGGCAAGAATCACGAGGATCACGCTTGTCGGTCGGGTGCAAGGCTCATGATCTTTCAGCGAGATGAATAATCTTCATATGTAGTAGATGTTGGTGTATTTAAATAATATATTATGTTGGCGTTTGATTTTAATAATAAAGTTGTTGTTGCGGTGATTAAGCAGAGATGAATAATCTTCATATGTAGTAGATGTTGGTGTATTTAAATAATATATTATGACCGCGTTTAATTTAATAATAAAGTTGTTGTTGCGGATTATTTAATGTGGTAATATTTAGCGTGCTATTATACAAACTAAATAATTATACATGTACAATACATTAATATACACACTCATTCTTACACACACACTTATTATATACATTATTATACACTCAAATATTATACACACTTATTTCTATTAAAAAAAAAAAAAACAAAAAAAAAAAAAGTCAAAAGACAAGAAAGGGGACAAGTATTCTTGTAGCAGTTCTTTGTAACACGATCTTATTGTGTCATCTAGTCATAATAGCGTTGAAATAAAAGCATGTGGCGTGTCATCTAGTCATAGCCACACTGAGTGTCTGTTTCTTTTTTTTTTAGGTCCACATACAGTGTCCTTATGGATTTAATGGGTCTGTCCACAACAAGTGTAATGAATGGAAATGTTGTTTCTTTTTTTCTTATGGATGAACTACTTCATAATAGCAAATGACATGTATACCCATTATCTAAAACTAACTGATAAGCATTGAAAATCAATAATATGACATACTTTTTAGAAGGCAAAATTATTAAAGAAAATAACAACTTCACATAACAACATAACAGTATGTGACTAAAACAACACCACTCATTATTATTAGTATTATTTTTTTGGTGAAGCAAATCATTACAAGCAGTCTCGAACTGCATGCTGCTCCGTAACTTAGAGCATGGAGTGTCTCAAGAAATCTC
The DNA here is from genome assembly GCA_022545495.1 of Chrysanthemum lavandulifolium. Classification (NCBI taxonomy): domain Eukaryota; kingdom Viridiplantae; phylum Streptophyta; class Magnoliopsida; order Asterales; family Asteraceae; genus Chrysanthemum; species Chrysanthemum lavandulifolium. The sequence continues at coordinate 245,725,977 of CM040245.1, read as the reverse complement.
TTCATTTGGCTCACTTGTGCATCACAACCAACACACTTCACCAGAAATACTTCCCAATCACAACTAACTAAACCTCTTCATTTAGGAGCCACTCACTTTCATTTTATTTCTTTTCCATATTTTCAAACACAATAAAATTCATTTCATTCATTTAAATAAAAATACAACTACAATACAAAAAAACATCTGATAAATAAAAAGCATCTGAAAAATACATAAATCTTAGAGTAAATTACATGGATGGTCCACTGTGGTATGTCAAAAGTAACAACTTTAGTCCACGAAAGTTTGAAGTTACTTATTGGTAGTCTAAGTTGGTAAACAAATAACACCACCGATCCTTTTGTTTAGCAGGCGTTAAGTAAGTTAGTTATAATTTACCGTTAGCCCTTTGGTTAAAGATCGTTTCATCGTCTATCTTAATAATAGGAAAATGACAAAAATGCATCGAACTTGACACCTATTGTGATTGTGTGTAGCCAACTATTTTTTCATTGTAACACAAAACTTTTGAATTTTGTCAATGTATGTACGATTTTCAACGTGTCATACACGTGGGCGCCAACTCATCGGGGTGTTACGTGGTGCGCAACTCATTTACCCATATTACTTTCGAGGATAATAACAAAAATGTATCGAACTTGACCACTTTTGTCATTGTAACACAAACCTTTTGAATTTTTGTTAATGTATGTATCGAGGACAATCTAAACATGGCATCGTTAGTCCTTTATACTAACGGACCGTTAGCACATAACTTTAAAAAAATTCTTACGTTTTCATCCTTGTATATATTTTCCTTAGTTTTCTTACGTTTTCATCTGTTTTATACATTTTCGTTCATTTTCTTATGTTCTTATCGTTTTCGTCCGTTTTATCGTTTTTGTAATTTTTTAAGTTTTATACGTTTCATCCGTTTTATATGCTTTCATCCATTTTGTACCTTTTCATCCGTTTTTATAGCTACTAGCGTCCGTTTATTTTATTAATGCAACGTTAGTCCGTTATCGTTTAAGTCCGTTTTACGTTTAAATACGATTTTACGTTTTGTCCGTTTGACACGTTTTCATTTGATTTTACATGTTTCGTCCATTTTACGTTTTGTTTGATTTTACGGATGAAAGCATATAAAAGCGGATGGCGTAAAGCATCGGCGAAAAAGTATAAAACCGGACGAAGATATATAAAAATGAAAATGGGCGAATATATAAAAGCGGATGGCGTAAGAAAACATGTAAGCGTATAAAAATGGATGAAAAGCATAAGCAATTTTAAATTATGGGCTATGACTTGGTTAGTATAAAGGACTAACGATGCCATGTTTAGATTATTTGGATACATACATTAACAAAAATTCAAAGGTTTGTGTTACAATGACAAAAGTGGCCAAGTTCGATACATTTTTGTTATTATCCATAAAAAGTAATAGTGGGTAAATAAGTTGGCGATCCGCACGTATAACTTGCGATGAGTTGGCGATCCGTGTTGTGACATGTTGAAATCGTACATACAATGACAAAAATTCAAAGTTTTGTGTTACAATAAAAAAAGTTAGTTGGCTGTACATCACAATAGATGTCAAGTTCGATCATTTTTGTCATTTTAGCTAATAATAACATTTGTTTATAATTTAAAGTTTTCATATGTTTTTATCCGTTTTCGTCAATTTTTATACATTTTCGTCCGTTTTTCTTACGTTTTCTCCGTTTTCTTACATTCTCATACGATTTTGTCTGTTTTTTACGTTTTCACCCGTTTTCTTTTATTTTCATACTTTTTTTTTAGTTTTAGCCCGTTTTCTTTTTTTACTCGTTTTTACGTTTCGGTTTTCTTACATCTTAATACGTTTTATCCGTTTTTATTTTTCCTCGTTTTCTTTCATCTTCTTCGTTTTGTACTTTTTTTTACGTTTCGTACATTTCTTAAAATTTCATACACTTTTGTCCCTTTTTAGGTTTTACGTTTTCTTTCATTTCATCGTCATTGTCCATTTTTCGTGTTCGCGTTTTCTTACACTCTCATACGTTTTGTCAATTTTTTACGTTTTCACCCGTTTTCTTACATTTCCATACGTTTTGTCCCTTTTTTTATCGCCCATTTCTTTCTTTTCATACGTTTTGTATCTTTTCTTACGTTTTATTACGTTTCATACGTTTATCCATTTTATTACGTTTTATCCTTCTTTATATGTTTTCGTCCGTTTTTATACGTATTCTTAGGTTTTTATCCGGTTTCTTCCGTTTTTATCCGTTTTTATCCATTTTTATCCGTTTTCTTACGTTTTAATTCAACTTTATCGTTTTCGTCCGTTTTATAAGTATTCTCACATTTTATCTATTTTCTTCCATTTTATATGTTTTCTTCGTTTTATCCATCTTCATACGTTTCGTCATTAGCGTATCGTTTTCTTCGTTTTCATTTGGGCGAAAATGAATAAAAACATAAGAAAATGGGCTAAAACAAAAGAAATGAAAAAACATATGAGAATGAAAGAAAATGGGTGAAGCGTAAAAATGACAAAAGCGTGAATGACAATGAAAGCGAGCAAAATGGACAAAACGCATGAAAATGTAGAATGCAGGCGAAGCGTGAAAATATGGACAAAGCGTGTGAAATGAAGAAGGCGGCGGCGTAAAAGCGGACAAGAAGTATGAAGTGTGAAAGCGGGAGCGAAAAGCGAGGAAAAAATGTGAAATAAAGAAAGCGGGCGGCGTATGAGTGTGTAAAAGGCGCGAACATGTAAAATGGACAATAACGTGAAAATGAAACGTCGCTGGCGTAAAGGACAAAAGCGTATGAAATTTTAGAAAACAGGGAGAAACGTGAAAATGACAAAAGCGTGAAAATGAAGAAAAGCGGCGGCTATAAAAGCGGATAAGCGTGTGCAATTTAAGAAATGTGAAACCTAAAAAGCGTGTAGAAATGTAAGCGGTGCTTTAAAAAAGCGTATGAAAAATGAAAGCGGGTGAAAACGTAAAGCGGACAAAATCGTGTGAGAATGTAAGAAAGCGGAGAAAGCGTAAAAAGGGACAAAAGCGTATCATAATGTTTGAAAGCGGGCTAAGCGTGCAGAAAAGCGGACGAAAATGTATATAAATTGCGAAAGCGGATAAAACATATGAAAACTTTAAATTATAAGCAGTAGTTATTATTAAGGATAGGCGATGCAATGATCTTTAACCAAAGGCTAACGTGTAAATTATAACTAACACTTAACGCTTGTTAAACCAAAGGATCGGTGGTGTTATTTGTTTACCAACAAGGACTACCGGTGCAACTTCAAACTTTCGAGGCGAAGTTGTTACTTTTGACATACGGGGACCATCCATGTAATTTTCTCTAAATCCTAAATCTAATCTGAATACTCCCGTTCGCGAGAATCATACGAGGAGATATATATCAGCAAATTCCTCGAGGCGACCAAAGCTTCCTCGTCTGGAGATTCCTCGCCCAAAGTTGGCGGTCGAGGTTGATGCACTTGCACCATCATCTTTGTTCACGATAGCTCAATTGATTTTGGTGCTTATGTTGTTAAATTCCGTTTGAACACACCTTGACTTGTCAATAATCCGTCGTCTTTGTGGGCTTCCTCCTTCAGAAATGTCTCGATTACACCTTTTCGTTCAGTGTTGATGTCGTTGCAACTATTGTAGTTTTCTCTTATCTATAGCTTCTCCGTCCTCGCCTGCTCAAACAATTCGATTACGCGTATAATAGCGTTTTTTCGAGCCTCATCTTCGTTATTGCATTGATTTACCACGTACGTTTGCATATCTTTAGCGGAATCACGGGAGCGACAATCCATAATAATCTTGCATAAAGATAAATGTGAATTTTGAAGTTGAATTGTGTTTGAAAGAAGTGTGAATTTTTTGTGTAAATGTCGGTATATTTATAGAGTGGGTAATATTTGAATTTGAAAAAAAATAATAATAAAAAGAAAAGAAAAAAAAGTAACCGTTGTGTTTAAGCGGTAAAATTTTTAATTTTTGGTTTTGTCTTTTAGCTCGTGGTTGGCGAGGATGAAAGTGGCAAGCCACATGGTATGGTGGCGAGGACGAAGCGGTGGCGAGCCCTCACGTGGGAATGGCGACAACTCTCGTTACCGCGCTCCATGCTCTTATTAGTATGAGCTCCGTGACTTTGAAATTTGAACACAATTTTAATTACTTTGCTATTTGCAATAGTGATAATTATTTACAATAGTAATAATTACAACTCTATCAAGTATAAGAGTGTTAATAAAACATATTACCAAAATGTCACTTGCCATATGAATTTTGCAAAAACTACCTTTTAAATTAGGATTACAAAATCTACTTTGAGCATGATTTTTTCCCAATGACATGAATAAGAAAGTACGGGCCAAATTGTTTGCTATCCCTCTATTTTACGCTCCCAAATGTAAAAAAAGAAAACGTATTTTTGCTTTGAAATCTAAATGTAACCATCTATTGGGAGAGCAAAAAGGTTGGGAGAGCAAAATTTTGCTCTCGTCCCCATAAACCAAGTAAATCTTCAAAAAGCGGATGACTTTAGATCTCTTCTCTATGGCGGGAGGTCTCTTTCGTATCAAGACTGTTTTGGGGAGGCCAGGGAAGACGATTTGCTCTCCGTGTACGTGTCACTCTCTTGTCCACATGATACTCGAAATTGGGAGAGCAAAAAAGGTTGGGAGAGCAAAAATTTTGCTCTCCGTCCCCACTAAACCAAGTAAATCTTGAAAATTAGGAGCGCAAAAAGATAAGGAGAGCAAAAAAATTGTGCTCTCTGCCACGTGTCCACTTTAGATTTGGTCTTAAAGTACACGTGTAATGATCTAAAGCGTGGAGCGCAAAAAAAGTTGGGAGAGCAAATAATTTGCGCGTAGAGTAACTTTTGGTAACACAGATTTCAACGATTTATTTTGGTAACACTGTTTTCTATGTGTCTCTTTTAGAAATTCCTTCGTGTTAATAACACTTATTGGTATATCACATAAGCGTCATTTCATCATCTTTCCAATAACACATCAATAAATAAAACACCCTCCCCAATAAAAAAATAAAAAAAAACCAATAACACTTATTGGTGCATGTAGGTTTAAAAAATACATCATAAAAATACCCCACGCATTAACCAAAAAAAAATAAAAAATAAAATAAAAAAATGGTGTTAAGTTAGTAGAACGCTAGGGATGAATGGCATGCAAAGGGGTACAGTGTGACATGTTATTAGTGAGCCACTGGTACCCAAACATACCAATAACACACAAATAACACACTACACCTTGCAGGTAATGGTTTATGTGGATATAAAAGTCATTTTGGCATGTCATTTTTGTGAAAAAGTTGAAAAAGTTTTTTTATTAATCTGGTTATTCAATAGGTTCTCATAAGCACCGTACTATTTTACCCCAAATATATGATCACATTACTTTACCCAAGTCATTACCATCCGCCAAATCCATTATTTTTCTGGGTCAACAAGGACTGGTAAAATTGTGTTAAGGGGTATTATTGTCCAACCATATTTACATTATATATATATAGGGTGTCCAAAACCCGAAAAACCAAAAGAAGCGATGAACCGTACCGTACCGACCGGGGCCGGATCGTATATTAGAACCATGAATGCGGTTCTTGGTTCCTAAAATTCAAAATTCGGTTCTCGGGGCGGTTGGGTCGAACCGTCCGCTTCGATATTTTCGAAAAGAACCGACTTTTATGAAAATATGTAATTTTATAGGGTTTGTTTGTGATATTTTGTACATGCAAGTATGCGTCCTTTTAAGAAAATAGGAAAAAACATAAACCTAAAAACCCATAAACCTTAACCTTTAATCCATTAATTTCATTCAAAGATTCAAACATCATTCATCAATATGAAACTAAGTTTTTTCTAAACTAGAATATCGAGTATGCGCATAGCCGCATATCGAACAATTATGTGTTACTCAGTAACAACTAACAAGTATTTGTAATTAAGTATTGGTATTTTTGTTCATTAAACTTAATGATAAAGGTAGAAACAATTAATGATTGTAGGCGTCACTACATGATATATTATGTCGTATGTAAGTTATTCTAAGCTAGTCACCATAATTGATATATAATATTCTCAGCGAGTTTGCAATTATTTTGCGTGGATAATGAGTTTGCTATTACGAATATATGTTTTTTGTAAGTCAAGTTATGAAATACTATTAAAAACATCAACTTCTTTCGAAATTTCTGACCCAGTACCCTTCATTTTACTAATCAAGATTCATTTTATAAATCTTTTTTTTTTTTTTTTTTTTTTTTTTTTTTCATCAAGTTTTGATTTTTATTAATCTTTATACATTAATCAGTGATACCCACTCCTTTTGACTAATCAAGATTTCATTTTTATTATTCTTTTTTTGATCAAGTTTTGATTTTTACTAATCTTTTTTTAGGGCGTGTTTGTTTAAGCTTATTTGTGGGCTTATTAGCTTATATTTGATTTCGCCTTATATTTAATACGCCTAAATTTTCCGGCTTATTTGCTTAAGTTTATTATGATATAATAAACTTATATAAAGTCATCATAAGCGGAAAATTTCGACTTATGAAATATAAGCGAAATCAAATATAATAACGCTCCAAATAACTTAAAAAAGATACCCATTTCATTTCTTGGTCAATTTTGATTTCTACTAATCTTTATACATTAATGAACAATACCCACTTTGTTTCTGAGATAAAGTTTTCTATTTTACTAATTTTTCTAGGGGTGTTTGTTTAAGCTTATATATGGGCTTATTAGCTTATTTGATTTCAATTTATGTTTCATAAGCCTCGGTTTCAAAATAACCCGAAAATTGGGGCTTATGAAATATAAACCAAAATGAAATAAGCTCTCATATATTTGATAATACATATAAGAGTGGGACATATATGTGTCAAAATTATTTAGAAGCTGTTTTTAGTTTTCCATAATAGTGGAGATGTAAGATGTGAAAAAAGTACAATACTAGGAGAATATTTGTGGAAAAAGTGGGACATGTCGAATTAATTATCCTTTGTTACGTACTTGTTGGAAAATTTAGTGCACTTGTGGGATTAGTTCACACCTTGTAATGGGTTAGGAGGTATGGAGTGTACACCCATAGGTGCATGAACACCTTGACTCTTGTAGTGATGCATATCGGTGGTGCTTGGTGAAAATCTTGTTGTGGTTACCAGTATCGATGTTTCCCGAGCGATGCCTGCAGAGATCGATGTTCCAGCGAAGTGGTGTTTCCACTGAAGTGGTGTCTCAAGAAGTTGTGTTTACTTGAAGCGATGGCGTTTCCAGCGAGCGATGTAACCACAGTAGCACTATGAAATGCGATGATGGTACAACTGTAGCGGTTTTGACCTATTCAGTGGCGGTTTAAATTGCGGTATGACCATAATTATTTGGTCATGTAACCACTAACGGCTATATGGGAATAATTATGAGGCTATTAATGGGCCGATTAATACTCATAATTCCATTGACTAGTCTAGAGTATTTTCCTATAAATAGGAGATCTGTTTTTCAGATGAAATACACAGATAGAATACGCTTGAATACAAACAAAGAACATAAACACTTATTAGCGAAAGGGTTAAAGAATTGTGCCTAATTCTCTAACTACATTTGGTCTTATCCAAAGTAGATATTCGTGATACCCAGGCATTAGGGTCGAATAGTTTACTTTGGAAAGTGATCACATAATTCCAAGTGATATCAGGTAACCTTTGAAGTGGTACTTATTCTTGTTGACTCTTTGTTGTTTCTGTGAGCAGTTATTGATTATCTTCACCACTGCTTTGGGACGAATAACCACCAACAATCAAAGTAAACTATTTAGTAATAATCAATGGCAAGCTACGCGAATGAAACACATGGCTTCAAACTTGCCAAGCTTGATAAGTTTGAAGGGTGGACTTTAGGAGGTGGCGGAAGAAGATGCACTTTTTCTTGTCAAGCATGGCGTGGTTTATGTGCTAACACCAATCCACGATGATGGTGATGATGCCACCATGGGCGGTCGGGAGGAGCAAATGGGAGAATGATGACTACATATCTGAGGCTTAATTCTCAATGGTATGTACGATTCCTGTTGATATTTATCAAAACATTGAATCTTCAAAGCTGTGGGACTCCTTGGATGCCAAATATATGGCGAGGATGCTTCAAGTAAGAAGTTCCTTGTTGGTAATTTCACAAATTACAAAATGAGTGATTCAAGACCGTTATGGAACAATACAATGGACTTCTTGGAATACTTGGAAGGTTTACACAACACAATATGCACATGGATGAGTCTATTTCGGTCTCTTGTGTAATTGACAAACTCCTCCTTCTTGGAAAGATTTCAAGCATACCTTGAAACATAATAAAGAGGTTAACTACGGTTGAGTTAGGCGATCATCTGCATTAAGGAATCCTCAAGTTGCGGGATAATGACAAGCCAAAGTAGCAATGCTACTTGTGCATCTGTTGTCAATATGGTAGAGCATAATAACTCCAAGGTACAATGACAAGTGTAAAACCCTAAAAATCTAAAATGCGTGAAAAGACTATTTTGCCCCTCTAATTTAAAAACTTATAAAATACGTAAAATATGTCAATGCTCATTAAATGTAATTCTAATATAACTTATAAATGATTGACAAAACTAATATACGAGATTTATTTACATTTAAATTTAAAATTTCACCACATGTATATATAATTGTATTGGGCGAAAATCTCATAAGCTACAAATTTAATACTACAATTAAAATATTAGAACCCAACTAAACTTGGATTAGGCCCATGTTTTCCTTTAACTCGTCAAAACGAAATCCCTTATAACCATCCATTTTTTCTGTTACTTTACGTTACACTAAAACGCATGTCCCAAAACCCCGCAAAATAAAGTGACGACAAGCATTGGTGGTTTCTTCCTCCATTCGATCTCAACAGCAAACAAGAAGGTTAATCGAGGAGCCTGGTTTGAAGGATGCTGGTTGTGATGTACTACTACTGATCGTGGTTTTGTTGCTATCGTGGATACTCATTTGTTTCTGGTTCTATTCACTACTCGTGCGCCTAGGGTTCGTATCCTCAAACTCAGTTAATTTCCTTCTTTGTTTCTTGTTTATATCGTATCCTTTTTGATGCATGTTGTCGACTGAAACCTCATAAAATAACAAGATTGTCTCATGAAATCATAAGTGTAGCGCATGAATTATCGAATGAAAGATCTCATAAAATTCGACCCAACTTTAACCTGATTGAAATCCATCTCGACATACCTATCGCGACACATATACATGTTCATCTAAATATTTCGAGTCGGATAGAGTAAATAAATACACAAGCATGTCTTGGTTAGTTGCGTCAATAATTGTTCATGTATAAATCAATCGAATGCATGCATGGCTGTAGAAAATGAGTGCGAATCGATTTTGGGTTGCGTTTCTGTAGCAGGTTCATGCGAATAAACATGCAAGTATAATATAAAATTGGAGTAAGTAAAGCAAATAGGTATGTATGCATTGGTGGTCTATCATAGAAGTGGGACTGATTTGCATGCAAGCATGTAGCATATGTACATTTTAATAAGTGTATGTTCGTTATTTATTTGCATCCATTGGTATTTGATGTGTATGCGTGTTTTGTGTGTCAAACATCAGTGTTATGCTTATGCGTGTTTTATTGTATGTGTACAATTTGTATGAATGCAGGTTTGGTCATGTATGAGTTTATGTCTTGCATGCCTAAATATTATATGAGTTTGTGTCATTTGCATGAGGAGTTTGAGGTCTCGTTTCAAGTGGATAAAGGGTGTGATTATAAGTTGTCATGTGGGTCATGTGGGTCTAGCGTGTGATATGAGTTAGTGTTGTATTTGCATGGTCTTGTATGGTTGTGTTTGAAACAATATTAATACGAGTCGAATTGAATAAGTGTTGATTCGTGTCATTGTATGTGGTTTGTCGTGGGGTCATTTCGTTAATATGCATATGAGGTAAATAATGTCGGCATGTAGGTTTTAAAGTGTGAAAACACGGACTAATAAATTTATGAAACTTGCATTGCGATCGGGTCTAAAGGAAGTTAGACATAGATGTTGGTTTGATCTCAGTAATGGTTTATGAATGCGTAAATATATATCTCAATTCAATATATACACCATGAAACTTAAGTCATCATATTTGAAACCTTAAATTTGATAATTTATACTTTAAACCTTAAACTTTCCCAAGGTGTTATAATAAACCCTAAAATATGATATTGGTTATATAAAACCTTTAAGTTTACTTAATTGTCATTTGAACCATAATTTATAAAAGCAGCTAATTCGGAAACTTATTTAACTCGGAAAGTTTCTAAAAGCAGAAAAGAAGCCTTAAGTATGAAATAAGAATAACGATGAACCTAAAACTATGAAATAACGTTCTAAATATTAAGTGACCATTATTCATGTAGATTAGCGGAGGAAGGATTAGCTTTTGTTTTCCTTATGGACTTGAGCGATTTGCTTTATGGTTTGAGTACGGATATTCTATCCCTTTTCGGTGAGTTTCTCGACTTTTCGATCCTTGACTTTACTTCACATGATATTCCTTTGCTATGATTTCCTTATGCTATGATCCTTTTGATATGATTCCGACATAATCTTGATATGATTACATTGCGCTATGATATTCGTTTGTTATGATTATGAACCTTATGATTATGAACCATCGATTATGAACCTCGATTATGAACTTATGTTATGGAAATCGATGAAATTTGACTTGAACCTTTGATATGAACCCATGATATGATTATGCTTTGACCCTTGGTTTGATGCAGGAGCCAAATATGTTTCCTAGTCATGGAGGTACCATGACCATGTCATTGATGCACCAATGGCATGACTCAAGTGTGTCTGGTGATGTACACACCGTCCATTTCTGTTATATGATTATGAGCTCAATATATGTTTGGCCACTATGTTTCCGGTATGGATGCATCCTAGATATGTTTTGATATGATATGATATGATTTATATGGTGAATGATGTAGGTATTATTGTCCAACGTCTTCACGATCACGAGAACTAGCTACTCTGTTAGTTCTGAGGTCTCCCTCTTATTATATATGGTATTCGAGGGTCACCCTCCGAATACAATGGCTACTATGATATGATATGATATGATATGTTTCGGGCTCGTGGTAGATTTAACAACCATACACTTTGATATGCCTATATTGTACCTTCCGTATTCCCCAGCGCACCATAGTACGTATTAATTGTTCATTACTCTATTACAAGATATTGATACTCCATTGCATTGATCTGTCGCACTCTTATTCCGTTACTTGGACTATTGTTCCATTCATGTACCGGGTTATTAAATGTTTATTGAATTTGACTTTGCTATTCATGTTTTATGTGGGCTGGCGATTACCTTTATGATGTGATTAATATGCGGGTATATGATTTACTGTTGTCATCGATGATATGTTATCATTGTGATGTGACCCTTTAATTTTACGGTGACCATGCTAGTGCATACTCGATAGTTTGTATGCATTTATCATGTATATACTTTGTTGATTAATCTTGTGGACTATGACTATCCGTTGTATGCTTATCTATGTTGAATGTCTGCCATGTTTACATTTCATCTATCTACGGCTTGCTTGGGTAAATGGTTCAACTTATGCGTACGGATTGTTAACTTGTTTAATTGCCTGCTATGTCCCTAGTCATTTAATTATAATGCTCATCTTGTATTTCTTATTTGTTACGTGTGGCTGCCGTGTTTTGTTGTTGTTAGTACTTCATTTGTTATGATACTAGTTATGTTTTTAACTAAGGGTTTGACACATGTGAATTGCCATGCTCATTTATTAATTAATTGCTTCCGCTTTTCGTATATATCTTTTGGCTTGTATGCCTTGATTTCTGAATTGATTGTATGACATATATGTTGTGTGGATCGGCGCCTCCTGCTTGCTTATTGTTTGATTCTTGTATATACGGTTTTATGTCTTGTTTATATCGTCGATGCTTTGCTTTGCTTCGTTCTCCTTATTATCTGTTCGTTTTGGACATCAGTATAATTGTGTTCTGCGGGATCCTCATTGACTCGTTGTTCTCGATTCATTGCGACTTTGTTATCTGTTTCCTTTGTTTCATTCGTTTACGCTTTTATTTAGCTTCGTTTTGTTATATCATTCTTGGGCTTTTAAGCTCGGCCGCATTTCTTTTCTGCGGTTTTAGGTTTGAAGATGGGTTTTGATGGGTGAGAGTTGGATTATCACAGTGGACCGAACCTAGTTACCTTATTATTTGAACTTATTTCGACGGCTATTGTTTGAAACTTGAGTTTATTTTAGACATCTTGAATTTTGAAAATTTCCTTTATAATCATTGGTTTACGACTTGATACGTTATTCTTTAAGACTTCGCTTGTATAAATTTATGTGTATGTTACGATGTGACACGAATGTGACACTTCTACCCTTGTCGGGTTGGGGTGTTACAACAACAATGACGTGAATGATGAGTGTGTAAAACTCATCATTTTGAGTCAAATCTGACGAAAACATTTAAAACACTCGATGCATCAAAATCACGAAAATATCTCAAAATTGTGTTTTATATGTTTCGATGCAAAATTATTGAAAACAAATGAAAAAGCGAACAAAGTTTGCATAATTAGCGATTTCGATCCCCAACTTTCAAAAATAGCAAAACAAGTCCGGGATTTTCAAAAATGGAAAATATTATTTATGGTCCTTGGTTAATAAAGCTTGTCAAATATAGTCCTTATGATTAATTTTGGAAACTACAATTTTGGTCACTCAGTATTGCCAATTACAAGAATAGTCCTTGGGCTTATCCATTATACAAAACAAATCAACCCTTTCCCTTCCCCTTTATCCCATTCTAAAACCTAAAACACATTTTGTAAAAACCTCATTTTCTTAAAACCAATTTTTAGTTTTCAAATTAAAAAAAAACAAAAAAAAAAAAAAAAAAAAAAAAAAAAAAAAAAAAAAAGCGTTTTTTAAAACCAAAATACATTTCTTAAAAACCTTAAACAAACCTAATTGACCAAAATACCCGCTGAACCGGACTTCATCTTTCCCTTTCCTCTTCCTTTTTCCTCACCTCTGCATCCCTTTACCGGGAACCCTAATCACCTAAAACCCGGTCCATCGAACTCCAGACCCGCTCGCTCCCTGCTTTGAGGCAAAGTCAGAGTCCTCCTTTGGCAATCCTTGGATCAACCTCACTCCATGGATGGCTCGGATCACCCTCTCGTGTACCTAAGCGGTGGATGGGTGTGATTGAAGGAAGAATGCACAAAGATGGTTTATGATTGATGCACCACACAAAAGAAACACAAGGCAGTAGCACAAGAAGAAGACAAGATTTTTAGAGTTGAGTATAAATAGGAGTTGAGACTCTATGTAAAATTGTCTAGAATGGTGTTCTAGTCCTTTTATTTTAAATGTCATTTACTTTCATTGTATTCTTTTAATTTTCAATGCTATTTAAATTCGGTTTTAATTCATTTGGTTTATGCGTTTTACGAGTTCTAAGATTTTTTTCGTCTCAATTACTTGTTTGTATTTAGAAGTCAAAGTGTTTACTACGTTGATTGAACCATTTTGAGCTTGTTTGATCTGCCAATCGACTTTTAAAGTTCTTTACATTTTCTAAGCTACTTTCACATCCGTTAGGGTGTTTGGAACTGACCTTGTTCCGTTGAATCAAGTTTTTGACCCATTTTTTAATGTTAAATTGGTCTTATTCAAGTAGTAATGCAATGTTTTGAAAGTGCCATTAGATTTGAGTTGCTAAAAGTTGGTTTAGAATAGCATTTTTTATAAATCGCATGCATTGTGCAAACCATTTACGTCATTGCACCTTTTAGCAAGCTTGTAAAAGCTTGTTGAAATCTCCTCATTAGATATAAATTCTTGTTTTAGGATTTAGCTATATTAGTTTTACTTTTCTAGCATTCTTTAGTATTCTGGATTGGTTTGGTAGCTTAAAAATAAGCTAGAAAACCCATCTGTTAAATTTGTTTGGGGGTGATTAGCGACCCGGCGTGCAGCCATCCAATGACCCAGACCCTGACTTAGGTAGCTTTTTTGACTCTTTACTTCTCATCCGTACCTAATTAAGTTCCCTTAGTAGCATTTAGCTTGTAGAGATTAGCTTTTATCCATTTGCTAGCTTATAGTAGCTTATTCTTGAGTTTCAAATCGCACCGCACCCATAGGAACTGTTACTTGATCTGTGTGACCCTCCTTAGTTAGGTTTTTCGACTTTTAGTGCTTAAGATTTGCTTATTAGGTTCCCTTTGGGCCTTTTGGATAGTGTAGATTAGTAGTTAGCTTTTGATTAGTTTAACATTGGCTTTAGATAGCTTATTTCTCATTGTAATAGCTTAAGGATCCCAGTTTAGAGCTAATTGCCAACTATTTTCCTTTTCTTTGCTTACTTGCGACTCATCTATGCACATTTAAGCAATTGTTATTGCTTTATGCTTATGTACCATTTCCCATTTGCTTTTTGTGCTTAATTTGAGCTTATCGGTGGCTAAGGGTGTGCTTGTTTACATTGTGTCCAAAGCAATGACTAAAAAGGCTGTTAAAAGCGACTTATTAACAAGTTGTCAGAGAAAAGTTTTCACATAAGTTCTTCCTATTGATTGAATCTTGAAGCTGCAAAAGAAATTTTGAAAAAAAAAAAAAATACATTAAGTGAAAAAAAGGTGGGAAGTAGGACTCGACCTCGACCTCACAGTCTCCTTACTGCGACACTACACAACCACTCACAACCATGCGCTTGGGTCTTTATCTGTTTATTTCATGCATCATTAATACTTTAAGGTAGTTTAGATGTTTCGATCTTATTAGCTTATTTCATTTTCCTGACTTATTTAGTTAAGCGATAATGTAGTTTTTATTTTCTTCAAATCGGTAGTGTTTGTAGTATTTTACGTAAATTTTTAGAATTTTCTAAAAATATTTAGTTTTTAATTAATTAATTAGTTAAATTTAGTTTTAATTTGTAATAAATAAAATAAAAGTCAAAAAATACCCGGCTTTTTCCTAAAATTATTTTTAGTCGTTTAGAATGTAGTAAAATTGGTTTACATCCGTGAGCCTTAAATTTCAACATTTTCACGTTTTAGGCTCGGTGTGCTCCGGTTTCGCGTTTTTGAGTTTTAATGCCCTAGGGCGTAGTGTAGCTTACGTTTTATCGTTTCTTATGCTTAGTAGTAGTTAATTTAATCATTTACTTCAGTTGCGTGCTTTATTTACTTTCTCGTTCTTTAATTTGTAGAATAACGTAATCAAAAATCAAATTCGTTTAACCAATTCAAGTTCAAATCACGAAACTCAGCGATTCCTTCCATTCACACCTCGTTGGGACACGACCGGAAATCACTTTTCGTTATCACTTTATCACACCCGTAAGATTTGATCGTTAACCTTTTTCCTAAAGGGTTGATTTGTCGAATTTTCGGTTATTTTGATATCGTTGATATTGTGTTGTTTCACCACTTTGCTTTTCACGAATCAAATTTTGGCGCCTCTGCCGGGAGGTGTGTTCGCGACAATATCGTGAAGTTTTGCGATTAGTGACTTGAAGATCCTTCCTCGTGAAGTTACCGTTTTCATAAAATCCAAAAATACAAAAATATTCTTCTCATTCCTCTTATTCGTTGATTCTATTTCTCTTACCCTCTTTTGTCGTTTAATTCTATCCTACGTATCCTCTCGATCACTCAATTCTATTTCTTTAACCCTCTACATGTTTAATTCTCATGGCGACGATCGATTATCGTCGTTGTTTTCATTACAAGGGCGTATGGAAGAGGATCAAGTTTATTGTCTCAATCCCGATTGTTTATGTAAGCGGTGTGGAAGGGTTGGTGCAATCAAATATTGCTATTGGTGCGAATTAGCCGATAAAACTCTCTCGATGATTCTCCAAGTTTTTCGACCACCACTTGCACAAGAGATTTGTTCTGTTGTTTACGAGCCTAAGCGGTCTAGATTTGATCAAAATGCAGCGCGATTCTGATTAAGTTAAGCGAAAAAGCAGAACCAGGAGACAAAGCGGAAGTGGTGGAAATTGCTAGCTCTAAGAGCACACCACTTGTCCCACCTTCGAATCTTCAAAACCTTTTTGGACGATTTCATGAACATTGTTCAAAATTGCTTAAATAAATTCGTCAAATTTCAACCGGGAAATATCGTTTTACCTAACATTTGTGATGTTTTGAGCCCTCGATTCCTACTCCCATACCCGAGATATCGTCGTTCGATCAAAGAGTATTGCTACGGTTGTGGAGCGATGTTACGAAAGGTTTTCGTTGTTACAAATGTATGTGCGGTGGTGTGGAAACTATCTTATTGATGGATGTTGTTCGATTTGCGCGAGAATTCATTAACATTATGATAACTTGAACTCTTTCGATTATCCTCAAAACAATTTCAACTACCCTCTACAGAGTGCATCCGAACCACAACCGTACTATCATCATTTCGGTGATTCATCGTTTCAAAGTTTCTCTCCCCAATACCCTCATTGTGATAAGTGTGGGGTCCTCATGATGATTATCAATGTCAATCGTGGAATCAAAATTACTATGGACACGATCCTTGTTATAACACTTCCGGTTTTGACAACATCCAACCCCACAACTTCCTGTCATTGATCAATTTCCTCGTATATAATTCTTGAGGAACTTTCGAGGAACAAGCTGCTCATGACGAAGATTTCTAGCGGATGGCGGCAGCTAAAAGCTCTCTATTGAGCGAAGATGCTCAAGCGTATCCTATTTATGAAGCTTGCCGTCTCGATGGCGAGGATGAGGAGGATTGGGAGATGACAAAGGACAAAGTGCATATCTCAAGCTCACAAAGTACCGCGCATGTCGTCTCCGCCTCATATTGCCTATCCACCGTAGAACCTTGGATAACCTTTTAATGGGGCGAGCATCTTAGCACTATTCGAAAGCGGAATCGTCTTGTGTTGAGAACCTTGTCCTAAACCCAAGTGAATCCGAGGTTATTTACGGTGATATGTGATGACCTCTCGATGATGATTCTTCTCTGCCCAGAAAGAACTTTGTTGAGGTGATCTCCAGGAGTCGAAAATGACTATCGTCGTTTGATGATTCTTTATCGTCGGAGGAGACATCAGTATGTTGAGGAGATACCTTCAGGCTCGTCGGCTTAGAAGAAGTGAGAGATGTTGATCCGATGATCTTGATATGGACGATTTTGAGACGGATGATGAAGATATTCTTGTTGTGTCAGAAGCCTTTTGCTCGACATTTCACTAATCCTCTGTTTGACTTTGATTACGAATTCACTCTAGTTTCGGATAACTCCATTTTGACATTGAGAATGAGGATAGTGACTCTTACATGGAGAACCTCGTTACATCTCCATCTTTACCGAAGATAAGAATAGTGGCAATCCCACCCGGACGTTGGACCTTCTCGAGGTTCGCGATAAACTCGCTCTTATTGATCATTCCCCAAGGAGATGATGTTGCTCCGCCGACTTTGAAACCGACCTTACGAGTTGGAAAATCTTCTTTACAATTGGTCTTCGATAATTCGTCAAGTGACACTCTTATTGAGAAGTCGACTTTCTTTCTCCGGATGACTCGATACCTTGGGTTTTGGTGTGATTATGGCTTAGGTCCATCATCCGCTCGTCCGCTATGGCTACTTTGATGATGGAACCTCTTCAAGCCCGATCTGGATGATTGCATTGCTACGATGGTGGATAAGATTTACGAACATTCGCTCGGCGTTCCTCAATCTAATCTTTTGCCGACCCATCCACCATTTTCAACTCATTATCACTTTGCCTTCTCCTCCCATTTCTTCTCCATGTCTTAAATCCTAGGAGTGAAGATACCATCTTTGATCCGGCATTTCTCATTCTTTTGAGCGGTTTTATCTCATCGGAGTGGAACTTTCGGCACATTCAATGTTTATCTAAACCATTTGAATGAAAGTCCGATGCGATTTTCTATTCCACTTGCTCCCCGTGGACCAATGGATTGGGGTGGTCGAGCTAGCGACTCATTAATCAAAAGCGATAGTTAAACATGGGTTTTCACCGTGTGTACCACTACTAGTGTGGAGTTGCCCTCCATTGTTGTATATAAGTTTTCTTAAAAAAAAAAAAAAAAAAAAAAAAAAGTAGTATTTCCCTTTTCGTTCTCGGTTCGGCATAATGCCGGTGCTTTGAATATTGAGGGCAATATTCATTTCTAGTGTGGGGAATTCTCGCAATTTTATCATGTAAGTATACCTCCCAATTCCATTTTTTGGCCAAAATTTGTTTTGGTTATCGATCCGCCATGTCTAATAAACAAAAGATTGGCTAATCCGAGGCAAAGCGGCTCTTGGTAAAGATATCTCAAATCCGTTGACGGCTTGCAATTTGCCCAAATTGTATGGTGTTCACTCATCATATCTTTAATTAGTAAAGAGTTGGCTAGCCATGAAGTTTATAGCTTGTGGTAAAGGCGGTTGGAAAACCATAATTGTAATCGGCTCACCAAAGATATTTTATCTAAGAGTTGGCTAGTCCGAAGCAAGCGGCTTACGGTAAAGAACAAATCAAATCCGTTGGAAGGTGGTTTGCTCAAAAATCATATGGTTGTCGATGTACCATAGTTCTTACTTGAACTAAAACATTTGGCTACTCCGAGTAATGGCTTTTGGTAAAGAGACTTAAATCCATTAAATCTTCATATGATTGATTGCTAGGGACTAGCAATGGTTTTGAATGGAGTTGATGAGTGTGTAAAGCTCATCATTTTGGTCAGTCTAAAGCGCAAAACATTTAAAAACACTGGAAATGCATCAAAATCACGAAAATATCTCAAAATTGTGTTTTATATGTTTGGATAAAATTATTGAAAACAAATGAAAAAGCGAACAAAGTTTGCATAATTGGCGGTTCGGTCCCCACTTTCAAAATGGCAAAACAAGTCCAAGGATTTTCAAAAATGGAAAATATTATTTATGGTCCTTGGTTAATAAAACTTGTCAAATATAGTCCTTATGATTAATTTTGGAAAACTACAATTTTGGTCACTTTCAGTATTGCCAGTTACAAGAATAGTCCTGGGCTTATCCATTATACAAAAACAAATCAACCCTTTCCCTTCCCCTTTTATCCCATTCTAAAACCTAAAACCCATTTTGTAAAAACCTCATTTTCTTAAAACCAATTTTTAGTTTTCAAATTAAAAAAAAAAAAAAAAAAAATACAAAGCGTTTTTTTTAAAACGAAATACATTTCTTAAAAACCTTAAACAAAACCTATTGACCCAAAATACCCACCAAACCGGACCATCTTTTCCCCTTTCCTCTCTTCCTTTTCCCTCCACTCTGCATCCCTTTACCGGGAACCTAATCACCCTAAAACCAGGTCCATCCCAAACTCAAAACCAGCCGCTCCTACTTTGAGGCAAAGTCACAGTCCTCACGCCAGCGATCGCCGCTCAACCTCACTCCATGGATGGCTCGGATCACCCTCACGTGTACCTAGCGGTGGATGGGTGTGATTGAAGGAAGAAAGCACAAAGATGGTTTATGATTCATGCACCGCACAAAAGAAACACAAAACAGTAGCACAAGAAGAAGACAAGATTTTTAGAGTTGAGTATAAATAGGAGTTGAGACTCTATGTAAAATTGTGTCTAATCGGTGTTCTAGTCCCTTTTATTTTAAATGTCATTTACTTTCATTGTATTCTTTTAATTTTCAATGCTATTTAAATTAGGTTTTAATTCATTTGGTTTATCGGTTTACGAGTTCTAAGATTTTTGTCTCAATTACTTGTTTGTATTTAGAAGTCAAAAGTGTTTTACTACAGTTGATTGAACCCATTTTGAGCTTGTTTGATCTGCAAATCAACTTTTAAAGTTCTTTACATTTTCTAAGCTACTTTACATCGATAGGGAGTGTTTGGAGCAATGACCTTGTTCGAATTCGAATCAAGTTTTGACCCATTTTTTTTAATGTTAAATTGGTCTTATTCAAGTAGTAATGCAATGTTTTGAAAGTGCCATTAGATTTGGGTTGCTAAAAGTTGGTTTAGAATAGCATTTTTTTATAAATCATGCATTATGCAAACCATTTACGTCAGTTGCACCTTTTAGCAAGCTTGTAAAAGCTTTTGAAATCTCCTCATTAGATATAAATTCTTTGTTTTTAGGATTTAGCTATATTAGTTTTACTTTTCTAGCATTCTTTAGTATTCTGGATTGGTTTGGTAGCTTAAAAATAAGCTAGAAAACCCATTTGTTAAATTTGTTTGGGGGCGATTGTGACCAGCGTGACCATCCACGGCTGACCCCGGCAGCGACTTAGGTAGCTTTTTTTAGCTCTTTACTTCTCATCCAGTACCTAATTAAGTTCCTTAGTAGCATTTAGCTTGTAGAGATTAGCTTTTATCCATTTGCTAGCTTATAGTAGCTTATTCTTGAGTTTCAAATCTGCCACTTGCACCCGTAGGAACACATTACGGCGATCCTATGACCCTCCTTAGTTAGTTTTTTTTGACTTTTGGTGCTTAAGATTTGCTTATTAGGTTCCCTTTAGGCCTTTTGGATAGTGTAGATTAGTAGTTAGCTTTTGATTAGTTTAACTTGTAGCTTTAGATAGCTTATTTCTCATTGTAATATTGCAGGATCCCTAGTTTAGAGCTAATTGCCAAGCTTTTTTCCTTTTTCTTTGCTTACTTGACTCATCTATGCACATTTAGCTTAATTGTTATTGCTATGCTTATGTACCATTTCCCAAGCCTTTTGTGCTTAATTTGAGCTTATCTTATGGCTAAGGGGTGTGTTTGTTTCTGTTGTGTCCAAAGCAATTACTAAAAACAGTAAAAGCGACTTATTAACAATTGTCAAGAGAAAAGTTTTCACATAAGTTCTTCATATTGATTGAATCTTGAGGCGCAAAAGAAATTTTGAAAAATATATATATATATATATATATATATATATATATATATATATATATTAAGTGAAAAAAAGGTGGGAAGTAGGACTCGACCTCGACCCTCTGGTCTCCTTTACTGCGACACTACACAACCCTCACAACCAACTTCCTTGGGTCTTTGTCATTTAATTCATGCATCATTAATACTTTTTGGTAGTTTAGATGTTTCGATCTTATTAGCTTATTTCATTTTTCCTGACTTATTCAGTTAATCAATAGTGTAGTTTTTTATTGTACTGCAAATCGGTAGTGTTTGTAGTATTTTACGTAAATTTTTAGAATTTTCTAAAAAATATTTATTATTTTTAATTAATTAATTAGTTAAATTTAGTTTTTAATTTGTAATAAATAAAATAAAAGTCGAAAAAATACCCGCTTTTTCCTAAAATTATTTTTAGTCGTTTAGAATGTAGTAAAATTGGTTTCGCATCCGTGAGGCCTTAAATTTCAACATTTTTCACGTTTTGGGCTCGGTGTGTCTCCGGTTTCGCGTTTTGAGTTTTAATGCCCTAGGGCGTAGTGTAGCTTCGTTTTATCGTTTCTTATGCTTAGTAGTAGTTAATTTAATCATTTACTTGAGTTACGTGCTTTATTTACTTTCTCGTTCTTTAATTTGTAGAATAACGTAATCAAATATCCAAATTCGTTTAACGATTCAAGTTCAAATCCACGAAACTCAACGATTCCTTCCATTCACACCTCGTTGGGACCACGACCGGAAATCACTTTTCGATATCACTTTATCACACCGTAAGATTTGATCGTTAACCTTTTTCCTAAAGGGTTAATTTGTCGAATTTTACGGTTATTTCCTGATATCGTTGATATTGTGTTTGTTTTCACCACGCGCTTTTCACGAATCGGCCAAATATCATGATAACACAAGGCAGATCCTAACAAGAAGGAAACACCTACTTGTTGGAAATGTAGCAAACTGGTCACATTAAAAGGGATTGCAAGGGTGTTAAAGTTGGTGGTAAAGCCGATGGATCGAAGGCTAATGGTTCGGGAGTGGTGTTTCTTCGACTCAGCTGAAAGGTCGAATATGGTTAATAAGTCTCTTGATTTATTATGTTACATATATGTCACGAATCTCATTATGTGCGGGATGATGATGTTGCGTGGTGGGTTGACTCTGGTGCAACGTTCCGTGTGTAAAGATAGAAAATTTGGTTCAAGACTTATGAGTCAACTGAATGATGGTTCTATTCTTCGGCGTGGGAAATGAGTCAACGACCTTGGTGCATGGTCATGGTTGTGTAGATCTTAAGTTTAGTTACGGAAAGATTGTAACTTTGTTTAATGTTATTCATGTTCGATATAAGGAAGAACTTGGTTTCAATAGTGTTTTCAATAATCATGGATATAAACAAGTTATTGAATCGATCAGTTTGTCATGTCTAAATGTGGTGTTTTATTGGTTTTGGTTATTTATGTAATCAAATGTTGGGGCTTAATGTTTCCAGCGATGATAGTTTATCATTTTCCATTGATAATGTTAATTGACCTTTGTGACCACCAGCCGACTAAATGACTCTACCTGGCATGCTAGACTTGGCCATGTGCACTATAAGAGAATGCGAAGATATGTCGAAGGATGGGTTAATCCGGCATTTGACATGGACAACGAGTGTAAAACTTGCATCTTGACCAAGATAACTAAGAAACCCTTTCGGGGTGTTAGTCGTGAGGCCCAGCTCTTAGAGGCGATTCACGATGACTTTGTGTGATTTGCATGCCACTCCATCTTTGGGAATAAGAAGCACTGTGACATTTATTGATGATGCTTCTGGGTTACGTATGTATATTTGTTGCATACTAAGGATGAAGCATTAGATAAATTCAAGTTTTTAAAAGCGAAGTTGAATTACAACTTGGGTCTTTGATCAAAAGATTAAGGAGGCGATAGGGAGGTGAGTACATGGATACTCTGTATTTTCGGTCTGTTGGTATAATCCATGAAACAGCGCCCTTATACTCTTGAGCAAAATGGTATTTACGAAAGAAAGAGCAGTCTTGAAGGATAGTTAATTCCATGTTGTCTGATTCGAGAATGAGTCAAGGGTTAAGGGTGAAGCTATGCTAATGACTTGCTATTTATTAAATAGGGTTCTAATAAAAGGAACAAGGTTACCATATGAACTCTGGACTAAAGGAAACCAACTTGAATTATCTTAAAGTTTAGGGTTGTAGGGCTCTTGTAAGACTCCACGATCCAAAGTTGAAAACTTTGGGTGAAAGAGCATTGTTGCATCTTTGTTGGATATGCTCGGCATTCAAGGCTTTTAGATTCTATGTTATAGAACCTAATAAATATGTTTGATTCTTTCGATAATTGAATCAAGGGATGCAAAATTTGATGAAAATAGATTCTCATTGGGTCCTAGACCAAGTATGAGGATTCTAATGGAACTCATAACACTTGGTGTATCGAGAGGTCACGATGATGAACCATCGGTGGTCCACAATGAGGTTGTGGTTCAACAACACGAACCTATCTTAGAAAGAGCAAAGAAAGTCGGGACTCCAAGTCATTGGACACGAGTTTGTTGTATTTAGTTGAAGGAACAAGGGATGAGGTCTCTAACCAATACTCCTATTGCTTCATTGTTGAGGATGATCCCAGACATTTGAAGAAGCAATGAAGTCCCGGATATTGCTTTACGGAAAGAGCAATCAATGATGAGATGGATTCCATCATGGGGAACAACACTTGGGTGTTGGTTGATCTACCACTGATTGCAAACCTTTAGGTTGCAAATGGATTTTCAAAAGGAAAATGAAGGTAGATGGAACTATTGAAAAGTTCAAGGCTAGAATAGTCATTCAAGGCTTTAAACAAAGTCGAGGAATAGACTATTTTGATACTTATGCTTACATGGCTCAGTATCGGTACCGCCAGATTCTTGGATGCTATGGCATCTATCACAATCGATTATTCATCGGATGGATGTGAGCGAAACTTTCTTGAATGGTGAATTGGAAGAGGAGGTTTATATGAACCAACCTCGGGGGCTTCATCATGCACGGCAATGAAAACAAGGTGTATGGCGGATTAAGTCTCTTTATGGACTTAGCGGGCACCTAACAATGGCATCAAAAGTTTGATGAAGTGGTTTTGTCTAGTGGTTATGTTCTTAACCAAGGCGACAAATGTATATAACAAATTTGATGAATGCGGTAAAGGAGTCATCATTTGTCTATATGTTGATGACATGTTGATCTTTGGCCTTGACCAAAATCGGGTTGACGACAAAGGAATTTTTGTCATCAAGGTTCTCCATGAAAGACATGGGGGAGGCGATGTTATCCTTGGTATAAGTTAAACATGAAAGTAAAAGAATTTCTATCTCTCGGTCTCATTATATTGAGAAGGTCTTGAGGAAATTCAATTACTTTGATTGTACTCTGTGGTACATCTATGGATACTTGTGAGAGCGATGCCTAATAATGGCAGGTCGTATCTCGACTTGAGTATTCTAGGGTAATTGGCTGTTGATGTATGCCATGACTTGTACAAGACGACATTGGTTTTGCGGTGGGAAAATTGAGCGGGTATACTAGTAACCCAGTTGCTCATCCTTTGTGACGATTCGAAGATGCTGTGAAGTATTTGAAGAGAACTATGGATTATAGTCTCTCGTATCACAGGTTACCCATCGATGTTGGAAGGATACTGCGATGCAAGTTGGATCGATAACATTGAAGACAATTCGTCTACCCGGTGGTGGGTATTCCTACTTGGTGGAGTGCAATTTCTTAGGCATCGAAGCAGACTTGCATCACCGGTTCAACAATGGAATCGAATTTGTGGCTTTGGCATTCTTTGGTATAGAAAGGCGAATGGTTGAAAAACTTGCTTCAGATTCCATTGTGGCCTAAACCTATAGCACCCATTTCTATCCGTTGTGATAGTGCGGCTACATTGGCTAAGGCTTATAGCCAAATTTACAATGGTAAGTCTAGACACTTGGGTGCAGGCGTAGCATGATTCGTGAGCTTATCATGAATGGGGTGGTATCTATAGAGTTTGTTAGATCTCAGAGAACTTAGGCGATCACTTGGTGAAGGGTTAGCTAGAGACTTAGTTATAAAGTCACTTTAAGGGATGGGTTTTAAGTCCAACTTAGTCCACTGAATGCTAGGACACTGACTCCATCCTAAGGAAACTTGGGGCTGAGTTCAATGTGGAAAATTGAACATTCGATGGTGGAGCACATGTTTATTTGCATCCCAAGGTTGTGCTAGGAACACTTTGAAAGGAGGATGAAGTCTTTACTTCTTAATGGTTAATTTTCTTTGAAAAAGTTCTTGGCGGGAGCATGACTAAGAGGAACCACCTATGTAAATGTTGAAGTTTTGCCGCTTGAGAAGCTTTGGACTTTGGTTTCTACAACATTTATGAATTTGGATATGGACACATGGCATATATAGTGTCGAGGGGCGATAAGTGTTTGAAAGCTTGTGTGTAGTTATCTTGGTATTCAAATGGGTTGAAGGTTCAATTCTTAGAACACCACGATTCTCGAATATTTGAGCGTGTAATTACTAAGATTGAAATTCAATCCTCATGACATTTTATTTATGCACATGTTTTTGTTTGATGTTTGTTTTCATGCAAAGGAAGTGAACTAAATTTGGGGAGGATTGTTGGAAAATTTAGTGCACTTGTGTGGGATTAGTTCACACCTTGTAATGGGTTAGGAGAGTGCAGAGTGTACACCCGTAAGGTGCATGAACACTGACTCTTGTAGTGAGTGCAGTATTGGTGGGTGCTTGGTGAAATCTTGTTGTAGTTACCAGAGTATCGGTGTTTCCCTTTGACGATGCCACCTTGAATAAGTGTTTCCAGCGAGTGGTGTTTCCAACGAGTGGTGTCTCAATGAGTTGTGTTTACCTTTGAAGCGGTGGCGTTTCTCTTGACGGTTGTAACCCTTGATAGAACTATGAAATCGATGATGGTACAACATGTAGCGGTTTTGACCTATTCAGAGTGGCGGTTTAAAGCGCATTATGACCATAATTATTTGGTCATGTAACCACTAAGACTATATGGGGATAATTATGAGGGCTATTAATGGGCGATTAATACTCGTAATTCCATTGACTAGTCTAGAGTATTTTCTATAATAGGAGATCTGTTTTCGGATGAAATACCTACGAGAACTGAAGTTGTGTTTACAACACTGAAGCGTTAGCGTTTCCCGAGCGGATGTAACCATGATAGAACTATGAAATCTGATGATGGTACAACTTATGCGGTTTTGACCTATTGAGTGGCGGTTTAAAGCTGCATTATGACCATAATTATTTGGTCGTATGACCGCTTATGGCTATATGGGGATAATTATGAGGGCTATTAATGGGCGATTAATACTCATAATTTCATTGACTAGTCTAGAGTATTTTCCTATAAATAGGAGATCTGTTTTCGGATGAAATACCGAGAGAAAATCGGCGAATACAAACAAAGAACATAAACACTTATTAGCGAAAGGGTTAAAGGGTGCCCTAATTCTCTAACTACATTTGAGTCTTATCCCAGTAGATATTCGTGATACCCGGGCATTAGGGTCGAATAGTTTACTTTGGAAAGTGATCATCGATTCAAGTGATGTCCGGTAACCAATGAAGTGGTACTTATTCACTGCTGACTCTTTGTTGTTTTCTTTGAGACAGTTATTGATTATCTTCGCTTTCTTAAAAAAAAAAAAAAATTTAAAAAAAAAATTTTTTTAAATTTTTAAATTTTAAAAGGGGAAAAAATTTTTTTAAAAAAAAAAATTTTTTTTTTTTTTTTTGTTTTCCCTTTTTTAAATTTAAATTTTTATTTTTTTAATTTTTTTAAAAAAATTTGTTTTTTTTCCTTTTTGGTTTGGGTTTTTGTTTTGGTTTTGGGGGAATTTTAAACCCCCGGGAAATTTTCCCTTTTTTCCTTCCTTTTTAAAATTTTTTTTCCCTTTTTGTTTTTTTTTTTTTTTCCCCCCCCCCCCCAAAAAAGGTTACCAAGGGTTGGGTTTTTTTAAAAATTTTTATTTTTTTAAAAAATTTTTGGAATTTTTATTTTAAATTTTTTGGAAAAGATAAATTTTTTTGGAATTTGGTTTCCCTTTTTTCCAAACCCTTTTTTTTGGGGTTTTTTTTTTTTGGGGGGCCCCCCTTTTTTTTTTTTTTTTTTTTTTTTTTTTTTTTTTTTCCCCGGGGGTTTTTAATTTTTTTTTTTTTTTTTTTTTTTTTGGGTTTTTTTTTTTTTTTTTTTTTTTTTGGGGGAAAAATTTTTTTTTTTTTTTTTTTTCCCCTTTGGAATTCCCTTTTTTTGGGAAAATTATTTTTTGGTTTTTTTCCCCTTTTTTTTTAATTTTGGGGTTTTTTGTTCCTTTTTTTTCCCCCCCCTTTTTTTTTTGGGAAATTTTAATTTTAAAAATTTTAATTTTTTTGGTTTTT